>CM035849.1:115596556-115967374 GCA_020510985.1 Pholidichthys leucotaenia | reverse complement strand
TTATTAAACTATGGGGAAAAAAACAGCCCGGCTACTTTTGACATCAGTTTCTGTGTCAGCCATTTGTGGAAAAAAAGGGCTGTACAATTACACAATCATCCAATCTTAAAATGTATTTTACAAGGTCCGGAGTTTTTATTTGTGGTAAGCCATTGTCCAAACATTGGTCCAGCTCTGGCCTGAATTAAACTTTAAGCTGTTTCAAGCTGAACTCATAGAGGAAAAACTGAGTTTGAAAGATTTTTTTAGGCTGGCTTTTGTGCTTTGAGGATTATTTTCCTCCTTGGGCTCCAACCCTCCCGCGACCCGAAAAGGATTAAGCGGAAGAAGATGGATGGATGGATGGGTTCAGAAGATTCTTGGATCTCTCGACTTTTTAAACTCTTTAATTCCCAAGTGAATAAACATAAAACTGCCTCACCATCGAGCATAAACTTGTAGCTGTTTATCTGCAGTATGTAATTAGTTGACAGTTTGAAGATAACTACTGAACTACTTTGTCTTTTTTTCTGATGTGTGGTGAGGAATTAGTTTGTGCAAAGGAACATTTGAAATGATGAGGAAGGCTTAGTGCTGAAATGGCTTGTACTTGTTGACTCCTAGAAATAGAGAAACAACATTCTGCCTTTGCTCCTGTCCCCGAGCCTGCAGCCATTTTAAATGCATAAGTAGGAGAGAATTGAGTGCACCAGTCTTTTGTGCTGTGTGATGCTCAATAGCTGTTTTTAAATTAAGCTGTCTGCTTGCGAATGAAGAACCAAATGCATGATTGTGTGTGTGTGTGTGTGTGTGTGTGTGTGTGTGTGTGTGTGTGTTGCATTCCATGTGCTCCTTCCTGTCCATTTGTGTTCCTTTTAGTGCACCACTGTATTTGTTTTTTGTTTTGTTTTCTTTATCTTCCTCCAGCCTGTCTGCTACCTCTGACCCT
The DNA here is from genome assembly GCA_020510985.1 of Pholidichthys leucotaenia. Lineage (NCBI taxonomy): Eukaryota > Metazoa > Chordata > Actinopteri > Cichliformes > Pholidichthyidae > Pholidichthys > Pholidichthys leucotaenia. The sequence goes on along the minus strand of CM035849.1, from coordinate 115,966,446 downwards.
CTTTGTTTATCCCGGTCTATTCTAGGGCGAGGATCAGCCACAGCGGATCTGTTAAACTGAGCATCTACATGACAGTCTACACAATCACCTACGTCATCCTCTTCATCTACGAAGCAGAGGTATTGTCAACACAACACACTGCCAGCACTGCTCTATTGTTACTTCCACCAAAGAGAGTAGGTTAACAGTGGGGTTTTTTGTCCATTTGTCTATCTGTTAGTAAGATTACAGAAAAACTGCTGACCTGATTTTTTTTAAACCTGTTTTTATTGAATTTAACAATATAAGCATACAGACAAATCAACAACAGAACAGTCCCATACCTTCCCACCCCGCCCACAGACAGCCACCCAACACAAAAGTAGAAAACAGATAGTAGCTAGCAGCACCAGTGACATGTGCATAGCTCAAAGCACAGAAAACAAACAACAAAATCCCAGTCCACAAAATCACCCCTCATGAGGAGGTCATTAAAGGAGGTCTTTCTTCAGGAAAGTGCTCTCCCTTCAAAAGTAAACCCTTTAGGTCACCAGGTACAGTAGATAATTTAAGAAGAGTCCAAATTATTAAAAAGTGCTCCTCTTTCCCCTCCATAACTGCATGCAGTCTTTCATGGGGGAGTGTATTAAATACCTCCTTGTACCAGAGGGTAATACTAGGGGGGATTCTCTTATCTAGTTATGCAAAATACATTTTCGAGCAATCAAGAGCAGTTTCTCAAGAAACTTGTTTCCACAATATTTTTTATTGAACCTTTTTTAACAAACATGACACAAACAATCAAACACTAACACTAAAGTAATTTAAAAATAAAATAAAAAAAACAAAACAAATGTACTAAAAACACCAACAACCATTAACAAAAGCAAGTCATCAACAATGCTCAGCTGTTTAGCCTAGGTAATCCATTACATAAGTATACATATTATTCATTCACCAATTTGGAATTTATAAGGTCCACACACATCATTCACCTTCTTCTTCAGAAGTTATGTTTAATTTCTTTACATAATCAATGAAAGGTCTCCATATATTCTCAAACACATTTTCCTTTGATTTCAGTATTATGTTATTCTTTCTAGTGGAAGGTTTGTTAACATCTGTCTTAACCACTGAGTCACATCTGGTCTATGAGTCTTTTTTCCACAGTAGTGCAATACATTTTTTGGCATTAAGCAAACTGAGGTCTATGAATGCTCTTTCACTCTTATTAAAGTTATGCTTTTCTGGATACAGACCCAACAAAAACAGTCTAGAGTTCAATATGGATTGTTTTGAAATTATTTTTTCTGTTGTTACCCTCACCTCTTCCCAAAACATTCTAATTTTTCTACATTCCCATAAACAATGAAATAGGGTTCCTTTACTTTCCATACATTTTGTGCACGTATCTGGTATGTTTTTGTTATATCTATTTAACTCCACCGGTGTAACATACATCCGCATTAACCATTTAAAGTGTATCAATTTAAGACGTACATTTATTGATTTGGTTTGAGCTTCTGTGCAAGCCAATTCCCATTGTTCCTCTGAAATTTCAGTTTGCAGGTCTTCTTTCCAATAATTCATTCTTTTCTGTGAGTTTTCACTTGAGGATAGTGTCAATGAGTTATAAAACTCTGAAATAATACCCTTTCTCTTACTATCTTTCATCAAAATTTTTTCCAAGGATGAATAAGTAGGTCGAGTGAGAGCATTATTTTGATTTGATCGAATAAAATTCCTAAGCTGAAGATATTTAAAAAAATGTGTTCTATTAAGATTAAATTTGATCCTCAGTTCTTCGAAAGACATTATGTTATCTGAACGTGACAAATATAAGTCTTGAATCTTTTGAATCCCTTTTAAATTCCATACTTTAAATACAGCATCCGCTCTCCCTGGTGTAAAATACTGATTACCCCATATTGGGCTAAATTGTGACAATAAGTGTGGTTCTTTTAAATATTTTTTGATTTCACACCATATTTTGATCATATGCTTTACAATAGGATTTTTAACTTGTTTCTGTAATTTTTTAGCCAAGTCTGAGTATATGAATAAGGGAAGAGGTAAAGGTAAATTGTATGATTCCATTTCAGTCCAGTGAGGGGGATCATTTGATGAAAAATAATATGTCATAGACCTCAGTTGTGCTGACCAGTAATACAACATAAAGTTTGGACATTTCAGACCTCCACGATCAAATGGTAAATATAGTAAGGGCAGACGTAATCTAGCCTTCCTATTGTTCCATATAAATTCCACTAACTTTTTTTTAATTCTGGAGAATAGGTCTGAAGGTGGTGGTAAAGGAATGTATTGAAATAAATAAAGTATTTTGGGTAAGATATTACTTTTAAGTATATTAATTCTCCCGATCATCGACATTGGTAGTGACATCCATCTCTGAAGTAACTCATTAATATTTGTCATTAAGGCTTCATAGTTGGCACTCGTGACTGATTCTAACTTAGGCACAGTTTGAATTCCTAAATATTTAAACTGATTTACAACATTGAATTGATTTACCTCAGGAGCTGGGTGATTTCTCTGGGTCTCATCTAGCATTAATATTGAAGATTTAGTTTTATTTATTTTATATCCTGATATTTCCCCAAAGTTCGTTATTAAATTTAACAAGGTCGGAATTGATTTTTTTAAGATTCGACATAAACAAAATTATGTCATCAGCATACAGGGAGATTTTATGTTCTGTTGGTCCTACTTTAATTCCATATATTTGTGGATGTAAACGTACTGCCATCGCTAAAGGTTCAATTGCCATAGTAAACAGTAAAGGTGAAAGTGGGCAGCCTTGTCGACATCCTCTATTGATTTTGAGATATTGCTATTTGTTAGGATTTCTGCTGTAGCATTATTGTATATTATCTGAACCCATTTTATGAAATTATTTCCAAGTCCAAACCTTTGTAGATCTTCAAAAAGAAAGGGCCATTCAACCCTATCAAAGGCCTTTTCAGCGTCCAATGATAGGAGAGCTGTTTCCGGTGCTTCTTTATTAGAATAAATAATATTAAACAGTCTTCTTACATTATGGAAGCCTTGTCTTCCCATTATAAAGCCATTCTGATCTCGGTTAATAATATTTGGTAATATTTCTTGTATTCGTCTTGCTAAAATTTTACAGATTATCTTAAGGTCAGCATTTAATAGGCTTATTGGTCTCATGTTTTCACATTTATTAGAGGGTTTACCTGGTTTTGGCAACAGTATAATTAAGGCATTATTCATGTATGGTGGTAAATTACTATTTTGAAATGCTTCTAAAACTGTGTTTTAGAAGCAAAAATCTGTGTTTATATACTTGCTTATATCTGTGTTTATATACTTGTTTATATACTTGCATATTTATTCCACCTAGCTGCAATGCTCCGTACTGTGGGTGTTTATATATTTACATATTTATTCCATCTAGCTACAATGCTCTGCACTGTGTGTTCATATATTCATATATTTATTCCATCCAGCTACAATGCTCTGCACTGTGTGTCTGTGTGTGTGTGTGTATATATATATTTTATAGTAATATGTACATATGTATATTAGCTGCTCTTGCTTGCTTGTTTTTTTTTTTTGTTTTTTTTCTTGCCTTCTGATTGTTGCTCTGAGTGTTGCTATCCCTGTGCTGTTGCAATCCTGGAATTTCCCCGTTGTGGGACTAATAAAGGCTTATCTTATCTTATCTTAACCATTTCCAAAAATGGTTTTATTCATTTATTCTTAAATTTTTTATAGAGGTCAACTGGAAGACCATCTGGTCCCGCACTTTTTCCTGATTTCATATTATCAATGGCTAGCCCAACTTCTTCTTGACTAATTTTTGACTCCAGTATCTCCCTATTTTTATTTGGAATACATGGTATAGATAATCCGTCCAAAAACCCATTTAGTTTTGTTAAGTCAGTTTCATTTTTTGTATCATATAGTTTTTCATAATAATCTCTAAAAGCACTATTGATTGCTAAAGGATCTACAACTGCCTGTCCGTTACTTATAATACTGGTAATTGGTGTTTTAAATTCTAATTGTTTAATCTGCCATGCCAATAATTTTCCTGATTTTTCACCTTGTTCATAAAAGGCTTGCTTCAATCTTAGAAGACTCGAGGCAGCTCTATTCGCTGATTTTTTTGTCATATTCAGCTCTCAGAATCAGTAATTCGTTCTCTAATTTTGGGTTACTTCCTGCATACACTTTTTCTTGAAGAATTTTTATTTTACGTTCCAATTGGACTCTCTCCTCTCTCCTCTTCTTAGATTTTGAACCTGTATAACTAATAATATGCCCCCTAATAAAAGCTTTGAAAGCTTCCCACTTTATACATGCTGATGTTTGTGTAGTATTGATATCAAAGAACTCATCTATCTGTTTTTCTATGTACTTAACAAATTCCTCATCCTGAAGCCATTTAAGCTGAAATTGCCACCTACCTGGAACCTTTGTCAATTTCTTATCTACATATATTAGACAGCAGGGTGCGTGATCAGATATCACGATGTTATCATAGAAACAGTTTTGAATCTTGGACCTTGATTCTGTAGAGATCAAAAAAATAGTCAATACGTGAGAATGTCTTGTAGGTATTAGAATAACAAGAATAGGCTTTGACTTGTGGTTTCATTTCTCTCCATATATTTAGCAATCTCAATTCTTTCATAAAATGATTAATGGTCATCCTGCATCCATTGTGCGTACAGTCCAGTCCTGTTGATCTATCTATACTGGGATTCAATGTACAATTAAAATCCCCTGCTATTATATGTTGCCCTGTAAGTGATGCTAAAGTAAGAAATAAGTTAACGAAGAAGTTTTGATCATCTATATTGGGACCGTATAAGTTCACCAGATTTATATTTTCTAATAACAAAGATCCTTGGATGATTAGATATCTTCCCAATTTATCTCCAATTACATTTTTCACTTGAAATGGGACTGTTTTATGTATGAGAGTCATAACTCCCCTAGCTCGGGATGAAAATGATGAGGTGAACACACTTCCCTGCCATCTTCTCCTTATTCTTTTTACATCCTCCTCTATTAGATGAGTTTCTTGTAAAAACACAATTTTTGAACCTGTGTCTTTTATTTTATTCATAACTTGTTTAAGTTTTTTTAGATTTTGTAGGCCTCTGCAATTCCATGAAGTTAAATTAAGATTAACGCTTTGGTCTATGATCAATAAAAAGTTTGAGATTACCTTGCAAAATAAACATGCTCATACAGAGAAGCAAAAACATGGATGGTTGAACATTCATCCCACAAACTACACAAAAACAAATTCCCCCTCCCCACATTCGTGGTAATCCCCCCCCAAAATCAAAAAAAATTCTGTCTCCCGCTATAGCCAGAGACTGCTCCTCACTCGCGAGGATCAGTCAAATCACTCACTCTTTTCTCCTCTCAATCACCCTGATTCTGCTACTTTTAATGACATGACATTAACTCTCTTCTGTAGTTTTTCCAACTTAGTTCCAAAATTTTATAGCAACTTTGTACATCACAGCTTTTTTTTTTTTTTTTAATATAATACAATCTATATTTTGTAGACATGCTATATGTTTCAGATCAGTCAGATACTTGTACACATGCTTAAATATTCTACCTTTATATCTTGTTCTTGCTTCATGCTTAGCTCCCGCCAGTCTCTCCTTGGATCTGCTTGATAAGCTCCTGCGCCTCCTGAGGGGTCTTGAAGACATGGGTTCTCCCTTTATATGTGACCAGCAGTCTTGCTGGATGAATCACTCCGTGACGAATCCCGAGGTTGCGCAGCTCTTTACGGGTGGGGCCAAACTGTTTCCTTAATTGTTGAATTCCTGTGGCCAAATCTGAGTAGAACCGCACCTGTTGATCCTGGTATTTGATTTCTCCTTTAGCACGTGCTGCGTTGGTGACCGTCATTTTGTCTCTGTAGTTGAGGAACTTCATAATCAGCGTCCTCGGTGGTGTCTTATTATCTCTCGGTGGGCCGATTCGGTGAGCGCTCTCCAAGACGACCGATGACTGCAGATCTGCGTTGTTCAGCGCCTCTGGAATCCACTTTTCCAAAAAGGAACATGTATCCCGTCCCTCCGTACCCTCCGGGAGGCCCACCAGCCATAAATTATTCCGTCGCGACCGGGATTCTAAGTCCAGGACGTTATCTTCCAGACATTTATTTTTTAATTCCAATGTTTGGACCTTTAATTGTAGGCTGGTGACGTCATCTTCAGCGTTGGAGATTCGGAGCTCCGCCTGCGATACTCGTTCCATACAGTCGCTTATTTCTTTTCTCATTCCTCCTATCGCTGCTATAATCCCATCAAATTTAGACGAAAAGTCTGCTCTCATAGAGCTGATAGCAGCAAGTACCGCATTCGTTCCCTCCTCGGCAGTCACCGCTCCGCCGCTAGCTTCCTCCTCCGCCATAGTCCCTGGAGATTTTCCTGCTTCGTCACAAGCGTGGAAGTCTGTTAGCTTGGATTGTCTCGACGAATCAGTTTTTCCTCCTCCTGATTTCACAGCCTTGGTTTTTACCATATCCGCACCTAAACGCTAGGATAGGTTTTTGTTCCAATTGAGAGAGTTTTAGCCTACTTTTTATTTTTAGGAGCAGAGTAGAGTGAAACACGTCTTCCTACGTGGCCGCCATAACCGCAAGTCCAAGAAACTTGTAATATGTAACGGGAATTTTCAATTCTCTAGAGGGGAGGCCGCGAAGGAAGACACCTAGATCTTTTTTAATTTGAAGATCCCACTAATCACAGATGAAATATTTGTCCAAAATCTGGAAACTTTTTGCACTCCCAAGAACAATGGAAATATGTTCCTCTCTCTGAATTACACTTACTGCATAGAGGGGACAAAGAGTGATTGATTTTATGTAAGGTAACGGGTTATATGAAGTCTGAATTACTCTGCTACAGCCTTCAGTACCTGGTCATGCCTCCACCGATAGCGCCCCTCACTGAGGGCTCTCGGGCAGCTACTTAGGATGTGTTCCAGGGAACCTCTTTGCTGGCATAGAGCGCATGAAAGGGCTTCTATCAGGCCCTAAGAGAAGAGATTGGTTGGGCTTGGAAGAACATTGTACACCGACTGGATCAAGAATTTGATCCGGTGTGGCTCCGCTCTCCAGAGCTCTGACCAGGAGACTTTAAGTTCCATTGCCTCCTCCCACCTGGTCCATGCCCCCTGCTGGCGCATTCCAACTATCCTGCTGGTTCGTGTTTCCTCCACTCCCACTCTGATATCATCCTGAACCAACTGGCGTCTTTCCTTTCCCTGGACCTTGCTGTACTGAGGTCTTGGGTTGCTCCCAAAGCTGCCCGCCCTGCTGCAACTGTCCCCACCAACTCTTTAAACTGCAGCCGTGCCTCAGCCTGTTCAATGACTTCATGGGCTTTGAATTTCCTGCCCGTCTTCACCTGAATATCAGCCAATGAGACTTTGATATCACTAGAGTCTCTGTACAGCAACACTTCTCTTGCCCGGGAAACTATGAATTCCTCTGACAGACTACTGAAGGGGAGTTGAAGCTTGTTGTTTCTCCCATATAAGGCGATGCTGCTGAGGCTGTGAGGCAGGCCCAACCACCTACGCAGAAGTGGCTGATCTTCTTCTCAAAACCTTCAACGGTGCTTAGTGGAACGTCATAGATAAGCAGTGGCCAGAGGAGTCGTGGTAGGATGCCATGCTGGTAAATCCAAGCCTTGAATTTTCCTGGCAACCCTGACTTGTCTATCTCTCCAAGCCAGGTTCCTAGTTGATTGCTGGTCTCTTGAAGAGTGGCTGTGTCCCTTAGCGTACTGTTGAAAACCTTTCCCAGGCTCTTGACTGGCTTCTCAGTAATTGATGGAATCTGGACTCCTCTGATGAAAAATCTAAACTTATCAGACACCTTTCCCTTCTTCACAACTAGGGCTCAGGACTTTGATGGTTTAAAGTCCATTCATCCTCAGCTAATGAGATGTTCAAGACCTTGAAGGAGCCACCTGCAGCCCGGGACTGATGTCGTAGTCACCGTCACATCATCCAGAAATGCTCTAATGGGGGGGGGGGGGCTGTCGCACACCTGATCTAGTGAGTGGACCTCTGCACTCCACCTCTGCTGATTTTACAAGCATATTCATGGCCAGGGCAAATTAAATCACTGAGACGGTGCAGCTGGTGATGATTCCCTTCTCTAGCCGATGGAATGAGGATGATACTGTTCCAGATGTAACTCTCAAGCTGAAGCAGTTATAGTAATCCATGATTAGGTCTCTGATCTTGACTGGAATGTGATGCCGGACAAGTGAGATTTCACCAGCTTATGGGGGATTGACCCATAAGCGTTTGCAAGGTCAAACCACAGTACTGCCAGATTACCATTATCTTCTCGAGCTTCACGGATCAGTTGTGTGACAATTCCTGTGTGTTCAATGCAGCCTGCCACTCTTGGAATTCCACCCTTCTGTACAGCTGTATCAATGTACTCATTCCCAAGAAGCAACTCTGTCATGCGACAAGCAATAATACTGAAGAAAATCTTTTCCTCGATGCTGAGGAGTGAGATGTTCCTGAACTGCTCAATGGTGGTTGAGTTCTCCTCCTTGGGAATCCAAACACCCTCTGTGAATCTCCATTGCTGTGCTACTCTTCCCCTTCTCCGGATAACCTTGAATATTTTCCATAGTCTCTGTAGAAGTCTTGGGCACCTCTTGTAGACCACATAGGACACTCCACTGGGGCCTGGTGCAGAGCTAGTTTGAGCTGCCTTGACAACCTCCTCGGTCTCGCTCAACGATGGCTCCTTAAGGTTAAATGTTATGGTTGGTTCTGGCGAGGCTATCAAGTTACTACATGGGCCAAGATCATGCTGTCTTTCAGCATCACCATAGCTGGCCCTGAGGTAACTGTCAACCTCTTCCTGGATGCAGGAAAGTCGCCCACTGTGCTTTTGTCCAAGGATTTTCCTAATGAATCCATATGGATTTGCAATAAACGATGCACACTTTCTTGCTCTCTCCTTCCCTCTCCTTCTGTGCCATTCAGCTCGACGGAGGTTAGTGATCTTTTTCCTCGTGATGTTACGGAGCTCTACCAACCCAACCTTTTCCGCCTCACTTGCCTTCTTAAACTGACGTCTGAGCACACGGAGCTCTTGCCAGAGCCGGCTTATCTTTTCCTCACGTCGATTTGGTCCACCTGGTTTGGCCATTAAGTGCTGCTCCTTAATTCCATATCTCTCAACTGCGATACTGATGATTATAGTGCACATTAACTGCAGCCTCCGGTCAGCATCCCCTCTAGATGAGGCTTCGAGAATCGAATCCACATCTTCATCAAATTGGCGCCACTCCTGCTTCTTGTTGGCGGTAGGCCACTTAACCTGTCGGTGTTCTGAATGCCCGATTTGAGGAAGGCTTTTTGGAGCGTGGAGGGACTGGGCACTGTGGGGTGATTCTGGGCTGGGCAACTCCTGCGTCTCACCAGGTGTAAGACCTGTGCGTTGCACCACTTGCCACTTAATTGGGCACTTCATTTTGGCCTGGTGGATCTTCAGGCCATGCAGGTTTTTGCAGACTTTGCCACATTTACACACTGCACTTGTAATCGTTTGTCCATAATTTTGGGTCAATGCCTGTGCATCTGTCCTGGTGGGGTGCTCATCCCACCCACCCCCGGCACCCCTGGGGGTATATCTTCATTGAATAAACTTCATTGAATAAACTTATTAGTTTATATAATAGCTCACATTTTATTTTCCTCATACTAGCACAATTCAGAGAAACAACCTCAAAGAATTGGCGAAAGTAAAGTTACACAAAGCTGATAATTTCTGTGAATAAATGTACAAATTATCACAAAAATCCCACATTTATTACCAGTAAGTCAGAAATTTACAAGAAAAGTGTGTCATATTTATTAGAACAAAAGCGCCAAATTTTGAGAATAAAGTTTTTAAATGTACAAGAAAAATGTCAATTAAGAAATATGATTTAAAATGCAAATTTACTTAAAGAAATCTGAAAATTTGTGCCAAGTATTTCAAATGTATAATGAAAAAAGGAGTAAATTCACAAGAAATTTATCACAAATTTAAAAATCAAACAAATTTGTGAGAAAAGAGACTCAAACAAATTGATGAGAGTAAAGTTCACTCCTCAAGTGAACTTCCTGTAGTTTCAAAGTGCCACTTTACAATTTGTGGCTACCCTAATGCTTGTGTGTTAGTATTTTGTGAAATTTTGGAAGACATCCGCTGGCCTAACTCTTGCCTCGCAATTGCCCATTAATTAATTAATCCTCTAATTCAGTTGATTTTTTTCATTATTTGACATGAAACCCTAATGGTGCATTCAGACCAAACACAGCCAAAATTCATCTCGTTCTACTCCAAATACAGTCATCAGAGATGACATTAAAAAGTTAAAAATGTACCCTGGGAGGGGCAAGGTTACCTGCATAACTTCTGCTGCTGTCTTGTTACTGCTGTGGAAATCCCCAAAACTCTGTCTGTGTTTGGGTTCACAGCATTATCTGGCAGGGCACACAGGTGATAACATTTCACAGCCTCCTCCAGAACCTGCATCTTGATGATGGCTGTTTTCAAAGCGCACTGAGCTTAGTGGTGTCTCGTTTGAATGCAAACGCTTCTCAACCTATATTGAATTGAATACACTGCAAAGACAAGATATTTAATATTCAAACTGATAAACTTTATTGTTTATATTATTGTTTATCTCTTGCAAATATTCACTAATTTTGAATTTGATTCCTGCAACACGTTCTCTAAAAAACGGCACAGGTGCAAGAAAAAACTGAGGATGGTGCAGAATGCTCAAAAAACATCTTTTTGGAACATTCAACAGATGAACAAGTTAATATATTATAAAATGATATAATGCAATAATAATACTAATAATATAATAATTATAAAAGGAGCCTCCCCGAAAGCTTCAGTCGTTCACAAGCAAGGATGGAGTGAGGCTCACCACTCTGTGAACAACTGCATGGGCAAATAATCCAACAGTTTAAGAACAAGAACAACGTTTCTCAATGTGCAGTTTCAAGGAATTTAGGGATTTCATCATCTACAGTATATAATATCATCAAAAGATTCAAAGAATCTCGAGAAATTTCTGCACTTAAGTGGCAATGCCAAAAACCAACAGTGAATGCCCGTGACCTTCAATCCCTCAGGTGGCACTGCATTAAAAGCCAACATCAGTCTGTAAAGGTTATTACCACATGGGCTCCGGAACACTTCAGAAAACCATTATCAGTTGTTAGCTACATCGACAAGTGCAAGTTAAAACTTTACCATGCAAAGCATAAACCATATATCAGCAACACCCAGAAACCCTGCCGGTTGCTCTGGGCCTGAGCTCATCTGAGATGGAGTGGTGCAAAGTGAAAAAAGTGTGCTGTGGCCTGATGAGTGCACATTTCAGATTGTTTTGGAAATCATGGATATGTCCTCCAGTATAAAGAGCAAAAGGATCATCCAGATTGTTATCAGTGCAGAGTTCAAAAGCCAGCACCTGTGCTGGTATGGCGGTGTGTTAGTGTCCATGGCATGGATAACTTGCACATCTCTGAAGGCACCATTAATGCTAAACGGTACATACAGGTTTTGGAGCAACATATGCTGCCCTCCAAGTAATGTTTTTTTCAGGGATGTCCCTGCTTATTTTAGCAAGACAATGCCAAGCCACATTCTGCATGTGTTACAACAGTGTGGCTTCGTAGTAAAAGAGGCGGGTACTAAACTGGCCTGCCTGCAGTCCAGACCTGTTTCCCACTGAAAATGTGTGGCGCATTATGAAGCGCAAATGCAACAATGGAGAAACCAGACTGTTGAGCAACTGAAGTCATACATCAAGCATGGGAAAAGAATTCCACCTACAAAGCTTCAGCACTTCCTTAATGCTTATTGAGGGTTGTTAAAAGGAAAGGTGATGCAACACAGTGGTAAACTTGACCCTGTCCCAGCTTTTTTGGAACGTGTTGCAGGCATCAAATTCAAAATGAGTGAATATTAAAAAAAAAAAGTTTATCAGTTTGAACATTGAATATCTTGTCTTTGTAGTGTAGTCAATTGAATATAGGTCAAAAAGGATTTGCAGATCATTGTATTCTGGTTTTATTTATGTTTTACACAACATCCCAACTTCACTGGAATTGGGATTTGTCGATAAGCAAACATGTTTTACTGAGGACTAAAAGTTTTTTTTTTTCTGGAAATTGACTGAATTTGGCTGCATTTACTAAAACCAGAGTTTCAAAAAGTTCCATATAGTCTGTTTTAAGCCAGTTAACTAAGCAATATTACACAAGAGTGAGTTTGGTATCATGAATATACGAACTCCAGCAGGGTGTGATTGCCTTGCTGGAGTTTGTATATTCATGATATCGTAACAAACTCGAGTGTAATATTGCTTTTATACAACAGTTCCAGCAAGCAAAATTTATTAAATGACAGCAGTACTGGACAAAATATTATGATTTGCTTGTTTAACCAGTTATTTTGCGCAGTTGACAAAAAAAGTCCCTTCTGAATGTAGCCTCTAGCCACTAACTGTTGCTAAATATCTCAATCAGCATGAAGACATCCATTGTCATTTCACACACATGTAAACAAATTAAATATTGTCAAGTGCAAAAGTAATAAGCGTTTATAAAACATACTTCAGAAAATCCCAGATCAAAACGTATCTAATACCGGTTGCCAGAACTTAGTAGTTAGCATGCTAACGATTTAGCACATTTGCTCACTTTTCTTTGCATTTTCAGATGAAACAAAGAGTCCATCACCACAGAGGTACTGTGGTTTGTTAATCGAGACAATAAAACAATTTTAACACTGCCTATTTTTTTTAAATAGACGTGAAATCGTTTAATGATCTTAAAATGACCGGGTAGACGGAAGTACAGTGATCCCTCGCTACTTCGCGCTTCACCTTTCGCGCCCTCAGTGCATTGCGGATTTTTCAGAAATATTCATCAAAAATTCAAAATTGAGAAAAAATGGGCGGGCGCTAGCAGAAGGCAGGGGGGAGACTACATTAGAACATAAGTTATCAACACGGAGAGCCGCACAACTCAAAATCCACCTCTCTGACCACCACTCCACTCCTCTCCGCCCACCTCTTCACTGCTCAGGAATCTCGCAAGCTGATTGGCCGAGACGTTTTACCTCGCAAGCTGATTGGCCGAGACGTTTTACCCAGCTTCTCTCCCTGCCGAGCGCCCAGACCCAGCAAAGGAAGACCGCATTCATTGTTCTTTATCGCTAGTCTTGCCGCGTGGAACTTTTCGCTGTTCTCTTGTGCCTTTTTGTGCGAAATAGTCTTCCCGTCGAGCCACTACGCCGCCTCCTGCAGCTGCCCTCGACGATCCTGTGCCTCTAGCACCTGACGATGAGGCGTCACCTGAGGAGCAGTAAAGCTCTCATTAACCTGTGCAGTAAATCATCTTCATCTTGAGTTACGTATCTTGTTATAAAAATAAAAGAGTTCTAAAAACATATTTATGTACGCTTTATTTACATCTACGTATGTATGTACACTTACACACACACACACACGTATCATATGAGAGAGAGAGTGAGAGAATGAACGTACATGTTATTTATGGGTGACGTCATTAGGGGTGACGCTACTTCGCGGTTTTTCACTTTTCGCGGTCGGTTCTGGAACCCATTAACCGCGATAAGTGAGGGATCACTGTAGACCTTTGCAAAGGGTGGGACTTCTGGGTCACAGATGTATAAATTCTTGTCAAACAGCGCTTCACTGTGAAAATTAAGGTATCCAAAACAGTACTGCAATTGTCAGGGTTGATTTAAAAAAAAAAGTACTGCTAGTAATTAACGTTACTAGAACACCTTTGAAGCGGAGTGATACCTATCCAGTGAAACTGGAGTGCAATTATCGTGGATTATAGTAACTCCTGGAATCCCTATTGTCCAATGAAATTACTGGGTTGTAACTAACTGTTGTATAATTTATTAAAATGCATTTAGTAGGCTAATATTGTGTGCCCTCATAATAGCCTCATACATATGTGTTTTCACTGTTGAAATTGTTGTTTGTGCAACTCTCAAAAGGAATTACTCTCTAGAAAGGAAATCTCAAAATGGCAAAATCTCACATTTGTAAACTGTAAACACCTGAAATAATCAAAATATTTCTCAAAATTACCATTTAATCACTATATCATTTTAATAGTTATTGGTTTGGTTCTCAAAGTAATAGGAAATAAAATTGTATCTACAGATCAGGATGTTTTATGGCAGCAAAGCAGGTTATGTGTGTCTTATACTCCCACCGATATGCTGTATAATTCTTTAAAATTGTATATAAGGTTATGACCAGCAAGTCTTAAGCATCTTGGGTGTATGTGAAAAAATTCGAAAAGAAAAGCCTTTAATTCTTTCTAAAAGCACAATGGTAGTAAATGTGTTATACTGTATCTTTAATTGGCGTAAGGGTTTTGAAGGGGTGCTTTTTTAGTTCCTAAAATTTTAAAACTCTGGGTGAAAGACACTATATTACTGTGGCTGTGGAAAAATAGCATTATGATGGATATATTTCACTATTTCCTGACCCTTTTTGTAAATAAAGAAAAAATGTGATTAGTTGGAGCATAGTCAGGACTGAAAATAGTGTTTAGTGTCAGGCTGAATTATTAACCTAATGAAATCTGCACACACTCCATCTTATCTGCAGTAATTAAACACCTCCGAGTTCTCTCCCTTTAAGTGCGATTGGACGGCAGTATCTGAATTGCACCCAGGATGACTGGGTGCAAGAATTCTGACTTTTTCGACACACTATCTGCACTCATGTTATTGCTTGCTTTGGATTTTTAAATAATCTCATAAATATTCATGAAGGCATTAGGCCCATAGATCAGCGTAGGCTGTAATGGCTTTTTCTGTCAGGTTTCTCATTACATTGATACATTGCTAATTATTAAAATACATCTTGTTGGTTGTTTAAAAAAATCCTTGATGAGTTACAAATTCTAAATTTTGACACAAACAGCCAGGCATCCCTCAATGGCTAGCACACCTTAAGCATTCATGGTGCCTGCAACTGCACCTGAGATCATAAAGCTTTGGTCTTAAGGCTTTCTGGGTAGAAATGTTGAAGTTGTTTCAAGACTTTCTGTGTGTTCTGCTCGCTCTAATTATACTGCCTTACTATGTTGTGTTTGTGAAGATGGAAACCAAGTTTTCCAGCTACGATGTTTAGCATATGCGTTTTTGAATTTATAACACTCAGAAGTGTTGGAGTTGCATTTGTCTCTGCATAGAGCGGATCCTGCAGCAGGGCTACGTACAAAGATGTTAGATTTGGAGGCTGGGGATTACAGTCGGGGAAAGCAACATGTTTAATGATCCATTGGAAACAGTGCAAAGGAAGTATTTATGCCATATTTAACACAGGCGCCTATAGTCATCCCTCACATTGCAATATGTGGATTTGCTGCAGAATAATTTATCAACCTTCTTGCATGGTCCCTGTTATTAAAGAGCTCAAAACTCCAGGGAGCGTCTGCTAAAAATAACCTAAACTAGGTTACAATTGGAACTGAAATGAACACTTGAGCAGTGTTCCTGGTACAGGGCTGCAGTTGGGAATCTGCATGGCTCTTTGAAAACAAAATAAGGTCAGAGTATTACACAGTAACTGTGTATTACCATTACTGAATGTGTGAAAACATTTTGAATCATCCCCTCCGGCTGTTAAAGAGGAAGCGCTAAATGTGGGACAGAAATAACTGCATTCACGAGTCGCTTCTTTCAAATTGAAAGTGTGGTCGTAAAATTGGGATTCGCAGCGACATTTGAGTTCTGCTTGAACTCTTTATCACCCGTAAACGGATAGATGTGTAGCTGTTTTTTTTACTGTATACTATAACATCTCTCAGGATGAATAATTAAAGAGGATGTTGCAGAAATCCCAAAACTAAAGTTTCTTTAAAGGCCCCTTGAGGCTTGTTCCAAACCAAATCAGGCTTCCTCAGTTTCATTGCTCAGCTTTAGAGTGCTGTGCACTGTGAAGAGTTTTTAATGTGACGGTAATAATACAGCTCGCTCTGTGGCTGCTTGTATTAATGGATGATCCAAGAAATGTTCACTTCTGTTTTGCTGGATGACATTGCTGCCTTATATTTGCTATCCACAAAGATTATTGAAATACTTTTCTAAAAAGTGTTCTAGTGTTCAGATAACTTGGCATGAAGAAAAAAACACTCTCCTCAAATTAACAGTTTCTCAAATCAAATTCTTGTTGTGCACTTCCTATTTTGAATATGAGAGTGTGTGCGCGCTGCCAAGTACAGATAAGTACTGTAAGCTGGGGCAAAACATTACATAGGGCAGGTTGTTACACCCCCTCCTGCCCATTGTGTACATGCGTGGCCTTTCCGATTTTAGACTCAGTGCATGTGTAATACACTCTATACCAGAGATCCTCAGATGTTTTTGCCAGGGGTCCACAGTTGTTTTTTCCAGTGGGCCCGAGGACCGGAGCGGTGCCAACATGCTGCAGGGATGGATATTTCATTTTTATGTTGGGAGGGACAATAAAGAGAACATTTTCTAAATGTTAAGTAAATATTGAGGGGACACTATCAGTATTATTTTAGTCAGTCACAAATTTCTGAGAATGTACAAATGTACACTTGTGAGAAAAAAGCTGCCTATTTACAAGAAAAAAGTCATAAATTTATGAGAAGGAAAATTTAAAATTTAAAAGAAACAGTTGCACATTTACAAAAAGTCAAGTTTACTAGAAAAAAGTTGCAAATTTAGTGAGAAAAAATATGTAAATTTACAAGAAAAACTCATATTATAAAAAGGTTACAAATTTACAAGAAAAAATTACAGCTTTAAGATGCAAAATCAGCAGATTTATGAGGAAAAAGTGGCAAATTTAAAAGAAAAAAGTTTTACCTTTACAAATAAATGTAAATTAATGAGAAAAAGTTACAAATTTATGAGAAAAGCTGCAAATTTTAAAGAAAAAAAATTGTTCCCCTGTGGACCCTCTTGATTTATGCCTCTGTCACCAGGTTGTCCTGCTGTGGGAGTCGCTGGGTGAATGCAGCGACTTCCAGTGGCAGTTAGTGGAACATTAGTGCACATAATTTCACCAGTGATGGGCGTGCCGACACACACGGACAAAGCGTGTGGTCTTCGAACTACAGTGGCAACAAGGCCAAGTTGGTGGTAGTGGTCAGGCTACCACCAAGTCAGTCAAATCTGCTGTTTGAATGGAGTGATCATAAGCACAGGTATCACTCAATGCAAGTACATAACACTGATTCAATCGCACACAAACAGCGTAGCAAAGTTCATAAGCACAGAGAAGCGAATATATTAAATAAGGGTGAAATAAAATAAACAAGTAACGTAGTCCTTTCATCAAAAATACAGAGTTTATAACATAAATATCAGACTTCTAATCAAAACTGGAAGCAACCCTACCGCTGTCTGATGGTGGCTCTCTGGCTTTCCTTTTTGCATCATGTTTGGATCGCTGCTCCGTGGAGTGTAGCGGTGCGGGGTGCCGAGGTGTGGAGCGGGCGGAGACCCTGATTATCAAAGGCAGAATGTGGATGCACTTTCCAAGTTGTAGTTATTCGGTCACCAGCAGTGGTCATGACTGTTTTCTTTCTCTCCTCGGGGTGGGGTATGCAGTGTGGCTTCTCATACTTGCCTGCCTCCACTGAGCATTTTACCCTGGTTTGATGGAACCTCAGACTTCACTCCATCCAGTGCTGTCCTAACACCATTAACTGTCCGGCTGGCAGCCTGTTTATTTATTTAGCGAATGCAAAGTCCTTAAGCCAAGCAGTTGCCTCCTGGTTTGCTGTATGGAGGGTGTGTAATCCTCCTTCCAGTCTTTGGAGCGGGCAAGCCTCTATGATGTGTTCCATTGTTTGCTCCTCTCCACATGCGCACAGTGGGCTGGGGCTACTGCCCCATCTGTGAAGGCTGGCCAAGCAGGGGCCATGTCCAGTCCTGAAGCGATTAAGTGTAGACCACTGTCTCCTTGGGAGGTTGGTGCCCGGGACCTGTTGGTTGGGGTTTGTCACCAGGTGTTTGTTTGGGACCTCCTTGGTCTCCCATTCCACTTGCCAAACTGTCTGGATGGTAAAGTCAGCTGGGGGAGGGTTTTTCCAAATCGGCCATCTGGATGAAAGTCGGGCAGTGGGTTGGGTATAGATATCTGCATGGATTGGTAAGTGAGGAGAATATTTAACTTTTAGGAGCATCCTTTGAGTTAATGCTGCTCGCCGGATGTGTGGAGGGGCTATGTTTGACAGTACAGGGAGCCAGGGGAGTGGTGTTGAGCGGATTGTTCCAGTTATAGTTCTCATGGTTGTGTTGAGCTGGGTGTCTATGTGGTGTGTGTAAGATGACCTGGACCAGACAGGGGCACAATATTCTGCTACAGAGTATGAAAGGGCCAGTGCTGAGGTGCGCAGGGTGGAGGCTGCCGCCCCCCATTTTGCACCAGCGAGCTTGCAGAGCAGGTTGTTTCGTACCTTCACCTTAGCAGCCGTCCCCTTTAGATGTTCCTTGAAGGATAGGGTCCTATCAAGGGTCACTCCAAGGTAGGTTGGATTCGGGGCATGCTTAAGCTTGAGTCCGCTCAGGTGGATGTTTAGTTCTCTGGCAGCTTTTACATTGTGGAGATGGAATATACTGGAGACGGTTTTTGCTGGGCTTGGTTTTAGGCGCCAGATTTTGCAGAACTGGTCCAGTTTGGCAAGATCTTCCGTGAGCACCCGTTCCAGTGGCTCAAAGTCTGGTGCTTGGAGTGCCAAACAGATGTTGTCTGCATAGATGAATTTGCGGGATTTTGTAGTGGGCAGGTCATTTATGTAGAGGTTGAACAGAGTTGGAGCTAGAACTGAGCCTTGTGGGAGTCTGTTTTTCTGCATTCTCCATGCACTTGTGTTCTGACCGAGGTGGACTCTGAACCTTCGGTTGGTCAGCAAGGTTTTAATAATTGCTGTTGTCCAAGCAGGGATCACCTTTATAAGTTTCAGGAGGAGGCCTTTGTGCCAGACCGTATCATAGGCGGCTGTAAGATCGAGAAACACAGCCCCTGTCTTCAGTCTGCTCTCGAAGCCATTTTTGATGAAGGTGGTTAGAGCCAGTACTTGTTCTCCTGTACTGCGGTCCTTGCAGAAACCTGCTTGATCCACACATAGAATTTCCTCTATTCCTGGGGAAATACGTTGCAGTATTAGGCGCACCATGATTTTGTAAGGAACGCTGAGTAGGGAGATTGGGCGGTAGCTTGCTGGTAGTTTGTGGTCTTTGCCCGATTTTGGAATGGCAATGACCTTTGCTGTCCGCCGTTTCTTTGGGATCGAGTTTGTTTGTGTGATCCTTGTGTAGAATTGTGTCAACCAGGTTAGGGCTCGGGGGCCAAGATTTTTCATGAATTCTGGGAAGATGTTATCGTATCCTGCTGCCTTTCCACATTTCAGGCCCTGTAGGACTTTCTCCAGTTCAGCAGCCTTGAAGGGTTCAGGGTTTGTTTCCTCTGCAGGCATTTTTTGGTGTTTTTTTTAGCTCAGTTGTAACTGCTCTTCTGGTGTCTTTGTCTTGGGGTGCTTTGGCGATAGTCAGTAGGTGGGATGCAACTTGGTTGGGTGTGACAGATGCTCGGCTTTGGCTAGGGGGCTTCTGTGCAGCTCCTAGGCGACGGATGAGGCTCCAACATTTCCTGCTAGAGTGGGTAAAGCTCCGGTCATAAGTGCCTGTCATAAGTGCCCTTCGGGGCAGAGAATTGAGACCCACGCGCCAACTGTGAGTTTGGGCAATTTATTGAAAAAGCAAACAACAAACGTAAAGTACAAGAAGGAGCTCAAAATACAAAAAAAACAATGAGAGAGATAACTTACTAGAAAAGCGTGCCACAGCAGGAATAGGCTCTGGTGGAGACGAGGAGAGACTGTAGATAACTTGATCAGTCAAGGCAGCGGCAAAAGAGAACAAAATAACTCCCCTTAAATAGGGTCAAAACCATATGCATAAGTGATGACAGGTGTGGGTTCACATGAGCGGGCAAAGAGGTAATAATGGATGAAGATTGGGATCAGCTGGAAGAGAGGAGGGAGGAGCGGCTGGACTTGACAGCTGACACGGCGACACCCACACAGAGCACCAAACAGGAAACGCCGCCTGACAGCTGTCAACCCAGAGAGAAAACACCAAAGGACAAATATAAAGGGTAAACATAATCAAAAACAGACTAATAAATAATTACAAATTGAAATAAAACAAAACATGAGCGTAAAAACTGAGGCCTAAACAGAAAAATAGAAGGCAGAAATAAAACTCAAAAGGCACAAAATACAACAAATATAAATAAATATAAGGAAAGAGCCACAAGACTGAGCCTGGCAGAACTTCCAGAGCTCAGCTCGTGACACAGCCATTACAGTGTCTGAGTTTCATTTTTTTTCCCCTCAAAACAAAACGTGTGTGTGTGTGTTTCCCAAATGGTATCAAAAAGGCTTTGGGTCCGGACGGAAGACCCTCTGTGTCCTCCATTTGAAGAGCCCAGCTCTATACTTTCCCACTGCATGCGAGCCATGCATATGGATCTTTGTACATGAGAGAGGAAACCCCAAAACAGATCTAAAAGTGTCACTCAGAATCAGAATCAGAATCAGAATCAGGTTTATTGCCATTGTTCATGTAGTACACAAACTAGGAATTTGTCTCGGTACAATGCTGCAACATTAAACATGATAAGATAAGAGAAATAAACTATACATGTAATAAAGTGTAGGATAAGATTAAGTGATACTGGTCAACAGTTAAAATATATATTAGCCAGCAGCAGATACTGTGGAGAACTATATAGTGCAGTCGGTAATGCAGGAAGAAAACAGTGATGATTGACATGAGTCTGGTTGAGCTGCTGTACATGGTGCACGAGAGTCACTTAGTGTTCAGCAGTCTAATGGCAGAGGGGAAGAAGCTGTTCATGTGACGGGAGGTTTTAGTCTGGATGGACCGAAGTCTTCTACCAGAGGGGAGGGGGGCAAACAGTACGTGACCAGGGTGTGAGGGATCGGCTATGATCCGGCCAGCACGCCTCCGGGTCCTGGAGATGTACAGATCCTGGAGAGAAGGGAGCTTGCAGCCGATCACCTTCTCAGCAGTGCGCACGACGCGCTGCAGCCTTAGTCTGTCCCTGGCAGTGGCTCCTGCGTACCACACGGTTATGGAGGTGGTGAGGATGGACTCGATGATGGCTGTGTAGAACTGCACTAACATCTTGGTGGGTAGCTTGAGCTTCCTCAGCTGCCGCAGGAAGAACATCCTCTGCTGGGCTTTTTTGATGAGTGAGCTGATGGTCAGCTCCCATTTGAGGTCCCTGGTGATGGTAGTGCCTAGGAAGCGGAAGGAATCAGCAGTGGTGATGGGAGAGCCTGAGAGGGTGAGGGGGGGCAGAGGAGTAGTGACTTTCCTGAAGTCTACAATCATCTCCACTGTCTTCAGAGCGTTCAGCTGCAGGTTGTTATTGCTGCACCAGGACGCCAGCTGGGCCACCTCTCTCCTGTAGGCGGACTCGTCGCCGTTGGAGATGAGCCCGATGAGGGTGGTGTCGTCCGCAAACTTGATCAACTTGACAGACTGGTGGCTGGAGGTGCAGGAGTTGGTGTAAAGGGAGAAGAGTAGGGGGGAAAGTACACAGCCCTGGGGTGATCCGGTGCTGATGCTAGTATAGTCTGAGACAGTCTTTCCCAGCCGCACATGCTGCCTCCGGTCCGTCAGGAAGTCGATGATCCACCTGCAGAGGGAGTCAGGCACGTTGAGCAGGGACAGCTTGTCCCGGAGCAGAGCGGGGCGGATGGTGTTGAATGCGGAGCTGAAGTCCACAAACAGGATCCTGGCGTAGGTTCCCGGGGAGTCCAGGTGCTGCAGGATGGAGTGGAGGGCCAGGTTGACTGCATCGTCTACAGACCTGTTGGCTCGGTAGGCAAACTGCAGCGGGTCCAGGAGAGGGGTGGTGATGGACTTGAGGTGGGACAGGACCAGGCGCTCAAAGGACTTCATGACTACAGAGGTGAGCGCTACAGGTCTGTAGTCATTAAGTCCAGTGATCCGTGGCTTCTTGGGGACAGGGATGATGGTGGAGGATTTGAGGCAGGACGGCACGTGGCATAACTTAAGGGAGGTGTTAAAAATGTCTGTGAATACAGGAGCCAGCTGTTTCGCACAGAGTCTCAGGGTGGAGGGAGACACGCCGTCTGGGCCGGGGGCCTTGCGCGGGTTCAGTCTGGAGAACTGTTTGAGCACATCCTGCTCACTGATGATAAGGGGAGGGGGGGAGGTGGGGGGGGTGCCTTAAATGAAGTAGGGAATGTGGAGGCTGTGGAGCTGGAGGGAGGGGGGGAGTTGGACACAGATGACGAGGTGTCAAAACGGGCATAGTGTTGGGACAGTCTCTGACAAAGGGCTTTGTCATCCTGACCTTTAGGAGCCTGAGGCCGATAGTTGGTGATCTGCCTCAGTCCTCTCCACACGGAAGCCGAATCATTAGCAGTGAACTGCTGCTGGAGTCTCTCTGAGTACACAGATTTAGCCCTCTTCAGCTCTCTGTTAAACCGGTATTTAACCTCCCTGTAGCAGTCCCTGTCTCCACTTTTCAGCGCTGCTTCCTTCTCCTTCCTGATCTGTCTGAGCTTAGCTGTGAACCAGGGTTTGTCATTAGAGTAACTCACCCTGGTGCGTGATGGAAGAATGTTCTCTTCACAAAAGTGGATATATGAGTTCACAGTGTCCGTGTACTCATCCAGATCATGCGTGGCTCCTTTAAGCATGCCCCAGTCAGATATTTCCATGCACGTTTCCAGCTTCTCCTCAGCATCACTGGTCCGTATCTTCGTAGTGCTCACAACAGGTTTAGTGAGCTTCAATCTCTGTCTGTATGTGGGAATGAGGTGAACCATCACGTGATCAGATAATCCCAGCGCAGCTCGAGGGACAGCGCGATATGCGTCTTTCACTGTGGTGTAACAGTGATCCAGTGTGTTTAATCCTCTGGTGGGGCATTTAATAAACTGTTTGTAGCGGGGGAGATCGTGGCTCAGATTGCACTGATTAAAGTCGCCAGCCACAATAATCAGCGAGTCTGGAAAACTCCGCTCTGTGTGTTGAATGTGATCCGCGAGCACGCGCTGAGCTTCGCGCGTGTCCGCGTCGGGAGGGGCGTACACAGCGATCATTATGAAAGAAGCAAACTCCCGCGGGGAATAGAAGGGCTTGCAATTGATAACAAGAAATTCCAAGGCAGGAGAACAGTGTTTGGAAATTACCGTTACATCAGAGCACCAGATGCAGTTGATGTAGAAGCAGACTCCGCCTCCTGTGGTCTTGCCGGAAAGCTCTGTGTCACGATCAGCACGGAAGAGCTGGAAGCCGTCGAGGCGCAGCGCGCTGTCCGGTATATTTTCCCGGAGCCAGGTCTCAGTAAAGCAGAGGACAGCTGAGGAGGCGAGGTCCTTAAAACGCATCAGCAGTCTCAGTTCATCCACCTTGTTAGAGAGAGAGTTGGTATTGGACAGAAATATGCCAGGCAGCGCCGTTCGCGAGCCTCTCCTGCGAAGTCGTACGAGAGCGCCCGCTCGTCTTCCTCTCTTCCGCCGTCTCACTTTCCGAGCCAAACAATAAACCAGATCGGCGGCAGGGGCTAGAAAAACTGGGAGGAGGTCCGTGGGGGTCAAAGTCCTGATATTTAAAAGTTCTTCACGGGTATAAGTGCAAGCAGACACACAATTGACAAACAAAAACAAACAAAGAGCGCAGCGAAGCACCATGTCGACCACTGTGGGCGCCATCTTGGATCGAGTAGTGGGACTACTCAGTAGTGAGTAGTCCCACTGTTCCTGTTGGTCACTTAAAAAATTTGTTTAGACATGCTTGATGGAAGTGTTTCCAGGAGGCTGGTGGGAATGTTGCTCCATGTGGTCAAGATGGCTTCACAAAGGGCATCCACTGTCTACTGTCTGTTTTTGTGAACTTCCCTTGCCATCCATCCCCAAACATTCTCAATGGGATTTAGATCAGGAGAACACACAGAATAGTTCAAAAGAGCTGAGCCGGAGGCTCCAATGGATTGTGAAGACACAGGCCAATCCTCGACGCAACTTAAGGCCCTTACTGATGCTGACTGCAGCCTAATAAGCATAAGATTTCATCTACAATAGAAGGGCTGAAAGAACAAAAAATGTAATAACGGTCACATCTCTTCCCACCCCACAAACTTGCCCATTTGGAATTTGCAAGGGAGCAACAAACATGGGACACTGAGGGGTGGAAGAAAGTTTAATTGTCTGACGAGGAAAAATTAAACCTGTCTGATCCTGGTGGTTTCCAACGTTACTGGCAGGACGGGGAGATCCCACTGAAGTGTTATGTTTGCCCCTCCGGGGCATAGAGACAGACTCAACTGCGAGGCGATTGTTTCTAATAGTTTTATTACAAAATTAAGGCAGCTTGTGGGCTGGAGAACATAAAGCAAGCCGTAACGGCAGAGAACTTGCAGTGATGCCACTAACGTAGTGATGAAAAGTGTGTGAGCACAACACGAGACCGCCGCACTGAGAACAGAGGGTGATGGCTATAAGTAAGAGAACACAAATTACCAAACGAAGAGCAGCCGTGATTAATTAACAACGCAGGAAGGGAAATAACAAGGCGCTGTCAAAATAAGGTCAACACAGGATGATGAGCAGGAGAGGAGTAATGATAACAATAACAGATTAAACATAACTAAGAGTGAAGACATGATTAACAATAATGATAACTAAGGTTTTAACATAACAGAAAGCAAGGACAGGGCTGAGCCCTTGTCATGATTATGACAGTACTCCCCCCTTTAAGGGGCGGACACCAGATGACCCTGCAGACATGGACCCCCTGTTCCGGGTAGGTGGTGGGGGACCCCGGACAGGTGGGCCAGAAACATTCCCCCCTAAACACACAGACCAGGGGTGGTTAGAGGGGAGAAGAGTTGGTCGGGTGGCCAACCCCAGTTTCTGGGCCACCCAGTGAGAGGAGACAGTTCATCTGGTGGCCGTCCAGAGTCCCAGGACCACTAGACAGAGGAGAACAGTGCGTCCAGTGGTCTACCAAAGTTCATGGACCACCAGACGGGTGGACACAGCCAGCCGGGTGGCATGCCAGAATCTTAAGGCCACCAGACGGGGGAGAATGACATGTCGGGTGGTTTACCACAGCCCTTGGGCCAGATGGGTGAACACAAAGCTGGGTCCCAGAACCCGTGGAACAGTAGCTGGGGAGCACAGAGCCCAGGCCATAGCAGTAGGGGGGCTCTGAGCTCAGGAGAAGACACCTGTGGTGCGTCAAGCTCAGGAGAAGATGGCTGGGACACGCTGACCTCAGGATGAGATGGCTGGAGAGCGCTGACCACAGAGGGAGATGACTGAGGCGCAGGCGGCTGAGGGTAAGCCTCCTGAGGCTCAGGTGGCGAGTGTTGGGCCCCCTGGGGAACAGGAAGCGAAGGTTGGGCCCCCTGGGACACAGGAGGTGAAGTTTGGCAAATGGCGTCCTCAGAGGACGAAGGCTGGTGAGCAACATCGAGCCCAGACGGTGAGGATGGGAGAGTGTTGACCCCAGATGCCTGGAGATCCATCCCCGAAGCAGCCACCTTGAACAGGGAGGAAAAGGCACATGTTAGAGTCGGGACCACACCATAACACCCAGCAGCAAAGCTCAGCGGGGAGAGCTCAGAAGCAGATGGAAGCTGCAACTGAGTCTCCTCACCAAGAGTAAAACAAGACCTCTTTAATATAGATGTTGGAGAAACAAAGAAGAGGACTTGCCTTAACACCTGCTCTGCTGCTGGCGAGAACCCCGGCACTGCTGATGTTGGTGTGGTGACCTCGAGAGAAGCTGCACCCATGATGACCTCAGGTGGGGCTGCAGGCAAAGCAGCAGCAGTGGAGGAGGTCTGGAGCACTGGTGCCTATGGCGTGGAGACAGCAGCTGCAGAGGAAGACTGAAGAGGAGCAGCGGCTGCCGGAGAGCTCGTCCCCCCTAGATGTGTAGAGTGTAGAGGTGAGAATGACCTCGGGTGGAAGAGGGGGAGAGCAGAGGTCAGTGACTGGGATACAGCAAGTGAGACAGTAGGAGCAGGTAACAAGGGATCAGAAGCAGATGCAGCTACAACTGGGATTCCTCTCCAGGAGTGAGGCAAGTTTCATCACTCAATGGGGTGGAAAATAGAGGAATGGGTACTTGCCTCAGCTAATCTTGCTCAGCTGACCTCTGTTCCCTCTCTGGAGAAACTGCCGCTGGGATAACCTCTGGAGGACTGGAATGATGAGTGGAGTGGCGTCTCCTCAGAGCTCATCCCCTTGCTGGGGCCCTTGAAGCAGGTAGGTTCTCACAAGGTGAAAAAAACAAGATCAGGTGTAAGCCAGGGCTTGTACTCCAGCAAAAGGTCGGTCTGAGATTGAACCACCTGCCTCCACTCCTCCCGCTCCATGGAATCTGCCACCATGCAGATGGGGTGAAGACAGCAGGCAGCGTAAGGATCTTGAGGGGAGCAAATGACAGCTTACAGGAGACTGAAGAGGGATCTGGTGACCCGGAAGCAGGTTGGAGGGGATGATGCGGAGAGCCATTTCACCCAATCTTGTCCCAGAGTGGGGTAATTATGGAGTGGAGTCGAGCTGCTTCTGGAACCAGCAGCAAATCCCAGTGGCTGAGAAGAATGTCCTCCGTGATTGTGAGTCTCTCTAGGCCCTCCTGAGGGTTGGGAAGGTCCAGGACCTGAGTCACCAGGCTGGTAACCTGGTTAAGCACCTCCAGCAGCTCCTCCTGACTCCTCTTCCTCCTTCTGCCGGTATCGCCTGCTGAGTCTTGGACTGGCAGCAATCTACTATTATGTTTGCCCCCCCCCCCCCGGGGCATAGAGACTGACTCAACTGCGAGGCAATAGTTTCTCATACTTTTATTACAAAATTAAGGTGTAATGGCCTGCTCTGGCTGCTTATTCAGCTGCGCACACACCTGCTCCTCATCACGGCCAGGGCTATTTAAACCACGCTGCCCTGGGATCAGTGCGGAGTCGTCTGTCTTCACTCCATGAGACCTTCTCTCGCCTTCATCGTGTTCCTGAGCTTCCTAGCCTCAATCTACCTTCGTCCTCGCATCCAGCCTCAGTCTACCTTCGTCCTCGCATCCAGCCTCCTGCCCGCCGGCATCAGGAA
Source organism: Pholidichthys leucotaenia (assembly GCA_020510985.1). Lineage (NCBI taxonomy): Eukaryota > Metazoa > Chordata > Actinopteri > Cichliformes > Pholidichthyidae > Pholidichthys > Pholidichthys leucotaenia. The sequence goes on along the minus strand of CM035849.1, from coordinate 115,939,194 downwards.
GAATCTCTCCACAGCTCAAGTAAGCCCTCGCTCATTCTCCTAAAAATCCTCTCTCAGTCCCCTGTGCACAGGCGGAGCTCCGTGGCAGCGGACCTCCCTCCTTCCTGGCGGAGGACCGAGCTGCACTGCTTCACCTCAACACATCCACCTCCTTCAGCAGCAGCCGGATCAGCGGACACTGTCCTCCTGGCCGTAGCTGCCGAGCTGAACCTGAGCCACTCAACATCTCTACAAACAGTAAGCCCTGGATTAAACTGTACATCTATCTCCTGTGATAACCACTAACTGTCCCTGCCTCTGTCTGTCCCTAGGGTTGCCAGGTTGTACGGTGTTCTGCTCTCCCCAAGTTGCTACAAGACCACACACCCACAGACTCACACACATTCCTTGTTGTTCAATAAATATAATTGTATCTATCTCTGAGTCCGAGTCTGCTCACTGGGTCTGTTAACCATGTCATAAGGCAGCTTGTTGGCTGGAAAACATAAAGCAAGCCGTGACGGCAGATAACTTACAGTGGCGCCACTAACATAGTGGTGAAAAGTGTGTGAGCACAAAATGAGACCACTGCATTGAGAACAGAGGGTGGTAGCTATAAATAAGAAAACACAAATTACCAAATGAAGAGCAGCCGTGATTAATTAATGACGCAGGAGGGGAAATAACACAAGGTGCTGTCAAAATAAGGTCAACATGGGATGATGAGCAGGAGAGGCGTAATGATAACAATAACAGATTAAACATAACTAAGAGTGAAGACATGGTTAACAATAATAATAACTAAGGTTTTAACATAACAACAACCGAGAACAGGGCTGAGCCCCTGTCCTGATCATGATATGGAGATGTTTTCTATGCAGCACAGTGGAGGAGGCTCCATCATGATCTGAAGTGCTTTTTCCTTCAATGGAGTGGTGACCTAGTGATAGAACATTCAACCCACAGCCTGGAGTTCAAGCCCTGGCTGGATCATACCGAAGACCATATAAAAAGGATACTTCCCACCTTCTAGCTTGGTGCTCAGCATAATAAAATGGGGGAAGGAAAGTTGGTTGTGGCGGTGCCTTACATGGCAGCAGCTCCTCCGATTCTAGATGTGATTGACATTGTAGATGCAGCGGGGAAAATAAGTATTGGACCATGTCAACATTTTTCTCATGAAACATATTTCTGATGGAGCTATTGACTTGAGATTTTTACGAGATATCAGTAACAGCCCAAGTAATCCATACATACAAAGAAATCAAAGCAATTGTGTTCACAAAACAAGTTATGAATGAATGAATGAATGAATGAATGAATCTTTATTTTGGATAGATTAAAAGTACAGGTTAAAAGAAACTGAATAATATAACAAAGGGGGAAAGAAAATCCAACAAGGTCAAATTAGACAATAACTCCTCTGATTATACAGTTCAACATAAGTTATCCGAAATGGGTGATGGCTGAAGCCGCAACTTATATTGCCCACCCATGTTCCATCGAAGAATTCAAAAGAAAAAAACAAAACAAGAGCGATTACAATTCAGAACGAAGCTAAGACAAAATGTGACAAAAAAACTAAGCTACAACACAACGCAGGCTGGATATGACAATCCTTATGTGATTTTACGTCATCTTGTATATATGTTTGGAGTATTTCTTCCTTTAGTTTTTGTTTAAATTGTCCAAGCGTTGTACATGATTTTAATTCAGGTCCAAAATCGTTCCATAATCTGACTCCTTGCACTGAAACACAGTGTTGCTTGGTGGTAGTTCTCACTGAAGGTTTTTGAAATATACATGTTTCTCTGAAATGATATTGTTTCTCCCTTATTTGGAACAACTTTTGGATATTTGCGGGCAGTGATAGATTCTTCACTTTAAACATTATTACTGCAGTTTTAAAGTCAACCAGACCTTTCAACTTGAGAGCTTTTAATTTAAGAAAAAGTGGGTTTGTTGGTTCCCTGTAAGCTGCTTTGTTTATTATTCTAATAGCTCTCTTCTGAAGCATAAAGACTGGATATATGTTTGTTTTATATGTATTTCCCCATACTTCAGTACAATATGTCATGTATGGGAGTATTAATGAATGATACAAGGTATATAGTGTGGGTTGATTCAGCAAATATTTCACTCTGTGTAGTATTGCAATTGATTTGGATATTTTACCTTTAATATAATTAATATGTGACTTCCAACACAGTTTATTATCAATTATTACTCCAAGAAATTTAGTTTCAGATACCCTTTCAATCTCTACACCATTTACACTGAGTTTAGATACTGAGTTGTTGTGATGGTTGTTAAAGACTATAAATTTTGTCTTACTTAAATTGAGCGTTAATTTGTTTGACTCAAACCACAGTTTAAGCTTTCCTAATTCCTTTCCGAGTGTATCCAGAAGTTGTTCCAAATTGCTTCCACTGCATAATAGATTAGAGTCATCGGCAAACAATATTAAGTCCATTTTTTCTGAAACTTTACATATATCATTTATATACATATTGAATAACAATGGCCCCAAAACTGAACCCTGTGGGACTCCACAAGTAACCTTCAGTAACTGTGAGTTTTTGTTACCAACACATACATACTGATATCTATTCTTTAAGTAACTACTTAACCAGGACAGTGCTACCCCTCTAATACCACAATTTTGTAGTTTCTTTAATAATAAATTATGATCCACTGTATCAAATGCTTTTTTAAGATCCAGGAATACCCCAACTGAATACTCTTTATTTTCAATGGCAGTTGATATTTTTTCTATAAATTCCATTAGAGCAAATGCAGTTGTCCTCTTGTGTCTGAACCCATATTGCTGCTCACACAATAAATTATTCTTCAGTATGAAGTTGTCAATTCTCTCATAGAATATTTTTTCAAGTATCTTGGAAAATTGCAGCAATAGTGAAATTGGTGTATAGTTTGAGAATTCCCCTCTGTCACCCGTCTTGTATATCGGAATTACTTTAGCTATTTTCATTGCATTGGGAAATATACCTGTTTGGAGAGACAGGTTACAGATATACGTCAGTGGTTTCACTAAGCATTCAATAATAGTTTTGACTAAGAGCATGTCAATACCATCACAGTCCGTAGATGTTTTACTTTTAAACAATTTAACAGTTTCAATGACGTCTCTCTCGTCTGTGTTCTTTATGAAAATGGAGTCTTTTATAGCAGTGTTATTGCTTATTGTATCACCTGTAGGCACCGTAATGGGTATTTCTCGAGCTAAATTAGGACCAATGTTAACAAAAATGTTATTAAATTCATCTGCAGGTGAAGCTGCATTCACACTCTGAGTCGTTTTATTATTTTTTGAAAAATCGGTTGGGTAGCTTGTATTTCTGCTTTTATTTCCAAGAATACTGTTAAGTATTGTCCATGTATTTTTAATATCGTCTCTGTTTTTCTCCAGTTCTTTACTGTAATAGTCTCTCTTACTACATCTTATTATATATGTTAACTTATTTTTGTATGTTTTATACCGCTGCTCTGCTTCTTTTGTCCTTTTGTTTAGGAAAGCTTTATGTAATAAATTTTTCTTTTTACATGCCTTTTGTAATCCTTTGGTTAACCATGGCTTATCGGCAAATTTATGTTTAAGCTTTTTTTTTTTTTTACTAATGGACAATTTTTTTCATAAAGAGTGGTTACAATGTTTATAAATGTGTCATAGGCTTCATTTACATCTGATACATAGACTTCTGTCCAGTCTTGCTTCAGCAAGTCCTCTTTGAAAGAACTGATTGCATTTGGTGATTTGTATCTGAACGATTTTAAAAATTTTTCTGTATTGGCCCCCGTGTGGCCATGGATAAGTGCAAAGGTTGGCAAGTGGTCACTTATATCATTTATCAATAATCCACTTTCTATTTTCTTATCAATAATATTAACAAACAGGTTGTCAATAAGTGTAGCAGTGTGAACTGTGATTCTACTGGGATGTGTTATTGTGGGATATAGACTCATGCTGTACATAGAGTTCATGAACTCTGTAATTACATTTTGTTGATGTGGATTTAGTAAATCAATATTGAAATCTCCACAAATTACTACCATTTTCTTACTAGTAATATTATTGTACAGCTCGACTAATTTATCTCTGAATGTCTCAGTGCAAGTTCCCGGCGTTCTATATATACAACTTATAATTAGATTTTTTGTTTTATCTTGGTCAATCTCAACAGTAACACATTCCAAAATCCCTGGTAGTGCAAAGGACATTCCATTTACAAGCTTACACCTATACAGGTCATCAATATACAGTGCAACACCACCACCCTTTTTTGAGATCTGTTAATATGAAACATCTGATATCCCTCTATTGCCATCAGGGGAGCCTGCTCTTCATTAAGCCAAGTTTCAGAGACTGCGATAGCTGTAAATTTTCTGTCTAGCTGTTTTAAATAGTCCTGAATCTGTGGAAAGTTTTGTTAAGACTTCTGCTGTTGAAGTGTATTATTGATAGTTTACCATCTAGTTGCACTTGACGTTTGAATTGCTTTTCAGTGTAATATTCACAATGGTTATGAATATTATTGAAAAAGTGGTTATCAGGATCAATATTGTTCTCCATCTCTTGTAGTTTATGTTCAGCATAATGGCATATTTTCAGAGTTTGAGTAGCCTTACTCTGTGTCAAATGACTTCCTCCAACTGGGGATAATTGATGTCTACTCAAGTCAGTCATAAGTTTTTTGTTTGTTTTGCTTATTTTTTTTAAAGTACATTGACATGGTATGTCAAAAGAACTATTCTTACCGTGTGTGTGAATATGGATTATCATTGTCTCTTAATTTTCTTAATCAGTGTTCTTCTGTATTTATCTAAGTCAGTAACATCTCTGATCATTATACTCTTTGCTTGCTCAGGTGTTCCATTTAGTTTGATCCAAACTCTACAATTTCTTGTCCATGTTGCCTGTATCTTATTTTGTCTTTTCAGCATCCGTGCTTGCCGTGCTATTTCAGCATTTGTTTTTGTTAGGTGTTCATTTAGGTAAACTTCTGTTCCTCGGAGCTTTCTGGCCTGCCTCAGTATGTCATTCTTTACCCTTCTGTTCACAAAGCGCATCACAATTGATTTCTTTGTTTTATTATCTTTTCTGGGTAAAGCATAACAGGCTGAAATTGCATTTGCTTCGACCTTTATATCTCTGCTGTCAAGGAACTGAAGCACCTGGTTTTCTAGGGAGACTGATTCACTCAGGGGAGCCTCCTCACCTCTCAGTCCTGTTGTAGCATGAGCGTATGATTGATATTTGATGTCTAGTCCACTTATAACTAGGTCATCCATACGAGAACCTTGTTCAAGATCCTCGACGCGTCGCTCCAAGTCCTTAATTTTTTTGTCTTTTTCCTGAATTGTTAATTTTAAGTCTCGTACTTCTTCCATTAGGCCTATTATTTTGGCCTGCTGGCTAACCATTTTGGCCACTTCTTCTGACAAGAAGTTCAGAGATTTTTTGATCTCTTCCATTTCCTCCTTCTTTGGTGGCATTTTTACTGACCTGTGGATAGTAAAACAATCTCTGCTTATATTGCCGGTATCCGATCCGACCGACCTCGAATCCAGCTGGGCCTCAGCTAGCCCCCTCCGCTGCTAGTCCCGCTGCTTACCACCGCCGTAACTGAGCTCCTGTCCAGCTCCTCCACCAAGTCCCGCCACACACCGCCGCTGCAGCCGAGCTCCGCTGGGGTCCCGGTAGATCCTCTGCTGAGCTCTGCCGCCTACCGCCGTCTGCCTCAGTAGTTCCTCTGCTGAGCCCCACCAGCTACCGCCGTCTGCCTCAGTAGTTCCTCCGCTGGGCCTCGCCTCTGGGCTCCGACTCAGGCTATTGTCTGGCTGGGTACCGGTGGTCCTCCACTGGTCCCCGTCTCCCACCACCGCCGCCCCCGAACTCCGATCCGGCTCCCGTCCAACTGCTGCGTCGGTTAGTTCCTCCGGCGAGCCCTCACCGGGGACTGAGTCGCTTCGTGTCGGTGTTAGGTGGCGTGACTAACGTTAGCATTAAGCTAACTAGTGTTAGCTTAGTAAACGCTTCGGGTAAAGCGTAGCAGCGAACCACAAAAGAAACGCTAGTCAGTTTACTCACAGTGGCCGGTGAAAGGCGATTAAAGGGGTATTCCAACGGAGGTGGAAATTCAGCCTGTGCGTGTGCGTCACAAATGCCGATCGCTGTTGGTTAGTTATTTTAATGGCAAAATCAGCAACTTTGTCTCAGCACTGATAAAGTGTGACCATCCCGGTCGCCATCTTGTTTTGGTATCAACCAAATTAACCAAAACCCGCTAACGTTCAATATGTTATAAGTACCTAATTCTATTTATCAAGCCCAAAAAAGCGTCCAATAAAGATGCTTCAGCCCGAACCGATCCAGTTGCTCTCGGTAGGAGACATTTCAATTAGGAACTTCGAAAGCGGAGCCACAAAGCAGCAGGAGCGGCGCCTCGGTGAGGTTGAGTACGAGGAGAGAAGCAACCTGCTCGCCTTCACTCCGCAGATCATCCGCTTGCACAAGGACCATGAGCTGTTCGAGGTAATTTAACAACCAAAAACCCACTGCTATTAACCCTTTATAGTTAATAAAGTGGAATGACACAGGGAATAAGTATTGAACACACTTGGTGAAATTCATTTAATATTTAGTAGTAAAGCCTTTGTTGGTAATAACAGCTTCCAGATGCCTCCTGTATGAAGAAACTAGGTGCAGGCATTGGTCAAAAGTGATTTTAGCCATTCTTCCACACAAACTGTCTTCATGTCTTGAAGGTTCCGTGGGTGTCTTCTATGAACTCTGATCTTCAGTTTTTTCCATAGATTTTCAATTGAATTCAGGTCAGGTGACTGACTGGAGCATTTAGCAGCTTTATTTTCCTTCTCTGCAGCCAGTTGAGAGTTTCCTTGAGTGTGTGTTTGGGATCATTGTCTTGCTGAAATGTCCACCCTCGTTTCATCTTCAGCATCTTGGCAGATGGCAACAGGTTCTTATGAAGGATGTCCCCATACATTTGTCCATTCATCTTTCCTTTAGTAATATGAAGTCTGCCTGTACCATGTGCTGAAAAACACCCCCACACCATGATGGGATATGCAGTGCCATTTCTCCTCCAAACATGCTGTGTGTTGTGGCAACCAAAAAGTTCAGTTTTGGTCTCATCTGACCATACTATATTCTCCCAGTATTTTACTGGCTTGCCTAAATGTTGTACAGCAAACCTTAAACGAGCTTCAACATGCTTTTTCTAAAGCAATGGAGTCTTGCGAGGCAAGCGGGCATAGAGTCCATGTCGGTTGAGTGCATTACTTATTGTTTTCTTTGAAACAGCAATACCTGCTAACTCCAGGTCTTTCTGGAGCTCTCCATGAGTGGTCTTTGGCTCTTGGATAACTCTTCTGATAATTCTTTTGACTCCTCTGTCAGAAATCTTGCGAGGAGCTCCTGATGGTGGCCAGTTTATGGTAAAATGATGTTCTTTCCACTTCTGAATGATGGCTCCAACAGTGCTCACTGGAACATTCATCAGTTTAGAAATGCACCTGTAACCAATGCCATCATTGTTTTGCAACAATAAGGTTGTGAAGGTCTAGAGAGAGTTCTTTGCTTCTACCCATCATGAGTTCTTTAAGGTGTGACAATTCGATATTCACAGACCTTTTTAAAGGCTATCAGTCAGGACTTAACCAGCTGAAATTAATTTGCACTGATGGGGGATGGCGTCCTAAATTCTGATGGATTTCAGCTGGTTTCTTCGCTTTCTATGCCTTTTTGTACTACTTTTTCTTTGTGTTCAATACATATTCCCTGTGTCATTCCACTTTATTAAATGTTACTTGTTTTGTGAACACAGTTGCCTTGATTTCTTTGTATGTATTAGGGATGGGCATTCGGTGAAATTTTCTTCACCGATCGCCGGGAGAATTAATGATTAATAATCGGTTAATCATTAACATTTTTAGGTAGGTAGACTAAATTAGAACATCAGGTATCAGCACGGAGGGCACGGAGAGCCGCACAACTCAAATCTACCTCTCTCTCTCAAATCTCTCTCTCTCTGTTCTCGTGTTTGCTCGGCTCGGGAATCTCGCAAGCTGATTGGCCGAGACGTTTCACCCCGCAAGCTGATTGGCCGAGACGTTTTACCCAGCTCTCTCTCCCTGCCGAGCGGCCACCCAACAAACGAAGGCCGCATTCATTGCTCTATCGCTCGTATTGCTTAGTCTAGCCGCGTGGAACTTTTTGCTGTTCTCTTGTGCCATTTTGTGCGAAATAGTCTTCCCGTCGAGGCACTACACCGCCTCCTGCAGCTTCCCTCGACGTGTGTACACCGAATCTTCATGACCTTCTCAATAAAGTTTCTGAAAAAAAAAAAAAGAATCTTCACGACCGCCATTACTCAGCGCGCAACCACTGTTGGCGGTTTCTTCGCGTAATAAGGGTGTTCCATGGACCCTGTCGATGAGGTATATTTGTATGCTGCATTGCAGTGATTGCAGTACACCTGGTCATTTTTTAAATTGAAATGGTCCCACGCAACACTTCGCCGTAACCGCCTCATGATTTGGCGATCGCCCTACGGAAGCCCGCATGTATCAACGGAGGCACGCCAGGGTACGGCGATGGTGTAATGTTGCCCCCTGGTGCCCAAATTTTGCCATTGCATTGTTTGAGGACGGCCGTGCACTAGGCCTTAATAACCTCGGATTGTTTAAAAAAAAAACAAAAAAACGGTTTGTCGACGAAAATGAACTTCCTCGGTGAAATTCTTAATGATCAATTATCGGTTAATCGGTAAATTATGCCCATCCCTAGTATGTATGGATTACTTGGGTTGTTACTGATATCTGGTAAAAATCTCAGATCAATGGCTCCATCAGAAATATGTTTAATGAGAAAAATGTTGACGTGTTCAATACTTATTTTCCCCGCAGTAGGAGAACCATAATTTCATTCTACTGTACATGCTTGGCTGTATGGATTGAATGACAGTAAAGTTGTATTTTTTAAGATATGGATGAAATTTGTGTGACATAAAACTATATTAACCTTTATTTCTAACATTTATGTGACAGTTGTAAAAAAAATGTAACTTTGTGCCCTGGCTTACCATAGCGCTGGGATGGTGTACTGATGATTGTCAAGAAGTTGAATGGATCATAATAAACTTCTCATGCTTGGTGGTCTGTGTATACTATATATTGAAAGAGCTGGGCCACCAATCTTCTGAGCAATTTATTCTTGGAAATAACTCTCAACATGCTGGTATGTTTATTCAGTTATTAGAAATACAGCTCTCTAAGTTGAAGGATTTGTAATTTCATCTGCTTGTCAAAGTGTTTGAATTTGTGCTAATCCAGTCAGTGTGAAACAGTGGTCGCTATTCCTGTTAAGTGTTGGATTGAAAATAAAACAAGATGGTAGGGGTAGGTGGTGTAAACAGTAGACTATATAAATTTAGTCAACAGCAGAAATTCTGATTATACTGCCACACCAAGATAGCACTTAATTTGAAAAATGGTGTAGAATTTGACATTTATGGTTATAATTTTGAGTTGTTAGAGCAGCATTTTATTATTAAAATAAATCCTGCCTGCAGTGCAGTGGAGTTAGAGCTCCTCTGAGTTTGTAGGTAGTATGTTGCTGTTGCAATTGCATGCTCACAGTTGTGAGTTATTGAGTGGAAATGATCATTAAGGGCCCCTTTACACAGCATGGAGAGCATTGAGAGATTGGGCCATTTTTGGAGCTTTGGTATTGTTTGGGAGATTCTTGTGTGTTTTGGACCGAGTCAAACTTTAAGGAGACTGTGGCGACTGTGGAGATCACTGAAAATTATTGATAGATCAAAAATTGTCCAGATCCCACAACAATCTCTCAGTGATCTCCACCCCTGTGTAAAGGGGATATAAAAAAAAATTAACTGCTCTTTTCAAAGCCACCACACTACTTGAAACAGCAATTTTAATTTTACAGGCAAACTGGAGTCTGTAGCATAATTAGTGAATTTAACTTTTTAATGCCTGGTACTGTCCGTCCAATGGGTGTTGGTTGTCTGAACCCCCACCACCCAAAAAAACCAAATACAATTTGAAAAGAAAAATTATTTAAGACATTTTTAAAAACTAGGATGCATGTCAACTGGGCACGTAAAAAAGCTTTGGACCAATTTTTCTGGTGCGCTTAAAACAGACCTCATCCTTGTATCCTCCACTTGACCTGTCACTCACAGATCACCATCGACATCTCACACATTTTGCGCTGAAACTCTCTCTTGTGGGGTGACAGTGGCTCAGGAGGTAGAGCAGGTTGTCCAATAACTGGATGGTTGGCAGTTCGAATCCCGTTCTCCCCAGATATCCTGCCGTTGTGTCCCTGGGCAAAACACTTTACCCCCAATTGCTCCTGGTGGGTCTGGACAGTGCCATGTTGGGCAGCTATGCCGCCATCAGTGTGTGAATGGGTGGATAGCAGGATCTGTAAAGCGCTTTGGTCATCTAGAGATGAGAATAAAAGCACTATATAATTGAATACCATTTACTAAATGCACTAATCAGCATAAAACTGGCAAGAAAACATGCATCTTCAAGCTTTTGTCGTTAAATATTGATCATGGTATACTTTTAGCCTGATTGTGATTGGCTGGTTCAAGAGTTCTGCAGCTAATGAGCGATGTAGCGTTCCAAAAGTTTACTTTTTTTTCAGTGCAGCAACAAAAAAACACTCACTGCTGAGAGTGTTTTGCTCTGAGGGAGCTGAGCACATTACATGCTTAACTAGATAGAAAATGAACAGAAAATAGGTGCTCCTAGCAGAAAAAAATGCTCTCTGTAGACACGTGTCCTTATACTACTAGTTTTGGAACCCACCCTCTCCATTTACGGCTCTACTTCTTTTCAACTTTATTTTACAAAGAAGTTCCATTGAGATGGGAGAGAAACTGCTGCATTGGAATTTAACTGAAGAATACAGTGCTCTGAAAAAGTATTTGCTTCTTCCTGATTTCTTTATATTTTTGCATATGTCACACTTAAATGTTTCAGATTGTCAAACAGATTTTAATATTTGATGACGATAACCCGAGTAAATACAAAATGCAGTTTTTAAATGGTGATTTAATTTATTAAGGAAAAAAAATTATCAGACCTCTGTGAAAAAGTAACCCCCCCCCCCCCTGGTTAAATCATGAATTAAGTGAGATTAACCACATTTTTTGGAAAGCTGAGTTCAATTTCACTAGCCACACCCAGGCCTGATTACTGCCAGATCTGTTGAATCAAGAAATCACTTAAATAGAACCTGCCTGACCAAGTGAAGTAGGCTAAAAGATCTCAAAAAGCAACACATCATGCCACGATCTAAAGAAATTCAAGAACAGATGAGAAACAAAAACCCAGAACAACATCTAAAGAGCTACAGGCCTCACTTGCAATAACAATAAGGAGACTGGGCAAAAATGGCATCCATTGGAGCATTCCAAGGCAAAGACCAAAGGTTTTTGGTCTCACATTTATGCCACATCATTGCCACCAAGGGTGGCACAACCAGTTATTCAGTCTAGAGGCAATTACTTTTTCACGTATGGCCCTGTAGGTTTGAATAACTTTTTTTCCCCTTAATAAATAAAACAATTATTTAAAAACTGTATTTTGTATTTACTCGGGCTGTCTTTGTCTAATGTTAAAATTTGTTTGTTGATTTGAAACATTTAAGTGTGTCAAATATGTAAAAATATATGAAATCAGGAAGGGGGCAAATACTTTCTCGTATGGCAATGCAAGTTTATTTGTATAGCACATTTTGACATGATTGCTTGACCCAGGAGACAGACACTGACACGAGTAGAATAGTTTGACAATTATTTATTAACTCAGTGTGTAGTTTGTGTGTGTGGATGTTTAGGTGAGTGCGATGCTGGAGGACAGCTGGAGCTGAGCGAGTCCCGCTGCGACCTGACAACCTTGCAGGTGCCGCTGAGAGACTCCTGTCCGCTCTGTGACTTGGCGTGACAAGGTGAGCGTGCAGGTTGGCGTCGTGATGACAAGGAGGAGATCCGAGGAGGAGGAGAAGCTCCGTTGCCAGGGGAGACAAGTCCGCCGCCAGGGAGGTCCACCTGTGCACAGGGGAGAATACTTTGACAAGGTAAGGATTGCTGTGGCTTATGTGACGAGGCTTGATGAAGTGGCTTGGCAGAAGCTCTGGCTTGAGGCCGTGTCCGTGACACGTTGTGTAATGATGAAGACAGACGACTCCGTGCTGAGCAGTCAGTGACACCAGCTTTTAAGGCCTGCTGGTTATTGGCGGCAGGTGTGTGCGCAGCTGGAGCTGATGACGGCCCAGTGGCCGCCATGACAGTACTCCCCCCTCTAGAGGTGCCTCCAGGCACCTGCCCCATCTTACCTGGATGCGCCCGATGGAAATCGCGGATGAGCTGCTTGTCAAGGATCAACGCTGGGCGAGTTCAGGAGCGGTGTTAAGGGCCGAATCCCTCCCAGTCCACCAGGTACTGAAGACTCCGGCCCCGCCTGCGGACATCCAAGATGGCGGTAGCCCCCAAGCCGGGTGGTCGTCGATCATCCTCGGGGGGCGGGGGGGCACAGAGGGTCGGAGATGTAGGGCTTTACCTGGGAGACCTGAAAAGTGGGGCAGATGCGCATGGAAGGGGGGAGAGCTAGGCGCACAGCCATCGGGTTAACAATCTGGGAAATCACATATGGACCGATGAAACGCTTGGTCAATTTGTGCTTCTCGGCCGGCACACTGATATTTCTTGTGGACAGCCAAACCTGTTGACCCACCTTATAATCCGGGGCAGGTCTCCTGTGACGGTTGGCCACCTGAATGTTGCGTTCCGTGGTCTTGAGGAGGGCTCTGTGGGTGCACAGAAGGGACAGCCACCTCCTTCTCCTCCTCCGGGAACAGCGGTGGATCAGAGGCTCGCCGTGGCCCCCAGCGCCGTGCAGAACACCTTTCAAACCTGGGAGACGAACTGCGGGCCTCGATCCGAGACAATATCCGCAGGGATGCCATGAAGGCGGACCACATGCTGCACCAGGAGATTCGCCGTCTCCCGTGCCGAAGGCAGCCCCCGGAGGGAAACAAAATGGGCTGCCTTGGAGAAGCGGTCCACTATGGTCAGGACCGAGGTGAAGTGGTCAGAAGGGGGCAGGCCTGTCACAAAGTCCAACACCACACGGGACCAGGGGCGGGAAGGGACCTGCAGAGGATGGAAAGCCTGCCGGGGGGGAAGATGACAATTTCCCGGTGGCGCACTGGGCGCAGGCCCGGACATAGCTGGTGACATCCTTCCTCAGCCCTGGCCACCAGAAGGCTCTCTGGAGCAAGTCGATGGTGCGAGCGATTCCTGGATGGCACCCCAATTTAGAAGCATGACCCCACTGGATGACCTCACTCTTGACTGAAGAGGGGACGAACAATCGGCCCGGGGGACCCCCACCCGGGTCGAGCTCACTCTCCTGTGCCTTCCTGACTTTGTCCTCGATCTCCCACACAAGGGCGCCCACCACACAGGATGAAGGCAGGATGGTCTCTTCCTGATCCCCAGAAGTCTCTGCCTCGAACTGCCTGGAGAGGGCATCTGGCTTAATGTCTTGCTCCCTGGCCGGTAGGTGATCGTGAAATTAAACCGACCGAAGAAGAGAGACCAGCGGGCCTGGCGGGAGTTCAGTCGCTTCGCCGTCTGGAGATACTCTAGGTTTTTGTGATCCGTCCAAATGATGAACGGCTGGGCAGCCCCCTCCAGCCAGTGCCTCCATTCCTCCAAGGCGAGCTTGACTGCCAGCAACTCCCTGTCACCGATGCCGTAGTTCCTCTCGGCAGGTGTTAGACGGTGGGAAAAGAAGGCGCATGGACGGATCACCCCATCCACAGGGAGCGTTGAGAAAGGACTGCCCCCACTCCAGAATCCGAGGCGTCCACCTCCACCAAGCACTGCAGGTCCGGGTCCACCTGGGTCAGGACGCGGGCAGAAGCGAACTCCTCCTTCAATTTCCCGAACGCCGCAGCAGCCTTCTCGCTCCAGCGGAAGGGGGTCTTGGGGGACGTGAGGCTGGTCAGGGGCTTGGGGATGATCCCAAACTTCGGCACAAAACGACGGTAGAAGTTGGCGAATCCCAAAAACCCCTGCAACTGTTTCCTGGACGTGGGAGTGGGCCAGTCCACCACCGCCTTGACCTTGGCCAGGTCAGGGAGCACCTGGTTGTGTGCGATAATAAACCCCAAGAAGGACGTCAAGTTGGTGTGAAATTCACATTTCTCGGCCTTGACGAATAACTGGTTCTCCAGGAGGCGCTGCAGGACCCGTCTAACATGCATCTGGTGCTCCTCCAACGTGCGTGAGAAGATCAGGATGTCATCCAAGTAAACAAACAATAAGGAGTTCAGAAAGTCCCGGAGGACGTCGTTGATTAAACGCTGGAAGACAGCCGGAGCAATGGTTAACCCAAACGGCATCACCAAGTATTCAAAGTGGCCGCTTGGGGTCCGGAAGGCTGTCTTCCACTCGTCGCCCTCCTTGATGCGCACCAGGTGATAGGCGTTGCGAAGGTCCAGCTTCGTGAACCATGATGCCCCCTGGAGAGAGTCAAAGGCCGAGTTCATCAGGGGCAGCGTGTACTTGTCCTTGATGGTAATTTCATTAAGGCCCCGGAAATCGTTACAGGGACGTAGCGAGCCATCCTTCTTTCCCATGAAGAAAAATCCTGCCCCCACCGCCGAAGAAGACGGTCGGATGATCCCGGAGCTGAGGGACTCCTTAATATACGTGTCCATGGCCTCATGCTCCGGAGCTGACAGGCTATATAATCGACTTGCCAGGAGAGGGGCCCCCGCCCGGAGGTTGAACGCACAGTCGTAGGGGCGGTGGGGGGGGGGGGGACAGCGCCTGTGACTTACTAAAAACCGCTCCCAGATCGTGGTAGACCTCTGGTACCCTGGACAGGTCCAGGGGCAGTGTCGTGGGGGGGGTGGGGGGGTCATTGAAACAGAGGGGGCACATGCTGCAGACTGGAGGCAGGCACTGAGACAAAAGGAGCTCCACGCAGTGATGTTTCCCACCTGCCAATTGAAGGTGGGGTTGTGTAATCGTAGCCATGGATAACCCAGGATAACAGGTGAGGAGGAGATG
The DNA here is from genome assembly GCA_020510985.1 of Pholidichthys leucotaenia. Taxonomy (NCBI): domain Eukaryota; kingdom Metazoa; phylum Chordata; class Actinopteri; order Cichliformes; family Pholidichthyidae; genus Pholidichthys; species Pholidichthys leucotaenia. Next base: position 115,924,057 of record CM035849.1, on the reverse strand, counting down.
GGCAACACCAAAAACCGGATATCCTCCTGATGGTTTCCAGAAATAATCACCGACACAAGGGCTGTCTGGTGGGTGACAGTGGTTAGCGAGGTCTTTGACAGCGTGATGAGGTTGACAGGCGGGCGAAGGGGTTGACAGCTGAGGCCCAGACGGGTTGCCAGGTCTCCTGAAATGAAGCTTTGCTCAGCTCCAGAATCAATGAGAGCATGTGTAATGTGTTCCTTGTGTTTGTAAATTATTCTAATGGGAATAAGGCAACAGGTGAGGGGATTTTTCTGGTTTTCGTCCACGAGTCCCCCTGCTGTAACCCGCGGACCTCCCCTTGTAACCGGTTGGCACACTCAGCTACCCCGTGAGACTCACTACCACAGTAAAAACACAAGCCCAGATCCCTTCGGCGCTGTCTCTCAGCCGCCGAAATACCCGATTGCCCAATAGTCATTTCATCCTGCCCCGGAAGTTCCTCCGGCGGGGGCAGAGCCGGGAGGGGTGGCCGAGAGGAGCGGGGGCGTGGTTTGACCGAGCGACTGGCAGCCCTACGTTCGGCCGCCCGCTCCTTCAGTCTATTGTCTAAACTAATGGTGAGTGAGATCAGTTCACCTAATCTGTCTGGCTTATCCCGTGTTGCTAACTCATCTCTTAGCTCAGAGCTAAGACTGCGGAGAAAAATACTGCAAAGAGCAGAATCCCCCCACCCCACCTCCACAGCTATCACCCGGAAGTCTACAGCGAAATCGGCGGCAGATTTGCTGCCTTGCCGAAGGTTCAGCAAACGGTCTGTTAACACTGTGTCCCGGTCAGTATGATCAAAAACTTCAAAGAACTCTGCTACGAATTGCTGGTATGTTAAATGGGCATAGCTGGGCTTGGCCATAACCGCGTATGCCCAAGCTAACACTCTCCCCTCGAGCAGGTTAGAAATATACTCAATCTTGCTGTGATCTATGGGAAAATCTCCGGGGACACGGTGAAAAACTGTTTCACACTGCAGCAAGAAACCCCGTGCCTCCCCGAGTTTCCCACTGAAGCGGGCGGGGGTAGGCACGGGAGTGAGGCGAGGTAAGGGAGACTGGTGTGTTTGGCTAGTAGGTGGATTGGCAGGGGCTGGTGGTGCCCCGGCGGCCGGGGGGAACGCCTGGCATCCATCCAGGCGATCCAGCCGAGTGTTAATTTGAGTTAATTGATTGAGGATAACTGTCTGTTGATGGGAAATTAGGTCTACTCGTGCGCTAAGAGTGTTAAGGCGGCGCGTCAGCGTGCTGTCTGCTGGGTTGTCTTGACGGAGTCGTACTGACATGATTGCTTGACCCAGGAGACAGACACTGACACGAGTAGAATAGTTTGACAATTATTTATTAACTCAATGTGTAGTTTGTGTGTGTGGATGTGTGGGTGAGTGCGATGCTGGAGGACAGCTGGAGCTGAGCGAGTCCCGCTGCGACCTGACAACCTTGCAGGTGCCGCTGAGAGACTCCTGTCCGCTCTGTGACTTGGCGTGACAAGGTGAGCGTGCAGCTTGGCGTCGTGATGGTGAGGAGGAGATCCGAGGAGGAGAAGGAGAGGCTCCGTTGCCAGGGGAGACAAGTCCGCCGCCAGGGAGGTCCACCTGTGCACAGGGGAGAATACTTTGACAAGGTAAGGATTGCTGTGGCTTACGTGACGAGGCTTGACGAAGTGGCTTGGCAGAAGCTCTGGCTTGAGGCCGTGTCCGTGACGCGTTGAGTAACGATGAAGACAGACGACTCCGTGCTGAGCAGTCAGTGACACCGGCTTTTAAGGCCTGCTGGTTATTGGCGGCAGGTGTGTGCGCAGCTGGAGCTGATGACGGCCCGGCGGCCGCCATGACACATTTCATGTAGACTTAGACTTAGACTTAACTTTATTAATCCCTTTGGGATGACTCCCTCTGGGAAATTTAAAATTTCCAGCAGCACATAAAAGGAGCATACAGATCAGAAAAGCAAAAAAGAAAAAAAATAAACACTTAACATAATATACACAATATAAATACAAGGCTAAATATGGCTTGTACAAGTATGGTTTAGTTAAGGTTATTGCACTATGAATGCCCTACTGTCCTCTGTACTCTATGTCCCCCCCCCACCCCAAGTGAGGAGTTATAGAGTGTGAAAGACAATTCAAAGTGCTTTCCATAAAATATTGAAGCATTACAGCAAGTTGCAAAAGAAATGCACAAGAATTTAAAAGCAGGCTAAAAATAGTGCGTTGTAGGAGATTAACAATTGTTCTACTGAAAGGCAGTGGCAAATACTGTAGGAAAGTTTTTAACCTGGATTTAAAGCAGCTCAGAGTTTCAGCAACGCTGATGCTTTCTGAGAGTTTGTTCCACATGTGAGGAGCATAAAAACTGAACGCTGCCTCACCATGTTTGGTTCTAACTCTAGGCACAGATAGTAGGCCTGACCCTGACAACCTGAGGTCTCTGGGTGGTTCATAATGGACCAGAAGAGCTGAAATGTATTTTGGCCCTAAACCATTCAGAGCTTTATAAACCAACAGCGGTATTTTGAAATCTGTTCTTTGACAGACACGAAGTCAGTGTAAAGATCTGAGGACTGGAGTTATTTGATCTATTTTCTTGGTCTTAGTGAGGACTCAAGCTGCAGCGTTTTGAACTAACTGCAGCTGTCTGATGGACTTTTTAGGGAGACCTGTGAAGACAGCATTACAGTAGTCCAGTTTACTGAAGATAAATGCGTGGACAAGTTTCTAGATCCTGCTGAGACATCGGACCTTTAATCCTCACTATGTTCTTTAAGTGATAATAGGCTGACTTCACTACTGTCTTAATGTGGCTGTCAAAATTCAAGTCTGAGTCCAGAATCACACGCAGATTTCTGGCTTGGCTGTTGGTTTTTAGCATCATTGATTGAAGTTGAGTGCTAACTTTGAGTCTCTCTTCTTTGGCTCCAAAAACTATTATTTCAGTTTTTTCTTCATTTAACTGAAGAAAATTCTGGCACATCCACTCTTTAATTTGATCAGTACATTTGATCAGGTTTTTAATTAGACCATAGTCTCCTGCTGAGATGGTTATGTAGATTTGTGTATCATCTGCATAATTATGGTAATATACAGTATTTTGGTGTTTTTTTTTTATCATTCCAGCAAGTGGGAGCACATAGATGTTGAAAAGCAAAGGTCTCAAAGTGGAACCTTGGGGAACTCCAGAGGTTGTTTTTGTTCACTCAGATATGCAGTTACCTATAGACACAAATCACAGCACTGTATGTAGTTACACACCAGCAGCACATGATTTTTCCCCCTTTCATTCTTTGCTTTCTCTATTTGAACAGAAAAGATGCATTTTTTTTTTCCACAATATCTTTATTGAACCTTTTTTTTTTTTTAACAAACATGATACAAACAATCAAACACTAACACTAAAGTACTACAAAAAAAAAAAATGCACTAAAAACACCAACAACCACCAACAAAATCAAGTCTTCAACAATGCTCCTCTGTTTAGTCTAGACAATCCAATACATAAGTATACATATTATGTTCACCAGTTTGGAATTTACAAGGTCCACACACATCATTCACCTTCTTCTTCAAGAGTTATGTTTAAATTTTTTACATAATCAATAAAAGGTCTCCATATATTCTCAAACACAATTTCCTTTGATTTCAGTATATATGTTATTCTTTCTAATGGAAGGTTTGTTAACATCTGTCTTAACCACTGAGTCACATCTGGTCTATGAGTCTTTTTCCATAATAGTGCAATACATTTTTTGGCATTAAGCAAACTGAGGTCTATGAATGTTCTTTCACTTTTATTAAAATTATGCTTTTCTGGGTACAGACCCAACAAAAACAGTTTAGGATTCAATATGATTTGTTTTGAGATTATTTTTTCAATTGTTACCCTCACCTCTTCCCAAAACATTCTTATTAATCTACATTCCCATAAACAATGAAATAGGGTTCCTTTACTTTCCATGCATTTTGTGCATGTATCTGGTATATTTTTGTTATATCTATTTAACTCCTCCGGTGTAACATACATCCGCATTAACCATTTGAAATGTATCAATTTAAGGCGTGCATTTATTGATTTGGTTTGAGCTTCTGTACAAGCCAATTCCCATTGTTCCTCTGAAATTTCAATTTGCAGATCTTCTTTCCAGTAGTTTAATCTTTTCAGTGAATTTTCACTTGAAGATAGTGTCAATGAGTTATAAAACTCTGAAATAATACCCTTTCTTTTACTATCTTTCATCATCATTTTTTCCAAGGATGAATAAATAGGTCGAGTGAGAGCTTTATTTTGATTTGATCGAATAAAGTTTCTAAGTTGAAGATATTTAAAAAAATGTGTTCTATTGAGATTAAATTTGATCCTCAGCTCTTCAAAAGACATTATGTTGTCTGCACATGGCAAATATAAATCCTGAATCTTTTGTATCCCTTTTAAATTCCATACTTTAAATACAGCGTCCGCTCTCCCTGGTTTAAAATATTGATTACCCCATATTGGACTAAATTGTGACAATAACTGTGGTTCTTTTAAATAGTTTTTAGCTTCACACCATATTTTGATCATATGCTTTACAAATGGATTTTTAACTTGTTTTTTTTTTTTTTGAGTATATGAATATGGGAAGAGGTAAAGGTAAATTGTATGATTCCATTTCAGTCCAGTGAGGGAGATCATTTGATGAAAAATAATATGTCATAGACCTCAGTTGTGCCGACCAATAATACAACATAAAATTTGGACATTTCAGACCTCCATGATCAAATGGTAAATATAATAAAGACAAACGTAATCTAGCCCTCCTGTTGTTCCATATAAATTCCACTAACTTTTTTTTTATTCTTGAGAATAGATCTAAAGGTGGTGATAAGGGAATGTATTGAAATAAATAAAGTATTTTAGGTAAAATATTACTTTTAAGTATATTGATTCTCCCGATCATCGACATTGGTAGTGACATCCATCTCTGAGTTAACTCATTGATATCTGACATTAAGGCTTCATAGTTGACGCTGGCGACTGATTCTAGCTTAGGCATAATTTGGATTCCTAAATATTTAAACTGATTTACAACATTGAATTGATTTACCTCAGGGGCTGGGTAATTTCTCTGGGTCTCATTTAGCATTAATATTGAAGATTTAGTTTTATTTATTTTATATCCTGATATTTCCCCAAAATTCTTTATTAAATTCAACAAGGTTGGAATTGATTTTTTTAGATTCGACATAAACAAAATTATATCATCGGCGTACAGGGAGATTTTATGTTCTGTTGGTCCAACTTTAATTCCATATATTTGTGAATGTAAACGTATCGCTATCGCTAAAGGTTCAATTGCCATAGTAAACAGTAAAGGTGAAAGTGGACAGCCTTGTCGACATCCTCTATTGATTTTTATTGGTTTTGAAATATTGTTATTTGTTAGGATTTCTGCTGTAGCATGATTGTATATTATTTGAACCCATTTTATGAAATTATTTCCAAGTCCAAACCTTTGTAGGACTTCAAAAAGAAAGGGCCATTCAACTCTATCAAAGGCCTTTTCGGCGTCCAATGATAGGAGAGCTGTATCCGGTGCTTCTTTATTAAAATAAATAATATTAAATAGTCTTCTTACATTATGGAAGCCTTGTCTACCCTTTATAAAGCCATTCTGATCTCGATTAATAATATTTGGTAAAATTTCTTGTATTCGTCTTGCTAAAATTTTGCAGATTATCTTAAGGTCGGCGTTTAATAGGCTTATTGGTCTCATATTTTCACATTTATTAGAGGGCTTACCTGGTTTTGGCAGCAGTATAATTAAGGCATTATTTATGTATGATGGTAAATTATTATTTTGAAATGCTTCTAAAACCATTTCCAAAAAAGGTTTTATTAATTTATTCTTAAATTTTTTATAAAGGTCAACTGGAAGACCATCTGGTCCTGCACTTTTTCCTGATTTCATATTATCAATGGCTAGCCCAACTTCTTCTTGACTAATTTTAGACTCCAATATCTCCCTGTTTTCATTTGGAATACACGGTATAGATAGTTTGTTCAAAAACCCATTTAGTTTTGTTAAATCAGGTTCATTTTTGGTATCATATAATTTTTCATAGTAATCTCTAAAGGCTCTATTAATTTCTAAAGGATCTATAACTACCTGTCCATTACTTATAATACTGGTTATTGGTGTTTTAATTTCCAATTGTTTAATCTGCCATGCTAATAATTTTCCTGATTTTTCACCTTGTTCATAAAAAGATTGTTTCAATCTTAGAAGACTCGAGGCAGCTCTATTCGCTGATTTTTTGTCGTATTCAGCTCTCAAAATCAGTAATTCATTCTCCAACCTTGGATCTCTTCCTGCATACACTTTTTCCTGAAGACTTTTTATTTTATGTTCCAATTTAGCTCTCTCCTCTCGAGTCTTCTTAGATTTTGATCCTGTATAACTAATAATATGTCCCCTAATAAAAGCTTTGAAAGCCTCCCACTTTACACATGCTGATGTTTGTGTAGTATTGATGTCAAAGAACTCGTCTGTTTTTCTATATACTTGACAAATTCCTCATCCTGAAGCCATTTATGCTGAAATTGCCATCTGCCTGATTCCTTTGTCAATTTTTTATCTACATATATTAGACAACAGGGTGCATGATCAGAGATCACGATGTTATCATAAAAGCAGTTTTGAACCTTGGACCTTAATTCTGTGGAAATCAAAAAATAATCAATACGTGAGAATGTCTTGTAGGTACTGGAATAACAAGAATAGGCTTTAACTTGTGGTTTCATTTCTCTCCATATGTCTAACAATCTCAATTCTTTCATAAAATGATTAATAGTCATCCTACATCCAATGTGCGTACAATCCAGTCCTGTTGATCTATCCACACCTGGATTCAATGTACAATTAAAATCCCCTGCTATTATATGTTGCCCTGTAAGTGATGATAAGATGAGAAATAAATTAGCAAAGAACTTCTGATCATCTATATTGGGACCATATAAGTTCACAAGATTTATATTTTCTAATAGCAAAGAACCTTGAATGATTACATATCTTCCAAATTTGTCTCCAATTACATTTTTCACTTGAAAAGGAACTGATTTATGTATGAGAGTCATAACTCCCCTGGCTCGGGATGAAAATGAAGAGGTGAATACACTTCCCTGCCATCTACTCCTAATTCTTTTAACATCCTCCTCTATCAGATGAGTTTCTTGTAAAAACACAATTCTTGAACCCATGTCCTTTATTTTATTCATAACTTGTTTAAGTTTTTTTAAATTTTGTAGACCTCTGCAATTCCATGAAGTTAAATTAAGATTAACACTTTGGTCCATGATCAATAGAGAGTTTGGGATTACCTTGCAGTGTAAACATGCTCATACAGAGAAGCAAAAACATGAGTGGTTGAACATTCATCCTACAAACTACACACAAACAAATTTCCCCTTCCCACACTTGTGGCAAACCCCCCAAAATCAAAAGAAAAATTCTGTCTCCCGATATAGCCATCGACCGTTCCACACCCACGGGGAACAGCCTAAGCCACTCCTTCTTCATCCTCCCAATCACCCTAACTCTACTGCTTTTAATGACGTAACATTAACTCTCCTCTGTAGTTTTCCAACTTAACTCCAAAATTTTTAACAACTTTGTACATCATAGTTTTTTTTTTTTTTTGTTTGTTTTGTTTTTGTTTTGTTTTTTTAATATATAATACAATCTATATTTTGTAAACTTACTATTTACTTCAAGTCAGTCAGATGCCTGTGCAAATGCTTAATTATTCTACCTTATATTTTGTTCATGCTTAGCTCCCACCAGTCTCTTCTTCTTCTTTGATCTTCTTGATGAACTCCTGCGCCTCCTCTGGGGTCTTGAAGATGTGGGTTCTGCCCTCATACGTGGTCAGCAGTGTCGCAGGATAGATTACACCATGACGAATCCCAAGGTTGCGCAGCTCCTTACGTACAGGATCAAACTGCTTCCTCAATTGCTGGATTCCTGTGGCCAAATCTGGGTAGAACCGCACCTGCTGGTCCTGGTGTTTAATCTCTCCTTTAGCACGTGCAGCGTTGAAGATCTTCATCCTGTCTCTGTTGCTAAGAAACTTCATAATTAAGGTCCTCGGCGGTCCCTTATCTCTCCGTGGGCCAATACGATGTGCTTTTTCCAGAACCACTGCTGATTGCAACTCCTCGCTGCCCAGCACCTCCGGAATCCACTTTTCCAGAAAGGAACATACGTCCCGACCTTCTGATTCCTCTGGAAGACCCACCAGCCTCAAATTATTCTGTCTTGACCGAGATTCCAAATCCAAAATATTATCTTCCAGAGATTTATTTTTTTTTTCCAAAGTGCGCACCTTTAATTGAAGACGGGTGACGTCATCTTCAGCACTAGCGAGACGGAGCTCCATCTGCGCCGTTCGTTCTACACAGTCACCCAATTCCTTTCTTATTCCTTCCAACGCTGTCATAATCCCATCAAATCTAGAGGAAAAGTCCGCTCTCATTGAACTCATGGCAGCCATCAGCGCATCTGCGCCTCCCCGCGCAGACATCGCACCGTTGCCAGCCTCCTCCGCCATATATGGAGTTTTGTTTGCTGCGTCACAGACCTGAAAGTCCGTTAATTTGGACTGTTTCGGCGGCTCGCTTTTTCCTTTTCCTGGTTTTCCAGCCTTAGGCTTCGCCGACATATCCTCGCCCAAATGCTGAGATACGTTCTGTCCCAAATGAGAGAGTTATTTGCCGATTTTTTTTCTCCAGGAGCAGAGCAGAGCGAGACACGTCCGTCCTACGTGGCAGCCATAACCGGAAGTGAAAAGATGCATTTTTGATCTGAAACATTTAAGTGTGACAAATATGTAAAAAAAAAAAAAAAAAAAAATCAGGAAGGAGGGGTTGAGGGGCAAATACTTTTTCACAGCACTGCATATTTCATATTGACATCTACTGTATGAGGGGAGGCTGAAAAGTTCAAGGTGGTCAAATTTGACCAAATGTGGTTTATTTTTCAACATGGTCTCCCCTTTGGTCCACACACTTCTTCCATTGGTGTTGCAGCGCTTGGATCCCTGTGGATGAAAAAAAAACATCCATCCATCCATCTTCTACCACTTAATCCTTTTCGGGTCATGGGGGTGCTGGAGCCTATCCCAGCATCTTTGGGCGAGAGGCAGGGTACATCCTGGGCGGATCGCCATTCCATCACAGGGCCAACACAGAGAGACAACCACATTTGGTCAAATTTGACCACTATGAGTTTTTAAGCCCTCCCCCCCACATGCTCCATATTATACCCCAATATGAAGTTTAGGCCATACTGCCCATCCTTATTAGATGGTTAAAGAAATCATACATTGAAAAATATTTGTGAAGGTCGGGTGGAAGTGTGGGTCATCCACTAATATAAATATATAAAAGAAATAGACACTGTTGAGTGTTTGGATCCTCACAAGCTGCACAAAACAAAAGGCTGTCAGACCTATGCATTATGTAGCACCAGTAACCCTGTATAGCTGATGCTATCCACTCACTGGGCTGTGAAATGCAATCTGGTGTCAGCAGATTCCGCACACACCTACAAAGTTGTGCACACACACACCAATGACCTAGTTCCGAAGAAGCGTCAATGTCAAAGTCTTTCTGAATGTTAGAAGCAAAGCTTTGGCTCGGTCATCACAGTTGATCAGCTGAACCGTGAGCAATCCATCTTGGTAATTAGAGCACAGGGTACAATATGAGGGCAAGCCAAGCGACACTTCTTCTCTCATTTATGTAAAAGTTTTACTTGTTTTAATTTGTGCACTCACTTTGGCATCAATTCTGATGTTCCCCTGCCAGTTCTTTGACCCGGGTGAAGTCCTGTACGCCTACGACAGCCCTGCTGGCTACGGACTGATGGCCCTGCAGCTGGTTGCCTATGTGTGGTTTTGCTACGCCGTGCTGGTCTCTCTCAAACACTACCCTGAGAAGCAGCCCTTCTACGTCCCCTTCTTCACCACGTACACACTATGGTGAGAGCTGCACAGCCTTCCACGCTGCATTAATATCACCTGTACTGGAAATTGCAGGAGGAAAAAGAAAAACATTTTTCAGTTTGAGGTCTCTTCCATTTAAATAATTTATGCTGCTCTGTAAAAAAAAAAAAAAGGTGCAATGTGAAATAACTGATGCTTCAGCTGTCGGGGAATCAAAAGTTGTTTATATTACATTACTTCTTTATAAAACTGTGTGCCCAACCTGTGTTCCACTCACTTGGGAGATAAATGTACCTAGCTGAATGATTGGTTGGGGAAACTATTTTTCTCAGCTGATTAGATCTCTTCTATTAGAATAATTTATTCTGCAACAGTACATACTGTATGTGTGTAAGATGTAGGATGCCTTTTAGTGGGAGGCTGTTTTGCCTGTGTATATGCGCTGCTTAGTTTCTCTAGCTTTCACCCACTTATGTATAGCAGCAGAAGCTTGAAATGATGGAGAGATGAGAAAGACTAATATTATCTCTGTATTTCTCCCTCGTTGCAACCACAATCTCCCGCCTCATTATCTTTATCTCTTCTTTCCTCCTGTCTTTATGTCTGTGCTTTACATTTTCTTGTGCTTTCTCTCACCATCAAACTGTCTTTTTTAACATGCTCTCTCATTGTTTTCCTAAATCTGCTCTTTTTTTCTCAGGTTTTTTGCAGTCCCCGTCATAGCTCTGATTGCCAACTTCGGGATTCCTCGGTGGGCTCGGGAGAAGATCGTCAACGGAATTCAGCTCGGCATCCACCTCTACGCCCACATTGTCTTTCTTGTTCGTACCACACACCCTTGCACTTCTCCGTCGTCCACATCATTTGAAAGCCATTACCACCACTGTCAGTCATACAATATTCACTGCTGTTGAGTCATAACTGCCTCACACAGATTGTCTCCTCCACACATCATTATCTACCTATTTCTCTCACCTTTGACACATTGTTCTTTCCTAATGGGCCGTACTGCATATGAAGTTTCCTTTCATATTCCTACTTGCTGTATATACTTGCCACTCTTTGCTTAGACCTCATGTCCTTTGTATTGATTGTATACCCAAGAACAGTGATATGCCCTTCATTTCTTTTGTCTCGTAGGTTATTACGCGGCCCTCGGCTGCCAATAAAAACTTCCCATACCATGTCCGGACATCCCAAATTGGGATCCTTCTGTCGAGTCCAAAGGGAGGCGAGGGGACTGAGAGTTTTCCACATCATGCTTATGGCAATAGCTCATTTCTGGGAGATTCTCAACCCAACTTCACTGAACTCTTCTCAATCCAGTCGGTAAGTCGAAAGCTTGTGTGTGTGTGTCCACATGCAGTGCATCCAGAAAGTATTCACAGCGCTGCACTTTTTCCACATTTTATGTTACAGCCTTATTCCAAAATGGATTAAATTCATTTTTTTTCCTGAAAATTCTACACAATACCCCATAATGACAATGTAAAAAAAGGTTGGTTTTTTTTTTTTTTTTTTTTTAGATTTTTGCAAATTGATTAAAAATAAAAAACTAAGAAATCCCATGTACATAAGTATTCACAGCCTTAGCCATGAAGCTCAAAATTGAGCTCAGGCGCATCCTGTTTCCACTGATCATCCTTGAGATGTTTCTACAGCTTAATTGGAGTCCACCTGTGGTAAATTCAGTTGATTGGGCATGATTTGGAAAGTCACACACCTGTCTATATAAGGTCCCACAGTTGACAGTGCATGTCAGAGCACAAATCAAGCATGAAGTCAAAGGAATTGTCTGTAGACCTCCGAGACAAGATTGCCACGAAGCACAAATCTGGGAAAGGGTACAGAAAAATTTCTGCTGCTTTGAAGGTCCCAATGAGCACAGTGGCCTCCATCATCCATAAATGGAAGAAGTTCGGAATCACCAGGACTCTTCCTAGAGCTGGCTGGCCGTCTAAACTGAGTGATTGGGGAAGAAGGGCCTTAGCCATGGAGGTGACTAAGAACCCAATGGTCACTCTGTCTGAGCTCCTGCGTTCTTCTGTGGAGAGAGGAGAACCTTCCAGAAGGACAACCATCTCTGCAGCAATCCACCAATCAGGCCTGTATGGTAGAGTGGCCAGACAGAAGCCACTCCTTAGTAAAAGGCACATGGCAGCCCATCTGGAGTTTGCCAAAAGGCACCTGAAGGACTCTCAGACCATGAGAAACAAAATTCTCTGGTCTGATGAGACAAAGATTGAACTCTTTGGCATGAATGACAGGTGTCATGTTTGGAGGAAACCAGGCATTGCTCGTCACCAGGCTAATACCATCCCTACAGTGAAGCATGGTGGTGGTGGCAGCATCATGCTGTGGGGATGTTTTTCAGCAGCAGGAACTGGGAGACTAGTCAGGATAGAGAGAAAGATGAATGCAGCAATGTACAGAGACATCCTGGATGAAAACCTGCTCCAGAGTGCTCTTGACATCAGACTGGGCCAACGGTTCATCTTTCAGCAGGACAATGACCCTAACTACCCAACCAAGATATCAAAGCAGCGGCTTCAGGACAACTCTGTGCATGTCCTTGAGTGGCCCAGCCAGAGCCCAGACTTGAATCCAATTGAACATCTCTGGAGAGATCTGAAAATGGCAGTGCACCGACGCTTGCCATCCAACCTGATGGAGCTTGAGAGGTGCTGCAAAGAGTAATGGGCGAAAATGCCCAAAGATAGGTGTGCCAAGCTTGTGGCATCATATTCAAAAAGACGAGGCTGTAATTGCTGCCAAAGGTGCATCAACAAAGTGTTGAGCAAAGGCTGTAAATAGTTTTTTATTTTTAATAAATTTGCAAAAATCTCAAAAAACAAACAAAACTTTTCACGTTGTTATTATGGGGTATTGTGTGTAGAATTTTGAGGAAAAAGTGAATTTAATCCATTTTGAAATGAGGCTGTAACATAACAAAATGTGGAAAAAGTGAAGCGGTGTGAATACTTTCTGGATGCACTGTATACAGCAGGGAAAGTAAGTATTGAACATGCCAACATTTTTCTCATTAAACATACTTCTTATGGAGATTTTCACCAGATATCAGTAACAACCCAAGCAACCCATACATACAAAAAAATCAAGGCAACTATGTTCAGAAAACAAGTTATATTTAATAAAGTTGAATGACACAGGGAATAAGTATTGAACACATGACAAAAAAAGAGGTGCAGAGAGGCATAGAAAGCCAAGAAACCAGCTGAAATCCATCAGAATTTAGGAAGCCATCCCATCCCCCATCAGTGCAAATTAATTTCAGCTGGTTAAATCCTGACTGATAGCCTTTAAAAAGGTCTGTGAATATCAGATTGTCAAACCACAAAGAACTCAAGACTAGAAGCAAAGAGCTCTTGCTAGACCTTTGCACCCTTATTGTTGCAAAAAATAATGATGACATTGGTTACAGGTACATTTCTAAACTGCTGAATGTTCCAGTGAGCACTGTTAGGACCATCATTCGGAAGTGGAAAAAACATAATTTTACCATAAACCGGCCAAGACCAGGAGCTCCTCGCAACATTTCTGGCAAAGAAGTCAAAAAAATTATCAGGAGAGTTATCCAAGAGCCAAAGACGGCTCTATGCCCGCTCACCTCACAAGACTCCATTGCTGAAGAAAAAGCATGATGAAGCTCGTTTAAAGTTTGTTGTACAACATTTGGGCAAGCCAGTAAAATACTGGGAGAATATAGTCTGGTCAGATGAGACCAAAACTGAACTTTTTGGATGGAACAACACACAGCATGTTTGGAGGAGAAATGGCACTGTACATCTCATCATGGTATAGTGGTGTTTTTCAGCACATGGTACAGGCAGACTTCATATTACTGAAGGAAAGATGAATGGACAAATGTATGGAGACATCCTTCATAAGACTCTGTTGCCATCTGCCAAGATGCTGAAGATGAAACGAGGGTGGACATTTTCAGCAAGACAATGATCCTAAACCCACAGCCAAGGAAACTCTCAACAGTCTCCAGAGAAGGAAAATAAAGCTGCTAGAATGGCCCAGTCAGTCACCTGACCTGCATTCAATTGAAAATCTATGGAACAAACTGAAGATCAGAGTTCATAGAAGACACCCACGAAACCTTCAAGATATGACAGCTTGTGTGGAAGAATGGGCTAAAATCACTCCTAAGCAATGCCTGCACCTAGTTTCTTCATACAGGAGGCATCTGGAAGCTGTTATTACCAACAAAGGCTTTTCTACTAAATATTAAATGAATTTCACCAACCGTGTTCAATATTTATTCCCTATGTCATTCCACTTTATGAAATATAACTTGTTTTGTGAACAAAGTTGCTTTGATTTCTTTGTATGTATGGATTACTTGGGTTGTTCCTGATATCTGGTGAAAATCTCAAGTCAATGGCTCCATCAGAAATATGTTTAATGAGAAAAATGTTGACATGTTCAATACTTATTTTCCCTGCTGTATTTTGATGCATTATTAAATCAGCTGAATGCATTTATCCTGGTAAAAAAGTAAAATTTGTAGAAATTACAGCAGTTTTGCTTATGACAGTATATGCATTTTGAAGTTTACTTTTGCAGTATTTGTTTATGTAGTCAGAGTAGATGTCATTTGTTCTAATTTTTAACATGTTCTGGCAAAGGTGAAAGGTGCTAATGCATAACACTGCGTCCGTTGTCCATCTGTCCATCTGTTAGTCCGTCCACATATTTTGGAAATCGCTACTCCTAGGCAATTGCCCTGGCGGTCACTAAATTCATTCACAATGATCCTCAGGTGGGTCTGCATCCAGATTGTGCTCAAGGTCAAGGTTAAAGGTCAGGAGATTTGGGCACTGGGAGTGGGCGATATGGCCAAAAAACGATATCATGATATTTCTGTGAATTTTCACGATAATGATATTCTTGCCAATATTTAAGCAATATTACACGAGGGGGAGTATGGTATCAATGGATATACGTGGAGGGCATGAGATGTATCACACCCATAGTTAGTATATTCATTGATACCATACGGTAGGCCTATTCAATTAGTGGCCCGTGGGGCACATGTGGCCCAGAACCAACCTCTGAGTGACCCGCGGGCCCAGGCCACACCAAGGAAATCTAAATTTAAGAAAAAAATATGAAGGAATGACGGTTCGCAAGCGTGCACATGAACAACGCTTGTGACCGTCATCCACGCGGAGTTCAGAAGTGCCCCGCCCAGGTGAGCGTTCAGTTGGATTCCAGTCGGCAGGTCAGGCAGGGCGTCTCACTAGCATTGCTGTCCGAGAGAAGTATGAGCTTATTAAAGTACCTTAAACACGGAAAAAAGCATAAGAGGTGTGTAAGCAGTGAAGGCATTTATTGTGATTTTAACCTGCTGGTAACGGGAACAATAAGAGTTGCTGAGCAAACAGGTGTGGGTTAGACTTCATATGCAGGGAAAGAGGCAAGAGTGACTGAATCGCTGAGGATTTACTTCACCAGCCATTACAATAATTTATGTTCATTATCATGTATCTGGCAAGTTAAGCTGACTGAAATTCACGAAGTCAGTGACTTTAATCCATCAGCAGCCTTCAGACAAACTAAACGTGCAAACATTTGGATTTCAAAACAAGGGAAGTTTTTCCTGCTGTTGGGTTGGTAACAGTGCACACTGAGTTTTTATACACTTTGAGATATGCCTCAGTAAGATGTGACCAAAATGGTTATTTGCAGAATTTTATTTTTTCATTCTATTTATTTAATTGTTGTCCAAGAGGAAAAGTATTTCTACTACTTCAAGTTCTGCTCAACCCCAGCACTGTTATGTGTTTTTATGCACTTTTGATGTGCCTTTGTCATGTGCCAAGTGCACATTTAAAACCAGGACAGTGAATAAAAAGTGCATAGTTTTCATCATACCAATCTGTGTTGGTTTGAAATTTGTCATATTCAACAGATCGCTGAACATGTGCGGCCCAGTTACATGTCTTGATTTCAAATTGTGGCCCAACTGATTTTGTAATTGAATAGCTCTGCTGTACGACCTCGTATGTAACATTGCTTTTATACAACAGTTCCGCAAGCACAATTTATTAAATAAGATAAGATAAGCCTTTATTAGTCCAACAATGGGGAAATTCCAGGATTGCAACAGCACAGGGATAGCAACACTCAGAGCAATAATTTAGAAGATAAGGAAATAAGAGCAGTGAATATACATATGTACACATAAGTATATAAATATATACAGTATATACACAGTGCGGAGCATTGTAGCTAGATGGACTAAACAGCATAACTGTCTATTTAGTTACCCTTCATGGTATGAATATGTACCCATACATATTGCCACCCTCCATAGCGACTGATATTGTCCTAGTTGTATACTGGAGGGGACCATTTGTGTAAGTCTGTTGCGTCTTTTGCATTCAATACTATTAGGTCGTCACCTTTTTTTTTTTTGCTATCTCTGCGAGCAGCCCTGCTTAGGTTATACAGTCTGACAGCCGTAGGTAGGAAGGACCTGCGAAACCTCTCGGTCACGCATCTAGGATGATGTAGCCTACTGCTAAATGAGCTCCTCAGTGCGTTCAGTATGTCCTGCATGGGGTGGGACTCGGACTCCAGAAGAGATGACAGTTTAGCCACCATCCTTCTCTCTCCTATCTCCTCCACTGGGTCAAGGCATTGCCCCAGGACAGAGCTAGCTTTCTTGATTAGTTTGTTCAGTCTCTTCCTATCGGCTGCTGTAATGCTGTTGTCCCAGCAGACCACTCCAAAAGTGATGGCTGATGCCACCACCGTGTCGTAGAATGTCTTCAAGAGCACCCCTTGTACACCAAAAGACCTGAGCCTCCTCAGTAGGAACAGCCTGCGCTGTCCCTTCTTGTAGAGTGCATCGGTATTGTGTGACCAGTCTAGTTTATTGTTCAGATGAACACCCAGGTACTTGTAGGATGTCACCATCTCAATGTCTGTTCCCTGGATGTTTACTGGTGCTGTGAGGGGTTGTCCTTGCCTGCGGCAGTCCACCACCAGCTCCTTAGTTTTCCTCGCGTTGATCTGGAGGCAGTTCCGATGGCACCAGTCCACGAAGTCCTGGATAAGTCCTCTGTACTCAGCTTCATCTCCGTTGGAGATGAGGCAGACAATCGCAGAGTCGTCAGAGAACTTCTGTAGATGGCAGTGTGTTGTGTTGTGTGAGAAGTCCGCAGTATAAAGGGTGAACAGGAAGGGAGCCAAAACCATTCCCTGGGGGGCCCCCGTGCTACCGATGATCGTGTCGGACACACAGTCCTGGGTTCTCACAAACTGTGGCCGGTTAGTGAGGTAGTCCAGGATCCATGATGACAGGTGCTGGTCCACCCCTGCGCACAGCAGCTTGTCCTTCAGGATCATCGGTTGAATGGTGTTGAAAGCACTGGAGAAGTCAAAGAACATGATCCTCACTGCATTCCCAGGCTTCTCCAGGTGGGACAGGGAACGGTGAAGGAGGAAGATCACTGCATCCTCCACCCCAATGCCATGCTGGTAGGCGAACTGGAGTGGATCCATCGCTGGTCCCACCAGGAGGCGGAGGTGAACAAGGAGCAGTCTCTCCAGGGTCTTCATCATGTGAGACGTCAGGGCCACTGGCCTGTAGCTGTTCAGGTCTTTGGGGTGGGAAGTCTTTGGTACAGGTACCACACAAGATGTTTTCCACAACTGTGGTACCCTCCCCAGCTTCAGGCTCAGGTTGAAGATGTGAATTTAAGAGAAGCCAGATAGTAAATAGAAATAGAAGAAATTGATCCGCTGTTGCAAAAAGGCAGCCTACTCGTGTGACGCCGGAAGTTGTAAATGACAGCAATACTGCACAAAAATTATGATTTCTTTGTTTAACCAGTTATTTTGCACAGCTGAGAAAAAATAGTCCCTTCTAAATGTAGCCAGTAACTGTTGCTAAACACCTAAATACACACTGGTCAACTGTTGAGTCAGTACCACAGAAGGGCCAATGTCAATAATGGTGGCTCGTTAGCATGCTAGTGATTTGGCTTCAGCACACTTCGCTCACCTTTTCTTGGCATTTTCAAATGAAATAAAGAGTCCATCACCACAAAGGTATTGTGGTTTTCTAATCGGGTCAGTAAATACAACTGTAGCCTCAGACTGCTATGATGATGTGATGATAATGAGCCTGTCTTTTTTGTTTAAACAGACGTAAAATATGCCGCTGGATGTTTAAAAGGACAGGACTTCCGGATCAGAGACTTTCTAGTTGCTTTTCAAATAGCGCCTCACTGTGGAAATTAAGGTATCCAACACAATTTTGCAATTCTCAAGTCTGCAGACTTGACAGTAGATTACTGTTAGTAATTAATGCCTACTAGAACACCTTTGAAGTGGAGTGATGCATATACAGTGAAATGTTGGAGTGCAATTATCGTGGGATATAGTAACTCCTGGAATCTCTGTTGTCCAATCAAATTGTTCAGTTGGAACTAACTGTTGTATAACACTAAATATTTTTTCTTTTTTATTTATAAATGACAGTTTCACAGGCCAGTGTTTGCCTTCAACCTATTCAGTAAAAACAAAACAAAAAATACAGTTTTTAAACAGTAGCTCAGATTGAGTTTCAAATATTACAATGAAACAATATAAACCACCATATCTTAAGTGCACCTACATGTGTGGGGTTTATATGTATGTTGAATCAGTTTACCTGCGTTAAAAGTCACTTCTGGCGGATCTCTGTTCAGACTTTTTGGCTCTCATCACACTAAACGATGTGGGTTTTTTTCCCCTTCGGGTGGCTGAATAAATTCAACCTGATGCAGCAGGACCGGAACGAAAATAGACCTTTGTCTATTGTCTTTGTCACTGGCAACTTCATACCAGAGTGGTGTTGCTGACGTGCGGAAAAATTTGCTGGCAGATTAGTCGCACTGCTGCACTTTTTTTTATTTAACATTGTAGCAGTCTGAAACAGCCTTAAAAACAAAATATTTCCACTCAGCTACATCTGCTTTCAGGTAACTGACCACAGAGCAGCAGGTGTCTTCCCGCACCATGTTTGTTTACCATAACCATAGAAACACATAACTTACTGTACATCAACAGTGCAACTGTCATATTGACTGGACAAGCAACCTGAGTGCAAAGTGCAGTCACCAAAAGAACACACACACAGAATGTTTGACCCTTTATTGAATTTTTAAAACTGCACACTTAAGGAAAATGTCAGTCACTCGCCAGAGGAGCAGCAAACCTGCAGAGGATGAGACAAGGCTGGTTAGAGAGGAATGGAGGGGAAATAGGGAAACCTAATTTATACCACTTACACGGGAGAAGAGGAATGACCGGCACAGAACCCAGCGAAGGAGAGGAACCAGCAGGTCAGAACTGCTGGTGGGGGAATGAGTCGTGGAGTCTGACCGGGTGGAGATGATGAGCTGCGTGGTGGAGGAGCAACAGGCTGGCGAGCGCACCATATCCCTGCAGACACACCGCTTCGTTGGCAGCAACCTGGGAGAGAGGAAAGGAGAAAGCATGTGAGGTAAAATTCACCCACAACACAACTGCTTACTAGATGAGCCATCTGCTAGAGCAGTATACCCAAACGAGCCAGCGTTGAATCACTGAAGAGCGCTTCCTTATAAACGCTGGCTCAGCAGGAGACAGCAGGTGCATCTGATGAGGAGACAGGTGAACAGGAAGGAGGGGGCAAAGGCTCGCCAGCACATGACAGCAACGTCTTGACATCAAGAAACGCCTCCTGGCGGTCTCCCCAGGCTTCTCTGGGTGGGCTCCATGGTAAGCCTGGACCATACCTTTGTCATGGAATCCAGACCAAGGGACCCATGACCGATGCTCCAGGCCGTAGCCCTCCCAGTCAACCAGGTACTGGAACCCCCGGCCCCGACGGCGAACGTCCAGGATCTCTTTGACAGTGTGGGTGACATGCCCGTTGAAGACCCACGGAGGAGGAGGGGGCTTTTGGGGGTGGGGCAGAGAGGGCTGGAGGAGAGAGGTTTGACCTTGGAGACGTGGAAGGTAGGATGCGCGCAAAGTGCCCGTGGGAGCTGGAGCCGAACAGCAGAGTCGCCTACGTTGTTGGTGACAGGGAAGGGGCCCATAAACCGGAGAGCGAGCTTCTGAGACTCAGCTTTGAGTAGGACCTGATCCGTGGCCACCCACCCCTGCTGTCCAGTCTTGTATTCCAGCGCCGGAACCCTCTTGCGGTCTGCATAGTGCCGATTACGCTCAGTGGAGCAAAGGAGAGCCGCTCTGGTAGATCTCCAGGCAGCGATGAAAATGAGCCCCCACGGACGGCACTGCTACCTCTCTCTCCGTCATTGATAGCAGAGGGGGGTTGTAGCCCAGGGAAGCTTCAAATGGCGATCGCCCCGTGGCCGAAGAGATTGTGGAATTTAATGCATACTCCATCCAGGTCAGACGGGAGCTCCATGAGGAGGGGTCATCGGCTGCCACACAACGAAGGGCAGCCTCCAGGGACTGGTTGGCACGCTCAGCCTGCCCATTGCTCTGCGGATGATAACCGGAGGTGAGGCTGACAGTGATGCCAAGACATTGGCAGAATGACTTCCATACCTGTGAGATAAACTGAGGACTCCGGTCAGACACAATGTCCATAGGAATTCCGTGCAGTCCGATAACGTGGTAGGACAGTAATTCAGCAGTCTTGGAGGCAGATGGCGGCTTGGGGAGAGGAACCAGATGCATGGCCTTGGAAAACCTGTCCACAATGGTCAATATCGCAGAGTTACCATGGGAAGAGGGAAGACCAGTGACAAAGTCCATAGTAATTGTGGGACCAGGGCCAGCTAGGAACGGGGAGGGGGTGAAGGAGACCAGCGGGAGGGGTGAGAGAGGATTTGTTATGGGCACATGTTTGGCAAGCCTTCATGTACTCCTGCACGTCCCACCGCAGTGTGGGCCACCAAAACGCTTGCCTAATAATGTCCACAGTACGTACCACCCCAGGGTGGCAGGCGAGACGTCCGGTGTGCCCCCACTGGATAACTTCGCTGCGGAGGGCGGCAGGGACATAAAGGCGATTAGGAGGACAACCCGCTGGTTTGGGTTCTGAGGACTGGGTCTGGCGGACCTTTCTCTCGATCTCCCAGGTAAGGGTTCCCAGGACGCACGAAGGCGGAAGAATGGGCTGGGAGTGGAAGGGGGGGGGGTCAGCCAGGTCCTGACGTGAACTGCCTGGAGAGAGCATCAGGCTACCCGTTACAGGAGCCAGGGCTATAGGTGACAGTGAAAATAAAGCGCTGAAAAAAATAGGGCCCAGCAAGCCAGCTAGGATTCAGCCGGCGGACCGACCGCAGATACTCAAGGTTCTTGTGGTCGGTCCACACGACTACAGGGTGAACGGCTCCCTCCAGCCAATGTCTCCATTCCTCAAAAGTCAATTTAATGGCCAACAGCTCACGATCCCCAACGTCGTAATTCCTCTCGGCTGGGGTGAGCCGCCGAGAGAAATACGCACACAGGCAGAGCTTCAAGTCCAGGGAGAAGTGCTGGGACAAAATCGCGCCCACCCCCGTTTCTAAAGCATCCACCTCCAGGGTAAATTTGGGCTGGGGGTCGACCTGAGCCAAGGTGGATTTATCTGTGAACAGGCCCTTTAATTTGACAAAGGCCTGTTCAGCTGCCTCGGTCCATAAAAATGGTACCTTAACAGAGGTCAACTGTGTTAAAGGCTGTACTACCCCACTATAATTATGGATAAACCTGCGATAAAAATTTGCAAACCCCAAGAAGCATTGCAGCTCCTTGTGGGAGTGGGGTGTTGGCCAATCCAGCACAGCCTTCATCTTGGCCAGGTCGGCCCTCAGCTCTCCCTCCGCTACAATAAAGTCAAGGAAAGAAGTGGATTTGGTAGAAAATTCACACTTCTCAGCCTTGACATAAAGTTGGTTTTCTAAGAGCCGCTGTAACACGGCTCTAACATGGGTTTCGTGTTCCTCAGGCATGCGAGAAAATAATCAGGAAGTCATCCAGATAGACAAAAACAAACTGATTTAACATGTTGCAGAGGACGTCATTGATTAAACGTTGGAAAACAGTGGGGGCGTTAGTTAACCCAAAAGGCATAACTAAGTACTCAAATTGCCCCAAGTGTGTTTTGAACGCTGTTTTCCACTTCTCCCCCTCGCGTATTCTGACTAGGTGGTAAGCGTTATGTAAATCAAGTTTGGAGAATACGCACGAGCACTGCAGGAGCTCGAATGCGGAGTTCATTAGGGGCAGAGGGTATTTATCTTTGACAGTTATGGCGTTAAGCTCACGGTAGTCAATGCACGGATGCAGAGACCTGTCCTTCTTGCCAACAAAGAAAAACCCCGCACCGAGAGGAGCCGAGGATGGCCGAGTGAGGCCGGTATTCAAAGAATCTTTAATGTACCTCTCCATCGACCTCCCTCTCAGGACCAGAAATATTATAGAGCTTGTTGGATGGTAGCCTCGTGCCCGGAAGGAGGTCGATGGCACAGTCATACAAGCGATACGGAGGAAGCGCTAACGCTTGTGACTTGCTAAAGACCTCCCTGAGATTGTGATAAACCTCGGGCATGACACTAAGGTCTGGTGGCTCGACCTGAGGAGAGGAGATGGGGAGGGACAGTGAACACTGGGCCGAATTTAGACATGTAGCCAAACAGTTAGGACTCCAAGAGGTGATGGAATTTTGTGCCCAATTAAGAATTGGATTATGCCTCTGGAGCCATGGATACCCTAGCACCACCGCATGAGAGGCACGTGGAAACATGTAGAAAGTTAGCCTCTCCCGGTGGTTACCGGACAATAGGACGGATAACTGCGTCGTGCAATGAGTCACGGACGCCACTGTCTGGCCAGATAAAATTACCCTCTGCCCTGGAATCTATTAGGGCGGAGACTCTCCTCTTGATCCCCGGCAACTGGACCAGGGCCGAAATAGAAAAATTACAGGGGGGGGTCAGGTTGAGTCTTGCCCGCCAGATCCTCCGTAGCTACTGACGGGCTGAATCTTTTGGCCGTAGATGGCATGTGTCCTGCTTGTGCTTCAGAGAACCACAATAGGCACACACCCCGATCCGCCACCGCCACTCAACCTCTGCCCACGGAAGGTGAGCAGAGCTGAGCTCCATGGGCTCGGGGGCGGAATCAGATTCACCTAGGTCAGTAGGTGCCAGAAGTGCACGTGTGGCAAAAGGGCAAAAGGAGGCGCCGCACTCCTGGGCGCACTCGCGGTACCTTTTATCCAACCCGACCGCCTGATCTATAAGGCCGTCCAAGGTGACAGGAACAGCATGAACCACCAGGTTGCCGCGAAGCCGAGGATTCAATTCGTGAAGGAACGTGCTGTGCAGTGCAACTTCGTTCCACCCCGAATCAGCTGCCTCGACCCGGAACTCCACCGAGAAGCTGGCCACAGACCGACTGCCCTGGCGGAGCAACAACAGGTGACTCATGATATTCCCTTCACTCTTGGTACGGTCGAAAGTGCAGGAAAACTCAGACACAAATTGGTCAAACGTTGGTGGCAAATCTCTCTGGCTATCAATAACAGCCCGCGCCCAACTAAGAGCGTGGCCCCGAAGCAGAAGAATAAACTGGTGGATCTTGGAGATGTCATCCGGGAACTCCCCCTTCACCTGCTTGAAGTAGAGCCGAATGAGACATAAAAAAAATCCTTGCATTTCCCCACCTCCCCTGCGTACGGGGCAGGAGTGGAAATGGAAAGAGTTCAGCGGATGATAGTAGAAGGCGGAATAGCAGGTGGAGGTGGAGTAGCCGGAGCAGCCGCACGGCCCAGTTGATCAGAAATGACACTCAGCTGCTGTGTAATTGCCTGCAGCAGCTGAGTGTGTTCAGCCACCTGCCTCTCTGTAATGTCGAGGTGGTGGAGCGCGGAGTGCTCTGTTGATGACACACTTGCCAGGTTGTGACCCTGGCTGGCTCGTTCTGTCATATTGACTGGACTAGCAACCTGAGTGCAAAGTGCAATCACCAAAAGAACACACACAGAGAACGTTTGACCCTTTATTGAATTTTCAAAACCTCACACTTAAGGAAAACATCAGTCACTCAACAGAGGAGCAGCAAACTTGCAGAGGATGAGACGAGGCTGGTTAGAGAGGAATGGAGGGGAAATAGGGAAACCTAATTTATACCACTAACGTGGGAGGAGAGGAATGATCAGCACAGAACCCAGCGAAGGAGAGGAACCAGTTTGTCAGAACTGCTGGTGGGGGAATGAGTCGTGGAGCCTGACCGGGTGGAGATGATGAGCTGCGAGGTGGAAGAGCAACAGGCTGGCGAGCGCACCAAATCCCTGCAGACACACTGCTACGTTGGCAGCAACCTGGGCTAGAGTAAAGGAGAAAGTGTGTGAGGTAAAATTCACCCACAGCACAACTGCTTACTAGATGAGCTGTCTGCTAGAGCAGTATACCCAAATGAGCCAGCGTTGAATCACTGAAGAGCACTTCTTTATAAACGCTGGCTCAGCAGGAGACAGCAGGTGCATCTGATGAGGAGACAGGTGAACAGGAAGGAGGGGGCACATGACAGCAATGGCTTGACGTCACCACGCAGCCGGCTCCAAATATGGCGACATTGATTTTTCAGGGTTCCCTCTGGTAACATTTCTCAGTGGCAGCCTGCCGCGCCAGAAATTTTACCGCCACCCCAAGGCAATATGAATTTATTAAGAAAAATATATGAAGCAATGACTTTCCGCAAGCATGCACACAAACAACGCGCATGGCCGTCATCCTCGCGGAGTTTAGAAGCGCCCCGCTCCGCTCACCCTTCCAGTCAGTCAGCAGTGTCTTGCTAAGCGTGACTGTCCGACAGAAACATGAGTTTATTAAAATACTTTAAGTGCGGAAAAAAATCATAAGAGGTCTCTAAGCACTGGTGTTTATCATGGTTTTAACCCGCTGGAAACGGGGGCAATAATGGAAGAGCCGCTTAGCTGAGAGATGTGGCTAGAATTTATATGCAGCCAGCTTCATATGAAGGGAAAGGCAAGGGGGACTGATGAATTGCTGAGGATCTATTTCACCAGCCACTACAATATTAAGTTATGTTCTGTAGGAATTGCAGGAATGAAGAGACTGGCAATTTCTCTCTTTTCTTGCACGAACAGGCGTGCCGTTTTTATTCTCCAGCGGCAGTGACAAAAAGCAACAGCTGAAAACGCTAGCTCTAAACTGAGGTCCTTCAGTGGCTGCCTAGAGAGGTGCCTGATGAGAAAGCCTGAGCGCACAACTATAACTGCCTAAGCAGATCATTCTGTACATGAACACATATTGTGGTGAATTATGTCTTTAGAGTCCGCTACAGTTCCCTGTTATGTACCTGGCAGGTTAAGATGACCGAAATTCACGAAGTCAATGACTTTAATCTGTCAGCAGCCTTCAGACAAACTAAACGTGTCAACATTTGATTTCAAAATAAGGGAGGTTTTTCCTGCTGTCTGGGTGGTGAGGAGGTTTCTAAAAAAAAAAAAAAGAAATATTATAACAGAAATAACGGAATCCTTGGTCATTTAAGTTAATTTATTTCATTAAATACAATTTTATTAATATTTTTTCTTTGTAATCAGAGTTAAATTATTGTTGTGTTATGACTGCAGAATTATGGTCAGAAATGTAAATTGTTATAAGGAAAAAGTAAAAAAAAATTACCACAGTCTGTTTCAATTTTATCTAAAAAACCCCCCCAGTAATTTTACTTTAAAAAACAGACAAAAATTAGTCATAAAATAATCCACAAATTTATAATAAAGTTTCACATGTACAAGAAAAGTCAATTTTACAAGAGGAAATTACAAATTTGAGGAACATGGTTTCAACTTTAGATAGATTTACAGAGAAAAGTAGAAAACTATAAGAAAATTGTTATAAATTTTTGAGAAAAACCCTTTTCCGGGGGAAAAAATCTAAAAAATATGGTTCTTTCAGGTTCTAAGACATAAAAAAATTGCCACACTGCTTGTTTATAAATGAAATATTTTTTGGTTTTGGTAGTGTTTGTTTAATAAGCCAAGACATTTGATGAGGTCACCTTGAGCTCTGAGATATTATGCTGGATGTTTATGACTATTTTTTAAATATTTGTAGATCAAATGATAAGTTGACTAAATGCAAAAATAACCAGCAGACTGATCAGTAACCAAAATAATTGTTAGTTGCAGCCCTTCTCCAATGGGCAGCCGCACAGACTTGGTTAGGTATTCATAACAGACAGCCTGGTGTTTGTTCTTTACCTTCTCTTCTTTTCTTCTCATCTTCAGTCCCAACCAGTGACAGCAGATGGCTGCCCTTCGCTGAGCTTTGTTCCCCTGGTGGTTTCTTCCTGTTGAAAGTGATTTCTTTCCTCCCTGCCAATTTAAAGTGCTTTGAGAAAACTGTTGTGTAAATTGGCATCTATCATAAAGCTGGGAGCATGTTTCTCTTCTGTAATGTTGAACTTTTGAAGTGAGAGTGTATGGAGATTTACTTGCCTTTTCATGAAACCTCAAGTGCCCATTTGAGGAATTGCAGTCTCTTTTGCATTGGTTTCCCGCCAGTTGAAGACCAAGACCCTTTGGGCGAAGACCAAAGGGGGATTATCCTACGGAGCCGTCCATCTGTCCATCTTTCCCACTTTTGTGAAATCGACTCCTCCTACAGTTTTGTTGCGATTGTTTTGAAGCTTGGTACCAGGGTTTGATATACACTGATGATGCATATATTGTAGTTTGGCTCTGATCAGATGATTTTTGCAGAAATTATAGATCTTGAGGTCAAGGTCAGAGGTCAGGATTTCCCTAAATCTTGTAAATGCAATAACTACTGAAACAAATGATCTAGGCTTTTAAATTCAATACCATAGTTGTATCTAAGACAAATCTTGGACAGCTTACACCTTGACCTCTGACTATGGGTTTGAGTCAGAAGGTCAAATGTCAATGTTAACATTCTATTTGCACCCTTACTATAGAACAAATAAAGCTTGGGCCACCAAACTTGCTACATAGGTTCACCCCATGACCTTGAACTCTGACTATGGTTTTGAAATTGCAAGGTCAAAGGTCAATGTCAAAATGCAATATAAACTATATCTCAACAACTAAGAAAACTAGGGTCACCAAACTTGCTACGAAGGTTCACCTTGGGACCCAGACCTATAACTATGGGTTTGGGGTCAAAAGGAAAAGGACAAAGGTCAACTTTAACATTCCCTTTGCACTATTACTATAGAACAAGTAAAGCCACGGTCACCAACCTTAATATACAGGTTCACGCTGAGCCTATGACCTCTGACTATGGCTTTGGGGTCAAAAGGTCAAGGGCCAAGGTCTGCATTACCTATTGTGGCTGCCACATCAGTTCCTGGAACAAAATCAGTACTACCGCATGCGCAATGCTTATACTTCATGTGACGTGTTTTCCTTTTTACAGCAGTTTATAAAATAACTGCTTAAATGGTAGATTTAATAAAAAATGTCATCTTTTGCATTTCACCATTTCTTGCCAGATTATTTAAGAAATAGAGAGGTCAAATCCAGTGTTGGACACAGCACAAGAGACTGAATTGGGTATCCAAAAACTTTTTCCTTAAAGGTAAGTGTTTTCATAAATATACTCCTGAAAACGTCAGCACAAAAATAATTTAATCTTCATTGACAAATTTATTTAATTTACAAATGAATAGATATGGATTTGAATAACTTGCAGATTTTTATTAACTACTTGGTCACGTCTTCAAGACACATTTTGTAACAATATTCTGTGTCTGATTTTTTTTTTTTTTTTTTGCACAGTTGCTTGCTAAAAAGATTTTGTCAAGATACTCTGGAAGTTTTATGTAGTACTACAATTATACAGAATGGGCAAAATCACACAAAGGCAAGCATAGGTATTTGCAATGAGAAAGTGATCAGTTGCATGTAACGTTATATGGTTTAATGTACTAGCAAGAGCAAATGTTTATTCTCCTCTGCTTCTTCTATTTTTTTCTAAATTAGATCTTCTGCATCTCCATTCAGAAGGAATATCTCGAGGAAGAAAAAACAACAAAGCACAGTGCAGTTGTTATGGATGGATGACACAAACATTTTGTGTGTGCCTGCGTGCCCCTAATAAAATGTATTTCTGAAATAACTGATTCAAATTTTTTAAATTGCTTTATTGTTACACAGGCCATGACACATTAAAACCTCCTGGTTGTTTTAATAAATACAAATGGATGAAAAAAAAAGAAATATTGAAATAATTTTGACAGTTCAGAACATGTCCTTGTTGAGGATTTATATTAATTGGACTGGAATACCAAAAAGAAAAAAAACTTAAGGACTGAAGATAATCTGCAACTTTGAATTTGCCTCTGTAATTATTTTCTTTAGCTGGTGTAGCCCATGTCATGTTGTATTGTTATGAGTTTGTTCAACAATGTTCTTTACAATTTTTTTTTTTATGATCATGATTAATAGCTAACTACTAACCCTTAAACAAATGAGTAATGGATTCAAAAACTGTAGACTAACAGCTGTCAGTTGTATTCAGTGTTGATATATCATTATTCTCATACTCTGTTTTGATGGATTTATTCATGATTTCAATATTTCTTTTCTTTTTTTAAATATTGAGTCTGTTTTTGTGGTGTTTTTAGTGTTTTGTTTCTTTTATTGTGTGGCCCATGAGTCCAAATAAAGCTTTAATTGATATCTAGGGACCTTTTTCTATGTATTATGTTTACATACACACTTTTATTAGTAAATTGTTTTCATTAAATTCTTGTTAAAATTTTGCACATGTCCAGAGCTTTTATTGTGAAGGGTAAAAACAGGAATTGGCTTGTGGACATTAAAGTTTTTGTTCCTAATTTTGAGCAAAAAAATAACCCTCAGTTACATAAAATTATCTTTATCAACTCAGTATACTATAAAAAATAATAAACACTTGTAAAATACAGTACACCCTGCTACCAATGTGATATAGTTTGTGTGTGGTACCGATCTTGTTCCTGGAACCAGTGTAGCAGCCATACCTATGCCCAATTACTATAGAATGAGTAAAGCTAGGGTCACCAAACTTGCTATAGGTTCACTTTGGGATCCTGACCTAAAACTATAGGTTGTATATAGGACTGTCGCGATAACTGCAATTATGTAATACCGCGCTATGGACAGGCCTACTTTGGAGGAAAACAAGCAACCGCAACAACCGCAGTGTTCACTTTTTTTGTGTGTGTGTTGCTAAATCTCGAACAACGAGATGTAAAGTGTATTTTACATCTCGTTAAAATACATGTAAAATGTATTTTTATTGCCAACAGCATATTTGCAACCGGTACTGACAGCGGCAGCACCCAGTACTGTGGAAGCTTTCACAGCACCAGGTGCTGGCGGCATCAGCACCGTGTGGGACACTCTTGCTCCAGATGGACTCCAGCAGGTAGTTAGTAGGGGAAGCGTTTGGACTCCTTGCTAAATACAGCCGTGACAGTGAGCACTGAAAGGGCACAAAGCGTGTTATTTCCTTATGAGCGGAGTGTGTATGATCCTGACAATTGAGCTCCGATAGCGAAACAACTACTGCGTAGTGCATTGCTTGTTTGAACGTGATTTTTCGGACAGCAGTAAAAATCCAGAAATCACAGAGACAAGAGCCAGGCAGGGTCCTGTACGGATGCTGTCCTGTTTAAATAAGCTGATCCACACACGCCGTAGTTAAATACTGGAGTTCTTGCCACTGCTTCATGAAAAGGATCGGTTTTTGTTTGGTTTTTTTAACAGAATCAGCAGTTCATGCCTAGAAAGACCGGAGTTCCACACAATTGTCACACACACACACAAAGTTAAGAGTGGAGCTGCAGTGAGTTTCTCACAGCTTCCATCGTTTGCCACATAAGTTATGAACCCTGTTTAAATTACAAGACCACAGGGTCCTAAAAACATTTGCAATAATACCGCATATTGCGGTGTTGAGCTATCCACCATTACCACAGGGGAAATTCCTCAACTGCGACAGCCCACGTTGTATATAACTATTTTTGTTATAGTTGTTTGACCCACCACTGCCTATTGTTATAGACTAACTACTAACTAACTAACTAACCTGCACTTATATAGCGCTTTTCTAGTCACAAAGACCACTCAAAGCGCTTTCATTAATACTAACCCTCTATTCTAAGGGCCTATAGGAAACAAATATCTAGGGACAATTTAGAACAGCCAATTAACCTAACATGCATGTTTTTTTTTTTTTTTTGGCATGTGGGAGGAAACCGGAGAAATCCCGGAGTAAACCCACGCAACACGGGGAGAACATGCAAACTCCACACAGATCACTGTTGGTCGGGGGCTGGGATCGAACCCACGATCCCACGATCCCCACAATCCCCCGGCCAAGGGTAAACTGTGCTGCCGCAGTGCTAACCACTGCGCCACCGTGCAGCCCGTGGGGGCCTAATGGTTACGGATGTGGACTGGTGAGCGGAGGGTTGCGGGTAGGGCTGCAGCTAACAACTACTTTACGGCTTGGGTAATCACCCACTCTAATTGAAGATTAGTTGAGTAATCTGATACTTTTTTAAAAGAAGCTTGCATTGACCAACATTTGTGGAACTTTCTTTCCTAAAGAGCAATAGTTATTGTACCAAACACTCAATAAAACAGGTACACATTTATTGCAATGCTTATTGTATAGAATGCAACTTTAAACGGTACGTTACACCGTAAAGTTCCTTTTGCTAGCTGTTAGCATCCGTTAGCATCTGCTAGCGGATGTCATGAGCATCCAGATGCTAATGGTGATGGCTATATGTTCTTTGGTCATATAAGCATAATTGGCATAGCTGACTACATTCTATTCATCTTAATTTTAAATCTTAATCACGTACCTTGTCTCGGGTGCGCTGGCTGTGCGTGATGTGGGATGCTTTCTGCCAAGACACT
The DNA here is from genome assembly GCA_020510985.1 of Pholidichthys leucotaenia. NCBI lineage: Eukaryota > Metazoa > Chordata > Actinopteri > Cichliformes > Pholidichthyidae > Pholidichthys > Pholidichthys leucotaenia. Next base: position 115,893,138 of record CM035849.1, on the reverse strand, counting down.
GTAACATCCAACGTTGTAGCATGCTAGCTCGCCACTCAGCTTTACCATATACACACTGCACAATGTTTTCCTTCAATTTGAGCTTGAAATTATTCCAGACTTGAGATACTTTTGTCATTTTTTTTAAATTTTCTTTATCTTTGCTGGCCCATCACTATGCCACTCTGCCATGGCGCTGTTAAACAAATCTGCGTTTTGTTTAGGTAGTGTGACTGGAAGAAGGTCGCACCGGAAGAAGGTCATAGACCGGAAGTGCTACATTAAGCGACACGTCGACGCATAAATTTTGGATCAATAATTTTTTTGTCACCAAATTATTCAAGTAATCATTGCAGCCCTAGTTGCGGGTTCGATCCCTGGACCAGCAGGATTAGATCTGGGTGGGACAGATAACATAGCAGTGTTTGCCCACCCTCCTTAACTCCACTGTGGTGCCCTTGAGCAAGGCCCTTAACCCCAACTGCTCCAGTGGAGCTGCTCAGTGGCCACAGGCCAGTCTGTAGTTGTACTGAGCAGCTTCCTGGTGTGAGTGTGAACAGGGCATCCTTGAAAAAGAGAGGTTGCCTCTCAATGGAACTACCCTGTATAAATAAAGCTTAAAATAAAATAAATGTTGTTTATTCATGGATGGCTTATCATGGCATGGATGGCTTATCATAATTTGGTTCTGCCCCAGTAATTATATGCAAAGTTGAAAACTGCTGTCCTTCAGCAAAGATATTGGGATCTTTAAAGAAAATGGAGGCGGGGGATATTGCAGTCACCTCTGAGTGATCTTGTTCAGGCCTGGTGATTGACTTTAAAGTGTCTTCAAATTTGTGCTTCTGTTCAGGGTAGCATGTTGCTGTTAGCTATATCTAAAGGACCAGATTAAATTGCAAAAAAAAGTAAAACACTTTGTTCTTCTCCCATTCTAGGATCCGGTTAAGACTGTTGAGGAGACGGTTGCCCGTAAAGGACCAGAAGTGCAGCGAAACAGCGAACAGAAGATTATTACTACTGCTGCTGACTTGACCTCCATATTGCCCCCACCTCCACCCCCTATACCCCCACGTCCGGCCACACGCTCGCCCACGCTGCCGCCGCGGCTCCCATCATTCACGGAGTACTTCAGCATGCAGAGTGGAGGAGGAGCCGGCTTTGGGACAAAGGCATGAGGTGGATGGAATGACAGGACAGTGAGAGATGGGGGGACAAACAATGGACAGAAAAAAATAAAAAATAAGGACATTAAATAAAAAAAAATTGGTTCAGAAGTTAAAGTGTTAGTGTTACTTTACAGAAGTCATCAGAAAGAGCAAATCTTGAAACAGTCCCTTTTCACCTGTGAATGGAAACGACCAGAATGCTGGAATGAGGTGGGAAATGGCTGAGATGTGACTTGTTAAAGAAGCAATAAATATTTGATGTTGACCAGTAAAAGGCACACGGGGGTAAAGATGACAAAGTGATGTAGCCAGAGCAATAGAGTGATAGCTGTGCACAACGCAGAAATGAACAAAATTCCTGAAATACTTCTACTCAAAAATTCATGAGGCATATGATGGTGTGCCTGGGAGAGTTTGTAAATAGCTAAAACTGGTGAGAGCTACCACTTTACATAGTTTTATTTAAAATAAGGGGGTAATATTTCTATTTTTTTTATATCATTAAATTCTAGTCGGTGCTGTTGACCATAGAAAAATTCCACACCATTACTTTTATTGACACACAAAAAGAAAGAAAAGATGGGGGGGAACCAACCTTTTTTAAAGCTTGAAACAATTTGATAAGTTATAGATATATTTATTCTGTATTGAGTCTGTTGGGTTCATTTATATTCTTATATGCCTTCATTGGAGCTGGCTATTCTGGACTGATATGCTGATGTGTAACTGTAAATTGTCATGTTTACCATGGGCACTTTTTAGGTACCGTACTCGTAAAAACACGCATGTTTGTATTGTATTACCTGTCCCAAAACTCTAATTATATGTACTCCACACGGCCACACAATATTTGCTCATTGTGTGTGTTGAAATCCGTTCTTTTGTAAATACATACAATAGGCTTCAACTGGATAAATTCTGATGTTACGCCGGTCCAACGTGTCTTGCGTTGTTGGGAACACAGTATAAAGCCAGTATTATCCAGTTTTTATTGAATTTTTCACTGGTCATGCCTGCTCAAAAATGTGTCGTCTCTGTGTATGTAGACGTTGGTGAATGTACTGATGCAATGCAACACGAGGACAGGAGTGATTTTCAAGTTACTCGTATACTTTAGTGCAACTTTGCTCATTTTTTTTTCTTTCCCTCTTTGGCTGGCTTCCATCCAATGCCTTCAGGATTTAACAGCATGAAGCCGCCATTTTAAAATGCAAGTAACTTCTTCCTCACCCCCGTCTTATATTTGAAACGCGAATACAGTATTTGTTAGCTTTTTGCACCTGAATGGTAATACAGTTTGAAAAAGCTGAGCAAAAGTATTACTAGTTTTGTATCGCCCCTTATATCACGCTATGAAAAAAACAAAAACAAACAAAAAACCTTGTAGATCAACTGTGAAAACGGAAACACAAGTGTACATTTTGTCTGTCCTGCATGGAGCACTTTAATGTTCCCGGTCTTAGTCTGTTTATTTGTGATGACGTCACCCTATAGGACTGCTTGGAAACCTGTAATCGCACCACGCCAAGTATTACTCCACTGTAAATACGGTCCGAAAATGTCTTTGTCCAAACATGAACATGCAGTATATCCATGCTAATTAAACATTGCATCGCAGCTAATGGAGAAGAGGTGAGGGTGTCGGTGATCCCGAGTTTAGCACATTTCATGTGAAATCATAAAGTTCCCTGAGACAGTTTCGCTGATTTATATCTCTACCTTTCCATTAATTTGTGACTTCTAAAGAACTGTGGCAGTCTGCTAATAGCTCACAGTTGCATCAGTGGCAGTCTTGCTGTAAATGAGTACTTTAGGTGATGTTAGGACCATGGTGTGTAACTTGTAGGAGAGTGTAAACAGAGGTGTAACTTTTTGTTTGTGAAGCCGAACGATACTTGAATTAGAGAGTACTAGCTGTTATTTCTGATTGTGTGTCTGGTTTATCGTTGGCGCTAATGCCGTTTCTTCTACTGTTGCCCGATTTTCGACTGGAGGGTGGCTCGACAGACCGATACTGAGCACTGCTTTAACCTTGCGTATGCTGACATACAATAACAGAAATGACACAAAGACTTGGAGACGGAACAGGAAGAAAGGGGGTTATGTATGCATAACAGAAAACAGCACAGCTTTTACGCTTCTCAGAGCGACCTGGTTAAGAGCACATCACTGAAGCACTGTTCAGATGCATTTTAATGGTGTCAAAGAATAATTCTAAATATGCTGTACATATACACTTTTTGCCAAAATAATAAAAAACTATGGTTTTATTAGAGGCCTCGCCTGGCTTTGTGGGTTATTTGGCTGCTGTGTTAATAAGTGAGAGTGTTGTGGTCCAGTTAGGACAAGGGCACGTGTCCAAAGGAGTAAATCTAATATCTGTAAATCAAATTTAGAATCTGTTCTCATTACAAGTCCATTAAAGTAAAACACCGCAGGGACAGACTCCAGCCTCCTCACAATCTGATGTAGGTTAGCCTAATTGTTTCACAGTCACCGCCAATATCCTGGTCAGTGACCCCTGACGTGCACAGTCACACCGCTCCGCTTGTGCTTCTGTCGAGCAAAATGTGAATGCCTGACATTGGGACGTTAAAGCTCAAGGCGATCCTTTTGAGATATTAGTGTCTATACCAAAATAAATTTAATGAAACCCAACTGTCTAAACATGTATGTTGTTTTTGTTTTTTTTAAATTTTGATGGGATCTAACTTATTAGGGCTCCTTTATACAAACTGAGATCATTGGGTGACCACTGAGAGATCAAAAATTGACCCAATCTCTCAATGATCTAAAGCCTCAAAAAAGCCATTTCTGTGTAAATGTTTGGGAGATTGTTGTAAGATTTTCATGGTGATCTACAGTATATCATTGAGTTTGCTGGGTGACCAAAGAGGTGTGTGTATATACAGGTGCATCTCAATAAATCATCAAAAAGTTAATTCAATTCAGTAATTCAATTCAGAAAATCAAACTCCTATATTATATAGATTCATTACACACAGAGTGATGTAGTTCAAGTGTTTATTTCTTTTAATTTTGATAGTTATGGCTTACAGCTCATGAAAACCCCAAATTCAGTTTCTCAAAAAATTAGAATATTTCATAAAATTAATTTTAAAAAATGTTTTTTAATAGAAATGTTGGCGTACTGAAAAGTATGTCCATGTACACACTCAATACTTGGTTGGGGCTCCTTTTGCATGAATTGCTGCATCAGTGCAGCGTAGCATGGAGGTAATCAGCCTGTGGCACTGCCGAGGTGTTATGGAGCCCCAGGTTGCTTTGATTGTGACCTTCAGCTCGTCTGCATTGTTGGGTTTGGTGTCTTATCTTCCTCTTGACAATACTCCATTGATTATCTATGGAATTGAAGTCAGGCTAGTTTTCTGGTCAATCAAGCACAGTGATGCCATGGTCATTTAACCAGGTTTTGGTACTTTTGGCAGTGTGGACAGGCACCAAGTCCTAAAATGAAACCAGTATCTTCATAAAGCTTGTCAGCAAAGGGAAGCATAAAGTGCTCTAAAATTTTCTGGTAAATGGCTGCACTGACTTTGAACTTGATAAAACACAGTGGACCAACACCAGCAGATAACATGGCTCCTCAGATCATCACCGACTGTAGAAACTTCACACTGGACCTCAAGTAACTTAGATTCTGTGCTTCTCCACTCTTCCTCCAGACTCTGGGACCTTGATTTCCAAATGAAATGCAAAATTTACTTTCATCTAAAAAGAGGTCATCTGCTGGTGTCGGCCCACTGTGTTTTATCAAGTCCAAAGTCAGCACAGCTGTCTACCAGCAAATTTTAGAGCACTTCATGCTTCCCTCTGCTGACAAGCTTTATGGAGATGCTGATTCCATTTTCCAGCAGGACTTGGCACCTGCCCACACTACCAAAAAGTTCCAAAACCTAGTTTAATGACCATGTTATCACTGCGCTTTATTGGCCATAAAACTAGCCTGACTTCAACTATATAGAGAATCTATGGAGCATTGTCAAGAGGAAGATGAGAGACACCAGACCCAACAATGAAGACGAGCTGAAGGCCGCTATCAAAGCAACGTGGGCCTTTTTAACACCTCAGCAATACCACAGGCTGATCACCTCCATGCCACGCCACATTGATGCAGTAATTCATGCAAAAGGAGCCCCGACCAAGTATTGAGTGTGTACATGGACATACTTTTCAGTAGGTTAACATTTCTATTAAAAATCCATTTTTTAAAATTAATTTTACGTAATAGTCTAATTTTTTGAGAAACTGAATTTGGGTTTTCTTGAGCTGTAAGCCATAACTATCAAAATTTAAAGAAATAAACACTTGAAATGTATCACTGTGTGTAATTAATCTATATAATATAGGAGTTTCATTTTCTGAATTGAATTACTGAATTTTATTAACTTTTCGATGGCATTCTAATGTATTGAGATGCACCTGTATATGTTACGCACCCCTCCATAGGGAATTAGTCAGTGTTGCAGTCCCTGACACCTTAAGAGTACACCTCCACTACTAGCTGAGAGCTAGTGAGGAATTCCTCTTTGGGTTCAATTCAATTCAATTCAATTCAACTTTATTTATATAGCGCCATTTCACAACAACAGTCATCTCATAGCACTATCAACTGTAGGGAGGACCCCCACAGTTGCAGAAAGACCCCAGCAATCAGGCGATCCCCTGTGAGCAAGCACTTGGCGACGGTGGAGAGGAAAAACTCCCTTTTAACAGGAAGAAACCTCCAGCAGAACCAGGCTCAGGGAGGGGCAGTCATCTGCTGCGACTGGCTGGGGGGTGAGGGGATAGAGAAGAAGAAAAGAACAGACATGTAGAGAGCAAACAGCACGATGGGGACTCAATCTATGGGAGAGAACAAACAAATGTTAATGACCAGCAAAAAAAAAAAAAATATTTCATAGAGAGTGAGGAAAGGAGTGAGGCCCAGTGCATTACTGGAGGTCCCCCGGCTGACTAAACCTATTAGCAGCATAACTAAGGGAGGGTTCAGAAAACACATGATCCCTCCCTAATTGTAGGCTATATCAAAAAGGTAGGTTTTAGCCCTATTCTTAAAAACAGAGATCGAGTCTGACTCCCGAATCCAGATTGGCAGCTGATTCCACAGGAGAGGAGCTTGATAACTAAAGGCTCTGCCTCCCATTGTACTTTTGGAGATTCTAGGTATTACAAGTAAACCTGCATTTTGAGAGCGTAGTGCTCTGTTAGGATGATACGGTAGTATCAGATCTTTTAAATAAAAAGGAGCCTGATTGTTTAGAGCTTTGTAAGTAAGAAGAAGGATTTTAAACTTAATTCTAAACTCTATGGGAAGCCAATGAAGGGAGGCCAGAACCGGAGAGATATGATCTCTCTTTCTAGTACCTGTTAAAACTCTTGCTGCAGCATTTTGGATCAGCTGAAGACTTTTTAAAGATGTTTTAGGACAACCTGATAATAAAGAATTACAATAATCTAATCTCGAGCTAACAAAAGCGTGGATCAGCTTCTCAGCATCACTCTGAGACAAGATGCTCCTAATCTTGGCAATATTACGCAAATGATAGAAGGCAGTCTTAGAAACAAATTTAATATGTGAATTGAAGGACAAATCCTGATCAAAAATAACTCCAAGGTTCCTCACAGAGCTATTAAGAGAAAGAGTAACTGCATCCAAACTGAAAGTTTGATTTGGAAAGGAATTTCTAAGGTTTTTTGGACCAACAAGAATGACTTCAGTCTTATCTGAATTTAATAGCAGGAAATTACAAGTCATCCAAACTTTGATTTCCTTAAGACAGGCTTCTAACTTGGCTAATTGATTAGTATCATCTGGCTTCATTGACAGGTATAATTGTGTGTCATCTGCATAACAGTGAAAATGTATACAGTGCTTTCTAATAATGTTGCCTAACGGAAGCATATATAAACTAAAAAGAGTAGGGCCAAGCACAGATCCCTGTGGAACTCCATGACTAAGCTTTGAGCTGAGAGAAAACTCATCATTTACATGAACAAACTGGAACCTATCAGATAAATAAGATCTAAACCACTGCAACGAAGTTCCATTAAGTCCAACATAGTGTTCTAATCTATCAAGTAGAATATTATGATCAATAGTATCAAAAGCTGCACTAAGATCTAAAAGGACAAGTACAGAAACTAGTCCATTATCAGATGCAATGAGGAGGTCGTTAGTGACCTTCGCTAAGGCTGTTTCAGTGCTATGATGGATTCTAAACCCAGATTGAAACTCTTCAAATAAACCATTTCCCTGCAGGTGGTCAAATAATTGCATAGCAACAACTCTTTCTAAGATTTTTGAAATGAAAGGGAGATTAGAGATTGGTCTATAGTTAGCTAAAGCTCCTGGATCTAGCGTTGGCTTTTTGAGTAAGGGTTTAATTACAGCCGTTTTAAAAGCCTGCGGTACATGGCCTAAAGTTAATGAAGAATTGATTATATGAAGAATAAAGCTACCAATAAGTGGGAAGACTTCTTTAAATAACCTGGTAGGAATAGGGTCTAAAAGACAAGTTGAAGGTTTGGATGAGGAAACTATTTTGTCTAACTCACAAAGGTCGATTGGAGTAAACTCATCAAGACAGACATCAATAGAAGGAGTTGTAGTAGTTACAGTATTTAAGTTAACTGTGGGAAGAATCTGATTGATTTTATCTCTGATGGATGAAATTTTATTATTGAAAAAGTTCATAAAGTCCTGACTAGTAAGCTCTAAGGGGATGCTAGGATTGACAGAGTCCTGACTCTTTGTCAACCTGGCTACAGTACTGAAAAGAAACCTGGGATTATTCTTGTTCTCTTCTATTAATGCAGAGTAATAACTCGTTCTAGCTTTTCTAAGAGATTTTTTATAAATTAAAAGATGATTTCTCCAAGCTAAATAGATTTCATCTAAATTAGTAGAGCGCCATTTTCTTTCTAATTGACGAGTCTTCTGTTTTAAGCTACGAGTTTCTGTGTTGAACCAAGGAGTTAAAAATCTCTGATTAGACTTTTTCTTAGTGGTAGGGTTGGTGGTAGAGTAAGAGGTTTCGTGTCATGGGTTCGAGTCTCAGCCTGGGATATTAGGAGGTGTATGTCTACCTTGCCTGAGGGCAAAAGTGACTTGGGTCTGTCCACCTTGACTGAGGGTTGAAACGGACTTTGGCGATCCCAGGATTAGTAGGTGTTCTAAACTTTGAGGACCATGGAGAGCACTAAAGATCATCAAGAGAGCTTGATGGTCACTGAGATATCATTAAAAGATCGCTTGGAGATCTGGCCACTTTGTCATTACTCAGCAATCTCACAATGATCTCCACTCCTGTGTAAAGGCAGTATTACTATCAGTAAAGCAAACAAAATTAGTATGAGAAACAAGCATATGATGAATTTTGGGACCCAGTATTTCATAAGCCTGTCCCCTCAGGCACTGGTCTGTAAATACAGAGACTACAAAATATGTATATTGGCACAGAAAACTGTCACAGTTGTGACAACTCTATTGTGATTTTGTCATCCAACATTTTATATAGTATATTTTGAGGAAAACTGGACATACAAAAGAAGTGCCTTTTATTTGTACTACAATCTGAATTTTTTGAAAGTATTATGTAGTACTTCTACAACTACATGGATTTTTTTTTATTTGCAATTCTGTTGCTGATCTGATGTTATAGGCTTGTATTTGGCGTTGTGGACATTTTTTGCATCACCAATCTTTATCATGACTTCACTAAATAAATGACACTGACTTGTTTAGGGTGTAACAAATCTATAGTACAGCCACATTAGTGTGATTGTTTCTTGATAAATTAGCAGCAGAGAGCACTGAGAAGTTGTTGACCAGTTTAGGTATAATAATCCAGTCAAAATACACAATGACTCAAAATCATGGCCTGAAAATCAGGATTGTAATTCAGGAGTGTCACACAGTTATGCTGTGTCCTGTCATCAGAGGTGAGTAGCTGGAAACTGTAGTCAGGTAAAGCACAGTGAAAAAGTTGTCACCCAAAACATTACTCGAGTAAGATTTGGTTTAAAAAATAACTTGAGAAGTAACAACTTTGCTCTTGCCAGTTTGTGAGGTTTTTCTGTTAAATTTGTGACTTCTCATAAACTTGTTTTATTTTTCGTATTGTGACTTTTTTGAAAATGTATTACTTTTTTTTGCAAATTTGAAATTTTTCTTTTGCACATTTGCATTTTTTTATTTGAATTTTTAGCTTTTTAATCTATAATTCAACTTTTTTTTCTTACAAATTTGCAGATATTTTTCTTAATTTGACTTGCACATTTGAGACTATTATTAAATTTGCAGTTTTTCATAAATTTGAGACATTTTCCTGTAAATTTGATTCTTATAAATTGACAACTTAAAATACATTTGATCCTTTTTTTTTTATATAAATTAGTGATTTTTATGTTAAAACTGACCTTTATTGCAAAATTGCAACTTTTGTTCATAAATTTGTAACTTAAGGGGTCATTGACTGCACTTTTTCCACATGCCAGCAGCTCTTAATGAAATGTTTGAAAATATATTAGTCAAATTTTCTTCAGTTATTGCAGTATGATTTGTAAATCATCTGTTGCAGCCTTTCTCAGAATGGCTGGTTTCAGTGCATGTCTCTTTAAATCTCAAGACTGCATTCAACTCTGCCCTCTCGCTTGCATCACTATTGGTAATCTTAGCTTGGATAGGGAGCCTGAGCCAACTAACATAAATTTGTCTCAAAGAATGAATGAAATAAAGCATCACTGCTGAACAGGGGTGTGTGGTTTCAGTGATTGAAAGGATATGACTGGTCCCTGGAGCACAGTAACCACAGAAACATTTGTGAATGAGTGGTTGAACTGCTAGCTTCAATTAGCCACCTTTGCTCACGATTATAGATAATACTACTAGAAAATAAGCTAAAATAATGTAATGATAATGATTCTAGTGGGGGTGAATAGAATTTATAGAAAATCGTAACCACAACCAGACAGAGAAGCTAATGCTGGGCGGCCTGTCTGTCACTTACTCCCTGCCGACGCAAACACCGACCACCTAGCTAAGGCTAAAAGACTGATGTAGCATCACAGTGAAAATACAACAAAATAAGGACAGATTGGTTTGAGACATCGACTGTGGATTAGTGAAATACATGGAAACAGAAATGTGAAACTTCTTGTAACACTGCTAGCTAAATGAGACAGCTAAGCTGGCCAATAATAGAGCAGCAGGCTGGCATCAAGGATGGCGCTGGGCTGCGTTGACCATTTTATGATGCGTGTGCATCTAAATCATTTAATGCAAACTTTGCTCGTTTACACTTTAGAAATAACATGACTCCAGCATTTATATTAAGAAACATTTATTAATACACAATCAGTCCAAGTGTCATATTACAGAACTTTCCCAGAGCAGCTGTAATTTGGCAAAACTGCATCCATTTAACCACGATCTATAGTGATCTTTGAGCCAGTTCCTGGTCCTTTTCTTCTCTGTAGCCTTTGAGCAGCTGGTTGATCAGAGTCAGTTCGTTCTCCTTTTTCACAGGATAAAGAGGTGGAAAGGGATTGCCTTTGTACTCCAACACTGCCATCTTGGCTTTGTCCAAGTTTTGCCTGGTGGGAATACGTGCCATTCGCGTGTAGCTATGCGAGTGGGTCTCGAACCGCGGCGCGAGGACCTTGAAGAGCTTCGGGACCAGATCCTTTTCCTGAAAAGAGAACGCTACATCAAAATACATTTCGCACTTGACCTTTTTTTTTTTAAATATTTGCAAACAGCTACAGACACTTACCGTCAGCCAAAAACTCGCCATTTTCATTGCCTTCTCATCAAGGTCTCCCTTTTTGGCATAGTCAATTAGCTGAGAAACAAAAAAAGGTAAAAGTTAGTATCACTGCAGTAAAGACATTAAAGATCCCCCCCGAGGAAAACTTTGTTTAAAGCCTTGTGAACATGTCCACATTGTTAAATAGAAGACGTCAACAGCACGACTAAGTATTTTTACTTTAAAATTTCTGTGTACCAGTGTAGCTTCTAAAACGTGCCAGGACCAGGGTTCAGTTCTGTGCTTGAGCTGGATGTGACTGCCTCCGATCCAGGAGAGCAGGCCAGCAGTGCATCTACGCCCAAGCCAGAAGACGTTTAATTACAGAGGTAGACAGAGAGAGGACAAATTGCATATTCATAGATTCATGCATACTAAATGAGGCAAAGATGTAGTCATATTTAAGCCATTTCAAGGCATGCGGTCATTATTTTTTTTTTTAAATGGGAATTCTAATTAGGAGACAAATCGATGCAAAATGAGAATGAATGTATTGGATGTTAAAATGTCTCCATGCAAAATAATAACTGGGTACGAATCCATTCGGCTGGACATTGTGAACATATTTGCATCCAGCCAAACTATCACGTTGTGTCATGCTGTTAAACTAAGACATGGGACAATTGAGGAACCTGGAGGAAGTCCCAGAGGATCCACAAAAACAATGACAGGCTGATAATGAGCCCAGGCTGATTAATGGGAGCAGATAGTGACATAGGTTTATGCTTTCTTAACAATTAAGTTAAATTTAGAAATGCCTTACTGTGATGCTTTACATCAGAGCAGTGTTTTTCAGCTAGGGTTCCCTGGAACATTCAGGTTTCTATGGGAAACTGTCTAATTTCATTTCTTAATTGGGCCAAAAAATTGAAAATAATTTGTCGCTGTTGTGCATGGGTACCTACCAATTTCCCACAGAAACCTAAATGTTGTAGGGAACCCTGGTTGGAAAATCACTGCATTAGAGCAGGAGAAAAGAAATGAGAGGACACAGAAAAAGAACAGGAAAAATATTGTGATTACTAATTATGGAACAATGAGGGTGATAACCATTAATCTAGGATAAAAATAGAAATTGCCTAGTTTTTTAATGTATAATAGTTTACTGGTCTAAACAGTGTTGCTTTTTTAATTAAATGAATACAGTTATACTAAGGATTCAATTAAACATCCACGTTTTTAGCACAGCATCACTTTCTTTCTCCAAATGTTTTCATTAATCTCATTATCTTTGTCCATCCACAAAAACCCAGTGTCCCAAGAATTTTGGACCCCAGCCTTTCTGCCATTGTCTTTGGTCATGAATAACTGCCACTGGTATCGGCTCTGAAACTAGCACTGGCTGTCCCCTCTGCACAAGTTGTTCAAATGCTCTCTTGTGGCATTTTCAATGATTCTGAACATTTATAAAAATGACTTGTCTGGATTTTCAAAAAATGGTTGGCTAAAAGAAAAATGACACATTTAACATCTTACAGTGACAAGAAAAAGTATGTGGACCCTTTGGAATTACCTGATTTTCTGCATTAATTGGTCATAAAATGTGATCTGATCTACATCTATAGTGCTGTGAAAAAGTATCTGCCTCCTCCTTGATTTATTATATTTTTTGCATATTTGTCACAGTTAAATGTTTCAGATCAACTCTGACAAACCATATTTTTTCTTTTGGAAAGCAGAGTTCAGTTTCATTAGCCACACTCAGACCTGTTGAATCAAGACATCATTTAAATAGAACCAGTCTAAGTGAAGTAGGCTAAAAGCTCTCAAAAAGCAACATATTATGCCAAGATCTAAAGAAATTCAACAGATGAGAAACAAAACCCCAGAACAACAACTAAGGAACTACAGACCTCAGTTTGGACACTGGTACATGATTCAACAATAAAAGAAACTGGGGAAAAATTGCATCCATGGGAGAGTTCCAAGCCAAAAACCACTGCTGACCAAAAAGAACACAAAGGCTCATGTCATATCTGCCAAAAAAAGACCTTGCTGATCCCAAGACTTTCAGGAAAATATTCTGTGTACCAATGAGACAAAAGTTGAACTTTTTGGAAGGCGTGTGTGTCGTTACATCTGGCCTAAAATTAACATAGCATTTCATGAAAACAACATCACAGACCATCACATGACGCGGACTGCTTGAGCCTTTCAGACTCTTCACATATAGTTCTTTCTTCATAATTCCTTCCACCCTGATGAGATTCAAACTTGTGATAAAAGTTGTGATATTTTTAGAGTACTTTTTGCACTGAAAGTTGTGGGAAGAATTACAAATTTTAAAGCAGATGTTTTTTTTGTTCAGTTTACTGCACTGATATCTTATATAACAATACAAGAAAAGCACAGGATTGTCAAAAAATCCCCATTACAGTGATTTGTAAATTAAGCAGAAACTTCTGCTATACAGAAACTCTTTTGTGCAACAGCAAATACAGACTTTAACAAAATATCCATTACAACAGCTAAACTGCATTGAATGCATGTTAAAGAGTAGAGATTTGGAAATTATTGGCAGCGACTTCATTTGAAAACTCCCTATGGTCCCCAACCACTTGGTACCGAGCGGAGAGGAAAAAAAAAAAAAATTTATTCTGTTGCTCTATATTGTCTATAGGAGTCTGTGTTTTTCTGAAAAAAAAAAAATTACAGACAATATTCTCTCTCTTTCCATGCCTAAGTCCTACCTGTCTATCTGCTGCATGTCGGTCTTGACACACACATCTTTCATTTAAAGCGGGACGTGGGGGTTGTCTGTCCAGACCGGAGATCCACAGCTTTAAAGCTCATTGACCAGATGTAGTAATGATTTTACCTCTAAAGATTTATAAAATGTTCAAACACTGGCTGTAGTGTTAGATTTCCTTGCTGTGTTTGTGATTTTACGGAGTCTTTCCCCTCCCATGTGCTCCCACGACGGGGTGCTTTTGGGGCAGGCAGATGTTTTTCAACACAAACCCAGTGCTTCGTACACACGGTCAGGACTAAGACGTGGGGAGACGGAGGAAGGGACGGTGTTGGAAACCTCGTGGGTGAATGTTTTGTTTTGTTTTTTTTTTTTTAAATCACACACTCTGTTTGCTGATGTGTTCTCTTAATACGCCTGTCAACATGGAAGTGAACGCGGTGCAGTGATGCATTTGACTGGTCAGACTGAGCGTTTCAGCACCAGTCAGAGATAAATTTGATTGATGAAACTGGAAGTTGACGGGGGTTGGCCAAAATTGCGAAAAAGTTGCAGTGATTGGACAAAGTTGCAAGGTTGCACAATAGTTGCACTGACTGGCTGATTTCACGTGAATTGATGTGATCGCAACATCGCGAAATCCTGGAGGGACTGATACTTCAGTCTGGCTTGTAGAAGTCTTCTGCAGGAGTGGAATTTTTCTTGATCTACAATCTCACAGTCCATTGGTGTGCAGGGTTTCTAGTGATTGTCTTCTTTGAGACTACAATTCCCAACTTGGCAAAGTCATTCACTAGTGTCTTGGCAGCAGTTCTGGGGTCTTTAAACACATCTCTCACTAGTTTTCTTTTCAGAGTCTTTGAAATCTTTCGTGTCCTTCCTCTGCCAGGCTTGTTCTGTGCTGTGTGGTTCTCTTTGAATTTCTTAATGACACTTCTGACTCCAGTTCTTGACACTTGGAAATCCAGTGATAACTCTGTATGTCCATTGCCTGCTTTCCAGTTCTTTTTCTCAATTGTAAACTAAGGCTACGGTCACACTGCAGGTTTTAATGCTCAATTCTCATTTTTTTGCACAAATGTGACCAGTATCTGATTTTTTTAATGACAGTCTGAACAACACATAACCGATTTTTTCACACCACACCCAGGCCACTTTCATATGTGGTCTTAATTTGGATACGTATCTGATAATTTCCAAAGCGACCTCTGTCTGAACGGTCATGTCGCATTTCATCCGACTTTTTCCTCATTGAAGTGAGACAGACGCAACAATTCTGAGGTGGAGGACGCAGCCAGCATGGGAGACACAGCTGATTTGTGCTCGCTTTTTAATCAATTCCCTTCCCTTTATCACTGGATTGTAATTTTGTTGGATCCAACTTCACATTAACTTCAAAATTTCGGGGGGGGGGGGGGGGGGGGGTGTCGGGGCTGAAACTGTCAGACATTACAGGCGCACAGTAACGGCACATTTAAGGGCTGTTTAATCAATCAGTTCAGTTAAAGCAGAGCTGATCACAGCTGTCATCTGGCCTGTAGAGGAATGAAGCTGGTCTCATATTTATGATTTTAACATTTCATTTTGTTGCGCTGCATCAGGGTTAAGAAGTTCTGCTCTCCTCCCCTCCCCGCCTCCTTCCTCAATTGTTCTACAATGCTGTGTCTGACAATACATTTTCTTCTGTGAATGCGGGTCACTTCATAGCCAGAGACTGTTCACACTGGAGTCTGATAGGGGTCGCATTTAAGTTGTAATGTGAATGCCCACACAAAAAAATCGGATCTCAGCAAAAAATCGGAACTGAGCATCACGACCTGCAGTGTGACCGTAGCCTAATTTATTTTGTTTTTGGCATGAAGCTTTCTCAAGTGACCACACAGACTCTTGCCGAAGTTTTTATACTGTGTGTAAATTAAACAATAGCCCTCAGTTTTATCTTTATTTTACAAGCTTTCAACATTACAAAGTTAAAGCACATCACTGCACAGCAGTGGTCTGTGCTGTGGCCCAATAAAAATGTTAGGTTTTCAGGGAGCTATGTATTATTATGCTGTGGGGTCATCTGTGCATCAGCAACTGGGAATCTCATCAAGGTGGAAGGAATCAAAGAAACAAGGACATGTCAAGTCTTTGAAAGAAAACCAAGCAGTCAGCAGCAAAACTGGGTCTGCATCGGGACTTGGTCTTCCAGCATGATAATGGCCCAAAACATATGTCGCTCCTGGTGAAGAACTGCCTTGAGAAGACCAAAGTGAACGTAACTGACTGGCCTGCACAAAGCCCCGACTTGAATCCCTTTGAAAATCTGTGGGGTGAACTGAAGACCAAGACCCACACCAGAAGACCATCAAGCCTTGAGGAGCTTGAGAGATCTGTCAAGGCAGAATGGGCTGGGACTGCTCAGGAGACATGTTGAGAACTACAACAAACCACTACAGACTGTTATGCAGAAAAAAGGATACACAATTTACCACTAGCATCGGGGGGGGCTGATGGTTTTGATCCTGGTAGTTTCTGGTTTTTGTCAAATAAATTTTGTTTCTGTGTGCAAAGTAAAATAATTTATGATTTCTAAAGAAAACTTGGATGTTTGGAAACATCCAAGCACTTGGGAAATACTTTTTAAAAAATGAAATGTTCATAGGGGGCTCATAATTTTGTTCTCAATTGTATGTAAAGCTGTACAAAAATACTGAATAATTATCCAGATACGCATTTGTTACACTGGAATTTAGTTTTCAGTTTTGGTATTTGGACACTGACTTTTTTCCCTCCTGACTGCTCAGTTTTAATAATGATAAATTACAAACATCAAATACAATTGTGTAACCGTAATAACTGTAAATTTGGGAGAAAAACCACAAATTTGCAAGAAAAATAGCAAATTCAATACCCCCACTACACACACACCCAAACAGCAAACTGAATGTGAAAACAGTCACAAATTTATCCAAAATAAAAAAAATAATAAAAAGCTAATTTAAAAAAGGTCTTAAGACTATGATAAAAAGTGCCAAGTTTATAAAAAAGAAATAAAAAGGATAAATTAGCATACTTATAAGAAAAATGTAGCAAATTTATTAATAAAAGTCACATATAAAGGGAAACTTGCAAAATCCAATTTTGGGGATGAAAGTCATAAAAGTTGGAGAAGTCAAATTTACATGCAAAGCTGACAATTTACAAACGGAAGACAAATTTTCAAGGAAAGCGGTTGCAAACTGTTATCAAAAAGGCACTATGGATCTATGGATACGTAAGCCGGAGCCCGAGAAGCATTATCTGTTGCTGTGGAAGAGTTGATCAGTCCAACAAAACCTGTTCAGATCAGCTCACCATCACCGCCGTCGCTGCAGTGTAGGGGAACAGTGTAGAGCACCTGTGATCAGAAGGTGTGGGGTTCACCGCCCGCTGTCTTTGTAATGCTGTGTGTGAATATGTGACATGTGAATGGGTAGATACCCGAATCTCTTAAGCGCTTTGGTCATCCAGAGATTAAAAAAAGAAGAGCTACATAAACAAATACAGTTTTACTTTTACATGAGATGGAATGTAGAATCCTAAATTAACATTAAGAGGTTTGCCTTTGGGATTTACAAAAGGGACAAGTTAAAAAGGCAATAGATATTAATGTAAAAACTTCAAAACAAAATATGGGTTAATGTAACACTTCTGTGTTGTTCTAGTGTTTCTTCAGGGGCTCGGTGTGTAATAAAATCCTTCTCATAAATAAAATAAATCATACCAGCTCCTTCTGATAACTCCTCTTTGGTCTCCTCTTTACATTCCGCCAAAACCTCACTACACACTTGAGGTCCTACATTAACATGAGAACTACTTTTCTTCATTTGCTGATAAAAGCCTTCCATTTCCGTAACTCCAGCCTCTGTGGTCTGCAGATACGGATGACGTTTCCCCAAACGGACTCACAGGTGCAGTTTAAAAACAAACACAGATATCTATATGTGAATAATATCTATTTATTACCTTTTTAACCTGACCCTTTGGTAAATCCTAAAGGCTAACCTCTTTTTGCTCATTTAGGATTCTAAATTCCATCTCATGTAAAAATAAAATGGTGTTCTTTTATATAGATCTTTAAAAAAAAAAAACGCTGGATGACCAAAGTGCTTAACAAATTCGATTATCTACCCATTCGTACAAATCCCACTCACACAATAATGACAGGAGACAAACCCCTCACCTTTGGATCACAGGTAGATCACACTCTTCCCCTACATTACAGCAGCAGCTGTGATCTAAGTTGAAAAAGTTTTGTCAGATTGATCAACTCTTCCATAGCAATAGACAATGAATGTAGGGCAACGGCATTAATATAACGTATTCGTAGATTTTTGTGATGGTTACTGGACACTCTGTCCCAAGTCACTACGTACCCTAGACGTTCCATACCTGCTTGATTAAATACCTACCAATGATTCAAAACAGAAGCTGAATTAATTAAGGCTGAAATTAAACTCTCAAAAATGTCATGGCAATCAGTGGCACAAAAGTAGCAGCTGATTTTAATTAACCAACGCATTAAAGGCGGAGCAGGCAGGTCCAGCTTGCCATTTTACATTCTTGTGCCACTTCTTCAGAAAGAAAGTCAAGTGTTTTCCCTACAGATGAGATTAGTTAGTGAAAATAAACTCAAACAGTACCAACACAAAACACATACCAGAGTGCACAAAGCAATCTTTGATCTTTGGGACCAGTATGAAGGTGGGCTACAAACAGCCTCCCAGTTGCTTAAAGCCTGCTGGAAAATCTATGGACCAACCGAGTGAGCTGTACAATATTTTATATGATGTGATCTGAAAATTTTATTGTTGTATCTGTTGTTGTCAATTCTTTTTTTCTGTTTTGAATCACATTTTGATATCAAAAATAAACCACCACAACAACATCATTTTGGTTTGGAAAGTATTTAATTACGCAGGTACGGAAACGGGTACATTGTGATTTGGGCAAGGAGTGACTTGGGACGGAGTGGCAAGGGTACGGAGTGTCCCGATACCTTTGTGATTGCGGTACAGCGTGTCATGTGACACAGTCAGATTCAAGCCGTATCTGGAGCAAGCAATTCGGATAGAGGTCAAGTGGACCCCAGGATCCAATCTGTACATGTACAAGTACACTTTCAATCCAGTGATTTATAGAGCTGTGACGAGCAGCAGCGGTGGAAAAGAAACAGCAAAATCAAACACGAAGAAGAACAACAACAAGATCGATTTTTAAACACTGAGGAGAACAACAAGAATTTATGTAAAACTGCTGGAAAGACTTTCCTGGTCACCAAGAAGTGTAAAAGAATATCCATCTATATATGACAACTAAAAGCTGACCCGAAGGTTTTGGCTCGGTTTCTGCGTTCAAAAGACTTTTCTTCTCCACTGCTGCGGCTTGTCACGGCTGACTGCCCCCAGATGAAAATCCACAAAATAGGTACAGTATGTGAGACTACAATGTTTTGAATGAGGCTGTAGGAAATAATGAATCCCTTTATAAATCACTGGGTTAAAAATGCACTTGTATATGTACAGATTGGATCCTGGGGTCCACTTGGAGTGCTCACTTGGTCAGGGGTCCACTTCACCTGTTCCCAGCAATTTTACAGGTACGGTTCAGTATCCATAGCTGCTGCTGCAGAAGACACGGCATTAATAGAGCATATTTGTAGATTTTTGTGAATGAGGTACGGTATGCAGAGTCACATGACACCAACCGTACTGGACACTCTGTATCCTTACCACTCCGTCCCAAGTCGGAACGTACCCTAGCCGGATACAGGTCAAGTGGACACCTGACCAACTGAGCACTCCAAGTGAGCACCCCAAGTGAACCCCGGAATCCAATCTGTACATGTACATTTTCAATGTGCCGATTTGTAAACGCAAAGAAGGAGAACAACAACAAGAATTTGTGTAAAGTTCTTGGAAAGACTTTTCCCAGTCACCAAGAAGTGTAAAAATTATATACATGGAAGATGACAACTACGCTGACCCAGAGATGGTTTTGACTCCATTTCTGCTTTCAAAAGACTTGTCTTCTCCACCACTACTGCTCGTCAGGGCTGGCTGCCCCAGATGAAAATCCACAGTCTGCTGGATCTATAATGTTCTGAATGAGGCTTTAGAAAATTATGAATCAGTTTGTAAATCACTGGATTGAAAATGTACTTGGACATGTATAGATTGGATACAAGGGTTCACTTGGGGTGCTCACATGGGGTGCTCACTTGGTCAGTGGTCCACTTGACCAGAGCCCCCCTAGCCACTCTGTACCCACTTCCGTACCAAATGCAAACGGGCGAATTTATAACTTCTGCAGAAGTGTTCAACCTGCTGTGGAAATCCCCAAAATAACATCATGCTTTGGTTTACATTAACCAACTCACCTGAAAAAGTTGTCTTTACCTCCAACACTTCACAAGACGGGCGTTTACATTGCTAGCTTGCTAGCACGTCTATGGGTAAACAACAACATCCAGTCCTTTGGTCTTTTCACACTAGTTTACTCTTCAATGTTGATACTTTTACTCCAGTTACTCTTAACGTTTGTTTAGAACCACAATATTGTTGTGGTCTATTTTTGATACCAAAATGTGATGCAAAACAGAAAAAAGAATTAACAACAACAAATACAAGAATAAAAATGAACTCAAATGGTACTAATGCAAAATGTATACCAGAGTTCTGTTTTGCATTCCATTTTGATACAGGGTTTCCTCTGGTAATATTTCTCGGTGGCGGGCCACCCCGCCACAAATTTTACCACCACCCCAAGGACATATGAATTTATTAAGAAAAATATATTAAGTACTGACTTTCCGCAAGCGCGCACACGAACAACGCGCGTGGCCATCATCCATGCAGAGTCTAGAAGTGCTCCGCTCACGTGAGTTTTCCAGTCAGTCAGCAGTGTCTCACTAAGCGTGACTGTCCGACAGAAACATGAGTTTATTAAAGTACTTTAAATGCGGAAAAAATCATAAGAGGTCTGTAAGCACTGGCGTTTATCATGGTTTTAACCCGCTGGAAACGGGAGCAATAATGGAAGAGTCGCTTAGCTAAGAGATGTGGTTAGAATTTATATGCAGCCAGCTTCATATGAAGGGAAAGGCAAGGGGGACTGATGAATTGCTGAGGATCTATTTCACCAGCCACTACAGTATTAAGTTATGTTCTGTAGGAATTGCAGGAATGAAGAGACTGGCAATTTCTCTCTTTTCTCACACGAGCAGGCGTGCCGTTTTTATTCTCCAGCTGTAGTGACAAAAAGCAACAGCTGAAAACGCTAGCTCTCTTCACTCTAAACTGAGGTCCTTCAGCGGCTGCCTAGAGAGGTGCCTGATGACAAAGCCTGAGCGCACAACTATAACTGCCTAAACAGATCATTCTATACATGAACACATAATGTGGTGAATTATGTCTTTAGAGTCCGCTACAGTTCCCTGTTATGTACTTGGCAGGTTAAGATGACCGAAATTCACAAAGTCAATGATTTTAATCTGTCAGCAGCCTTCAGACAAACTAAACGTGCCAACATCTGATTTCAAAATAAGGGAGGTTTTTCCTGCTGTCTGGGTGGTGAGGAGGTTTCTAAAAAAAAAACCCCTATAAATATAAAGAAATATTATAACAGAAATAATGGCATCCTTGGTCATTTAAGTTAATTTATTTAATTAAATACAATTTTATTAATTTTTTTTTTCTTTGTAATCAGAGTTAAATTATTGTTCTGTTGTGACTGCAAAATTATGGTAAAAAATGTTCCACAAATTTATAATAAAGTTTCAAATGTACAATTAAAGTCAATTTTACAAGAGGAAATTACAAATTTGAGGAACATGATTTCAACTTTAGATAGATTTACAGAGAAAAGTAGAAAACTATAAGAAAATTGTTATGAATTTTTGAGAAAAACCTCAAACCTTCAAGACTGAAGTCATTACTCAAGTTTTCAAGTGGGTGCTCTTTGTACCCTTAACTCTATGAGAAATTTTTGGTTGTATACTTTTAATTATTAATTTCAAAGCACTGCTTTTACATGAGTAGAATTTCTGGTTGCTATACCCACCTGATCATGTAATTTAAGTATGCTTGAGTACATTACTATTATGAATGTTTCTTTCCCTCCCCTACTCTCTCAATGGAAAAAAAGAAACACTAGAATAAAAATACAAAAAATACACATATTTTTGCCATTTATGTAAACCATGACAAAACATGACACTTGATATTTTCTAACCTGTTTGTATACCACCATAGACAGAGAGAGAACCTGAATTAGACAGAGCTCAGAGAGGGCAAGATGAGACAGAAGAGAGGAGCCAAGGAGAGGAAAGTGTTCAGGCAGAGGAAGGAGAGAAGGATGACACCACTAAAAAGACTAAACACAGGATGTCTGGGTGGGACCCCAACTGGCCCAATATTCAAGCCTCGGTTGTACAATACTTCAAATGGTAAGTTCCATATGCAATGTTACTGTGTAAAATTTTAAAAAGAAATTAACAGTATAAAATTAAAATATTACGGGGGGGGGGGGGGGGGGGGGGGAATATGTTGCCACCTCTCCAAGGTCTTTAAGCCAGAGGAAACACTGTGATATCAAAAATAAACCACAATATTTTGGTTCCGAACAAACGTTACAGTAACCGGAGTAAAAGTATCAACATTGAAGAGTAAACTAGTTTAAAAAGACCGAAGGACCGGATGTCATTTTGTAAAGCTGGATTCATGCTGTACTTGTGCTGTCCGCGTACATGTAACCGGACACCTCATGTGACGAAATTTACGTCATCGTCTCCACTCCGCTAGTGTCCACAGTGCTCGACTGCGGACAACCGCATGCAGCCCAAATTTTGTGACCGCGTCACCTGCCTACGCCCTGAATGCATTGAAAAGCACATGCGCAAGACTGAACGTCTCATTCACGAGGTGGCGATATCGGCACAGCATACAAACACAAAGTAGACGAAGAAGACAACGAGGACGGGGAAGATGAGAATAAATATATATGAATCATACATAAATACTTAAGCAGCAGCTGCATCTTCGTGGAAAAGGAGTGAAAACCAGGAAGGAAGTCAAGCAGCGTTTCTTTGTCGGTGAAAATCCTGGTGCGTCAGCGCACTGGCGCTATCCATCGGGCGGGAGAGAAACTACAAATGATGGTTGTGCGCATGCATCAACCATTTGGCCTTTGAAGATGAAAAAAAGTGAGCATGAACAGAGCCGCGCGCGTGTCAGGCTCGTCCAAAGCGCACTCGGACCAAAGCGGACTAGAGGGGAAATGCAGCATGAATAGCCACGAATGTGCTAGCAACATAAACATGGGCTGCACGGTGGCGCAG
Organism: Pholidichthys leucotaenia; assembly: GCA_020510985.1. Classification (NCBI taxonomy): domain Eukaryota; kingdom Metazoa; phylum Chordata; class Actinopteri; order Cichliformes; family Pholidichthyidae; genus Pholidichthys; species Pholidichthys leucotaenia. The sequence goes on along the minus strand of CM035849.1, from coordinate 115,870,110 downwards.
TGGTTAGCACTGCGGCAGCACAGTTTACCCTTGGCCGGGGGATTGTGGGGATCGTGGGATCGTGGGTTCGATCCCAGCCCCCGACCAACAGTGATCTGTGTGGAGTTTGCATGTTCTCCCCGTGTTGCGTGGGTTTACTCCGGGATTTCTCCGGTTTCCTCCCACATGCCAAAAACATGCATGTTAGGTTAATTGGCTGTTCTAAATTGTCCCTAGATATTTGTTTCCTATAGGCCCTTAGAATAGAGGGTTAGTATTAATGAAAGTGCTTTGAGTGGTCTTTGTGACTAGAAAAGCGCTATATAAGTGCAGGTTAGTTAGTAGTTAGTTAGTTAAACGCCCATCTTGTGAAGTTTTGGAGGTAAAGACAACTTTTTCAGGTGAGCCCCCCATCAGTTAATGTAAACCTAAGCATGATGTTATTTGGGGGATTTCCACAGCAGGTTGAACACTGCTGCAGAAGTTATAGATTCGCCCATTCGCATTTGGTACGGAAGTGGGTACGGAGTGTCCTGATACCACACCAACTGGCCATTCGGATTTGAGCCGTATCCGTAGAAAACATTCTATGGCTACGTCTTACGTATCCATAGCCACTGCCTATAAAAAAAAGGTCCACATTTGCATAAAACAAAGAAATCACAAATTTCTGATGTTTAAATGGATGACAAACTACACAAAATTTTTGGATATTGTCTTACAGTGCCTGTTCAGATTCGGAATAACCAATTTTGGTCATTTTCCTCCAAGTACACCGGCGTTAGCTCACCTTTTCAGCATAGAAGCGGACTTCGTCTGCCCGGGCCATTGTGGTCTCTATCCTCTCATGCCTGACCAGTCCTGTGAGGATGTTCCTCAACATGTCGATCCGTGACTGGGGGCCCAAGCCCATCCTCCGGGCTACCCGGCCGTGAGAGATCAGCATCTGAACGGTGAGGCGCATCTCTGAGACCGGAGGGCTACAAACTAAGAGAAATTTAAACTGGTGAAGGTAGTCTACTCGAACTTGTCGATGTTATAAAACAGCCGCTCCAGTGCCGCTAGACATGGAGGTCAGATGAATGCAGTTGACATCAGTGGTGCATCGTCAAATGTGTCCGATGTGGTCACGGAACCACAAGGTGATACTTCCGCTTAATTTAAAAAAAAAAAAATAATACATCAACAAAACATTTAGAAACGTACACAATGTAAGTCTTAATGTTCTTCTAAAAATTAGTATATTGATGAAAAAATATTCTGTAATTTTTGGCGGGTCGACAATAATATAAATATTTACATCCAGCAGTTGGAGTAAGACAAACACGGAAGTTTAGTGAGGCTGTCACAACCAATAGCATTGCTAGCTCGATGTCACGTGCCACGTCTCCTTTTGGGTTGTTGGGTTGCCAGGTAGGGCAGCGCGGTGGTGGAGTGGTTAGCACTGCGGCAGCACAAGCGACTCACCCTTGGCTGGGGGATCCTGGTTTCGATCCCGGCCCCTGACCAGCAGTGATCTGTGTGGAGTTTGCATGTTCTCCCCATGTCTGCGTGGGTTTACTCCGGGATTTCTCTGGTTGCCTCCCACATGCCAAAAACTTGCAAGTTAGGTTAATTGGCATCAAACTGGGGATTCTAAATTGTCCTTAGGTATGACTGTGAGAGTGAATGGTTGTCTGTCTCTCTGTGTTGGCCCTACAATGGACTGGTGATCTGTCCAGGGTGTACCCTGCCTCTCCCAAAGATCCTGGGATAGGCTCCAGCCCCGACCCAACATGCAGGTTAGGTTAGTTGGAGACTCTAAAAGTGGCCCTAGGTGTGAATGTGTGTGTGAATGGTAAAGGGATAGCGCCGTACCATGGCTGCTTCATTCATCCAGGTGGATGCCCCCAATTTCCCCTCTGGGGATCAATAAAGTATACAAAATCAAAAAAAGGATTAAGTGGAAGAAGATGGATGGATGGATGGAAGATGGATGGATGGATGGGTTGCCAGGTAGTGAATTATTCAGCAAAATACCTGAGTCTCAAGGCAAACGTCAGTTTCCCAATCGTTCTCAAGTATGGCATGACAAAGGAACTGGATAAATATGGTTGTTTATTGTTGTTACATATTAAGATAATAATGTAAAACTTTATTGATCACCATGGTGGAAATTGAAGTTAAAAATAGTTTAAGTTCTAAGAGTAGAATAAACAGGTATTTGTGGGGCACATATGTGGGTTGCATATGCTTCACATATACAGTATATTACTGTATGCTTATTGTATGCTTCACGTCTCAGAGGAACAAAAGGACCGAGCCTCCTAAGAGTAACAGGAGGATGTGAGATCTGGCCTTTTGTATGCAAATAGATGGCCTTGAGGGATTTCCTGACCACCAGAGACTGGGAGGTGGAGGGTGTTAAGATCGGGAGGAAGTTACATTGTGACTGGGATTAAGTACCATGTGACTGTATGTTTGATGTCCTGGGTATAAAAGGGACAGATGTGGGAAGATTCACTCTCTTTCTGTGTTTGGAAGATGTTGGAGAATGTGAATAAAACCGACTTGAGAAATCCTCGTCCTTCACCATTCTCCACATATTAATTTATTTTCTTACTAATGTTACTGCACAGCATTAGCCATGGGATTTCGTGAGTACTTGAAGTAGCTGTAATCATGTATGTAGAAATTTATGTCAGATTTTTCCGGTTTCCTCCCATATGCCAAAAACATGCTAGTTAGGTTAATTGGCATATCAAACTGGGGATTCTAAATTGTCCTTAGGTATGATTGTGCGAGTGAATGGTTGTCTGTCTCTCTGTGTTGGCCCTGCGATGGACTGGCGATCTGTCCAGGGTGTACCCTGCCTCTCGCCCAAAGATGCTGGGATAGGCTCCAGCCCCCCCGCGACCCGAAAAGGATTAAGCGGAAGAAGATGAATGAATTTTTGACTATCAAGTAATAAACCATAACATTTTTTCACCCTCTGTAAGGACTTCCTCCATCATGAGGTGAATAAGGACAGATGGGTGTTTGAACAATGTCATCATGATGCAGCAGAGAAGAGCTCCACCAAACAGTGACTGGAGAGAGGGTCAACAGCTTCTGAAGCCCTCACTGATGTGATGGACCAGTGGAGGTTAAAGACAGAACTTCAATATCTGATCGTTAGGTGAGAATGATGCAAAGATTTACGTGTAAAAAGTCACAAAAAGGACTATTAACATGACAGTGTTCTCATAGACCAACATTTAAAAACCACATTCTGATGATGTCAGCAGAAGCTTCTTCTCCACCTCACCTGTGTATGAGGCCTGGACTCCATTAGCAGCTCAGGACCAGAATCGTCCAGTGAGGAAGACAGTCAGCAGCACACCAATGTAAGTTTTGTCTTATTAAAACACTTTACACAGTAATGTATAAAGCCAAATCCTTTATTTTGAATTTTTAAATGTGTTTAGGAGATTTTTTAACTGTTTTTGAATTTATTTTTTTTTTATATTTAGTGAGTAACCTGGTCAAACCAATCATATTTATGGATTATTTTGCCAAAAGTAGATGCAACAAATATTTCTTTCTTTCTTTTTTGAATAACTTCTCAAGACAACAGTCCAAATTTGGCACCTAAAATGTCTTGGTTCATTTTTATTAAAACCACAACCTGCCTGTGCACATGGTGTTCCAAGAATGTGGAATTAGAAAAAAATGTTGTTCCCCTTCTTTAATCAGGTCATCTTGCAGCAGGAATGAATATACATCACAGCCATCCATCCATCTTCTATGGCTTTTCTGGGGGTCCAGGTTGTGGAGGGAGCAGTCTAATCAGAGAAGCCCAGACTTCCCTCTCCCCAGCCACCTCCTCCAGGTCTTCAGAGAGGACACCAAGATGTTCTCAGACCAGCTGGGAGACATAGTTTCACTCACGTGTCCTGGGTCTGCACCAGGGTCTCCTCCCTCCTCCCACGAAACACACATAAAAAGTAATTCCATTTCTGTACCTGCGCTTTCCTTCACCTACAGTATATTATCATTCACATTATGTAGACCAAGAAAACTCTTTGCAGCACTGTTGTAGTCCGAAAACTGTCTAATAGTTCACATACTGTTATGTTTTAATGCTGTTAGTCTGTGATGACACTTTCTTCAAGACTGTCCTTTTTTACATCAACAGTTTGTACCTGACTATAGTAACAAAGGTCAACACTGACTATGGGGACAACAAAAACTTTCCAGAGAGTCCTAATCCTGATTTAATTCATTTCTCTGTTGCTCTCCCAGATCTGTCCCACGGACCCTGCACCTGGACTGTTTATTTTTTAATAAATATTTCCCCCAAATAAATTCCTGTTTGTTGTATGTTGACTGGCTTGATTTGAGGTTGATTTTCTTTTACATTCTACTCATGCACCTCCAAAGGTTGAATATTGTGGTGAATTTATTTTAAGAAATACCTCAAATCTAAAAAGTAAAACTTTCATATTTTACAATAATCCCATATAAATTTAGCCATTTTAAGTCTTTTTTTTTTTTTTTTTTTAAATTTGGATGACTATGTCTGAGCTATTTGATATAGATCTGAATGGTGATGTGCTCATTTTTGGAGATGCAGCTCTGTTTTTACACAGTATTATTTGAAAAAAGATTATTGTTCCACCATAAATTATTTCCAAGTTCACTAAGGATTACTGATTATAACGTTATGCATATATCTAATATGTACAGTGTATTTTAGGTTCTTGTTTATCACTACTTTATAAAAAGGTTAGAAATACTTTAGTTTTGCAGAGGTGAGGTAAACCATTTGTGAATCTGTCACACTGTATAAACAATAGATTTCATCTTCTACAGGTAACTGAAAGGGCACAAATGAATTCAGGCATCCAACGTTTCGCAACATTTATTTATATATTTTAAAACAATAAAAACAAAACATTTACAACCTAAAATTAACTGGAACTGACATAAATAACTACTGGAGCTTAATAACAACAGTTGTTTTTTTAAGCATGCACAGCTAAAACAGATGAATTTAAACAGACCATAAAAGTGTGATTCAGCATACTTACAAAAACCATTGAACAACTATCAGTAGTCAAAGTCCTTACAATCTGATCTAAAGTGTTGTCATAATTACGTTGTCAAAACTAGAGAGCTATCCAGTTTGATCAGAGCTGTGCTACATTAGCATAACTGTCAATAACACTAAACTGTAAAAAATTTTTGGAGAGTTAGCAGACTCTTTTCAGTTAACCAACCAATAATCACAAAAGAAATATTATTTCTCAGCTTAGCTTTTTATTGAACCGCGCAGGGAGACAGAATACATGGCCACGGGTCTTCACAGCTCCCTCCCTGGAAAAAGACCCAGAACAAAGAAATTCTCTCCTACATATAGCTTCTGAGTTGGTGGGCGTTACGTTCCAGCAATACATGTCCATTGTTTCAAGCTGTCCTCTTGGCATCCAGTTGGCTTCTCTATCCTGTTCCTGCCTTTATGGCTTTATGACTTCCTCTCAGCATCCTTCTTCTTTAGCCCTACACATGCCCATATATGGAAAGAGGAACAGAGACCTTCCTATGGAGTTTGTATATGTGTGTGTAGTATGTGTGTAAGCAACTGATGTTTATGTGTGAATGGTTGGGAGAGCATTTGACTTGCAGGTCTGTGTGTGTGTGGGGGGGTCTGTGTGTGGATCTAAGAGCTATGTGTATGCAAGCACTTTGTGTAATATCTAATTAACTAATCTTCACTATTTATTTATTATAACAATACCATATACCATATAGTTATTTAATAAAGGTTTACCAGAGATGAGCATCAGAGAGGATTATATTAAATAAACAATTCTATACCACAAGAGTCCTTGCTTGACACGCTGTCTGGCTCATAACCAAAGATCTGAGATGTTAGCAGTCTGCAGTATATTGATATTAGCTTCCAGGAAGTGCTGTTTATCTCTACCTGGCAACCGGTACAAGATTATAGTGAGTCAACAGTGCGTGCGACACCTACTGACCAGGAGGTCAGAATCCTTTATACGCATCACATCTCGCTCTTTTGGTACATAACATTTGGCGACTGAGGATTAAACCATGGGGGCGTGAGCGAGTCACCGGGTGTGCCAGCCACATCGTGGCGCCGCTGGTTGGAGGCTTTCGATGCCTATACTGTATCATCGCTGCCAGCCTGGGCGGCGCTGATGACAAAATTCTGATTCATTGTTTGGGCAAAGAAGGACAGCGTGTGCTTCGCGTGCTGGGCAATACGTGCTCCTTGGACGAGTGTTTGTGCCTAATGAAGGAGTTCTTTGTTGACAAGTGTAACGTCACAGAGATACAGATTCTTTGACCGCTGCCGACAAGTGGGTGAGTCCATGCAACATTATCTTATCTTATTATCTTATGCAACATTATCTTCGTAACCTGGCGAGCATGTGCGCCTTCAGGCCTTTGAAGAGCTAATTCATGACAAGCTAGCATATAGCATGAGCAACGAGTGGTTAAAGGAGCAGCTACTGCTAACAAAGGACAATTTCACGCTAAGCCAAGTGATGCAGACGGCTAGCCAAATTCAATCTGCCACCCAGCTATGGAAGCAAATACTTGCTAATGAACAACTAGCCGAACAAGTTCCCTCTCCACGCCAGGCCAATAGCAACCCAGCTAGCTATTCGTAGCGGACTTCCACACGGAGGCAGAACCATGGCACGGGCAGGAGCGGGAACCCAGAGACTGTGTGGCGGCTGTGGCTCTTCTCATCACCGGATGGGCTTGACTGCCTGCCCCGCTAGGGGGAAAAAGTGCTGCAACTGCAGTCAAGCTAACCACCTGGCTAGAGTTTGCACCACTGCCAACAAGACAGTGGATGCGGGACCTGTGGGTGTAGCCTCTGTATGTGTAGCAGGTGCCAAGAATTGGCCGCTAAAGTGGTATGTTGTGCAGCTCGACGGAGTCGACATGCCGCTTATGGTGGATTCACGTGCTGCGAAGTCCATATTGAGCATGTCCACAGAAAGAAAACTTTTCCCAAAAAAGACAATTGAAGCGGGCGCTGTTAACATGTTTGGCTATGGACATGCGAAGACTGGTATGGTGCGCATGGTCAGTTTTTCTGTGGTGTGTGGACCAAAGACTATTCCCACGTTCACCTGTCAGGTTTTGCGCCATGGGGCTGACTTGCTGGGTATTGACTTTTTGGGAGCGTTAGGGTTCTCCATTAGGGACCCAACGGGCTCTACGGTGCTAACAGTTTCACCAGCCTGGCATGTTCGCTGGCCAGTGCAGTTTGTGGGCCTAGGTTGCACAGCAGCTTTCAACCACCGTCCGCTCATTGACCTGGGGATGACGCCCAAAATTCAACCTCTTTGCCGTCTTCCCTTCGCCCTGCGGGATGACATCACGGCGGAGCTGCATAAACTTCTGAGTGCTGGCATTATTGAGAGAGTGGACACTTCACCGTGGATCTCAAAAACTGTGGTAGCTTTTTTTTTTTTTTTTTTCCGGTTCCGGTTCCGCCGGACTGGCGGCGCCACACGAGTTGGCTGCCCATTGCAACAGCCTTTTTTATCTTCCTTCTTCGTTCTACACCTTTCACTCTCTATATATATATCACGGACACACAGATCGCCCCAAAGGTCTCCCGAGTCGGCGGACGGAGCCACTGTTTACAGCAGGAGACGTTACAGCAGGGAAGGGCTAGTGCTAGCTAGCACTCAACCGCCACCCGGTGCTAACGGAGAAACTCGACATACCGGGAACTGTAGCGAAAACGACGTGGGTGCCGGGCTGGAGTTTAGGCGGCGTGCAAGAAATATAAGACAGAATAATGAAGAGCGATGGCAAGAACCAAGCAGACCGCCCGTAAAATCTACTGGAGGAAAGAGCCCCTGAGGAAGCAGCTAGCCACCAAGGCTGCTTGGAAAAGCGCTCCGGCCACCGGCGGAGTGAAGAAGCCTCACCGTTACAGGCCCGTGGCTCTGAGAGAAATCCGTCGCTACCAGAAATCCACAGAGCTGCTCATCCGTAAGCTGCCCATCCAGCGCCTGGTGAGGGAGATCGCTCAGGACTTCAAGACTGACCTGCGCTTCCTGAGCTTCGCCGTCGTAGCTCTGCAGGAGGCCAGCAAGGCCTACCTGGTGGGTCTCTTCTTCGCTAAGAGGGTCACCATCATGCCCAAAGACTTCCAGCTGGCCTGCCGCATCCACGGAGAGAGAGCTTGGACTTTCTGCTGCACATTCACCAACTATAATGCTCCGCACTGTGTGTATATATATATACTGTATATATACACGAGGGTCATTCAATAAATAAGGTGAATTTTTGGTATAAGGACTTCTAATACAGATTTAAGCTTACTTTATTTTATTTTATTTTTTTGTTTTACTTCTTTTTCACATGGATTTACTTTCTTTTGCAGATTCAAGAAAAACTTTGAGAGTTTTGGCGATTAACAAAGATGGCCAACCAAGAAGCATGCTCCAGGATTGAACAGCGGTCAGTTATCAAGTTTTTGGTTGCTGAAGGGTGCAAACCAGTTGAAATTCATAGGAGAATGTCAACTGTGTATGGTGCCACATGTTTCAGCCGAAAAAATGTCTACAAGTGGGCTAAATTGTTTAAAGAAGGACGGAGAAGTGTTGAGGATGAAGACAGGCCTGGGAGGCCTACAGAAGTGAGGTCTCCTGAGGTGATCGAATAAGTCAATGACCTCATTCAGTCTGACAGAAGAAGAACAGTGGATGACATTGCAAGGACTTTGAGCTTATCTGTTGGGACAGCACACAAAATTGTCCATGATGACCTTGGCTACTCGAAGGTCAGCTGCCGGTGGGGGCCAAAGATGCTTACTGCAGAGCACAAACAGAGGAGGGTCGAGTTGTCCCAGCAGTGTCTCTCCCGCTATGAGAAGGATGGTGATGAGTTGGCCCTTCAGACTTTCACCTGTTTGGTCCCTTGAAAGCGTTCACGAGAGGCACGAAGTTTGAAAGTGACGATGAAAGGAGACAAATTCCTAGTTTGTGTACTACATGAACAATGGCAATAAATCTGATTCTGATTCTGATTCTGATTCTGATTCTGAAGTCAAAAGTGTTGTGAGCGACTGGCTGAGACATCAGTCCAAAGATTTTTACGCTGAGGGAATACGGAAGCTTGTGCACAGATGGGAAAAGTGTGTGACATTGCTGGGAGACTACGTTGAAAAATAAAAATAAAAGTAAGCTTCTATCTGTATTAGAAGTCCTTATACCGAAAAATTCACCTTATTTATTGAATGACCCTCGTATATATATATATATATATATATATATATATATATATATATATATATATATACTGTATATATTTATAGTAATATGTACATATGTTTACTAGCTGTTCTTGTTTTTTTTCTTGCCTTCTGATTGTTGCTCTGAGTGTTGCTATCCCTGTGCTGTTGCAATCCTGGAATTTCCCCATTGTGGGACTAATAAAGGCTTATCTTATCTTATCTTAAAAAGAAGTCAGGTGGCATCCGACGATGTATCGACCTCAGAATGGTTAACAAAGCGATCATCCCAGTTAATATCCGCTACCAATGATGGAATAGCTCACCGCGATGTTCAGTGGCTCCAGGGTGTTTTTTGAAATTGGACCTCCGTCAGGGTTATCTGCAGGTGCCTTTCCACCTGGCCAGCCACAACCTGATGGTGTTTGTGACCCACATGGGCATTTTCAGTTATACCCGCATGCCTTTTGGCCTTAGCTCAGCAGTGAGTTGCTTCCAAAAAATAATGTCCATGATCCTTGCCGGCCTCAAGGGTGTGGTGGTGTATCTGGACGACATTGCTGTGCACGGCGCATCATGGGTGGCACATGACGAACGTTTGGAACGAGTGATGGAGGTGCTGCTGGAACACGGAGTTACGCTGAACGAGGAAAAGTGCATCTTTACAGATGAAGCCATCGAGTTTGTGGGGTTTCGGTTGTCTACTGAGGGCCTGATCCCCCTGCACTTGAACATGGAGGCGGTCCTGCGACTTCCAGATCCCACGACGCCTGCGCAAATTTCATTGCTCCTGGGCATGGCAAATTTCTACGGACGTTTCATTCCCCATTATTCAGAGACTACTGAACCTCTTCGAGCCCTCCTGAAGCAGAATGCTCCATAGCAATGGGCCCCGGCCTGCTCGGCAGCTGTTGTTAAATTGAAATCTCAGCTCACCTCCCTGTCGGTGTTGGCACATTTTCACCCTCAATGCCTCACTTTTGTGGCTTGTGACACGTTTGGCTCAGCAGTGGGGGCAGTCATGTCTCAACTTCAGAATGACACAGAATGCCCGGTGGCGTTCGCATTGAGGTCCCTAACATTGGCGGAACAGAGGTATGCAGTGGGCGAGAGAGAGGCGCTCACGTGTGTTTGGGCATGCGAACGGTGGCACATTTACCTCTATGGACACCACTTCACCCTGCGCACGGACCATAGGACACTAACGACCCTGCTGGAAATGACTGGTTCAGGATACAGACCCCTGAGGATCCACAGGTGGGCGGAAAGACTGCGGGCTTACAACTCCACTACTCAGTTCACTCCTGGCAGAGAAAATGTGGTGGTGGACCTTCTGTCCCATGCCACACTTAACACTGTGCAACCTGATGATTGTAATTCCCTGGAGGCGGACCTGATCAACACACTACATGAACCCCTCAGGAGCGCGTTGTCCCTCCAGGAACTCCAGGCGGAGTCGGAGCGGGATCCAACTTTCTCTCAACTGCACTCATTCATTCAGAGGGGGGTGGTCCACGAAGATGCAGGGTGATCCGGCACCTTTTCATAGGGTCATGGACAAACTGAGCTGCTGGAACAACGTGTGCATGGTGAGAGGACACTACACAGTGGTTCCAGTGTTGTTAAGGGCTCGTGTTTTGGCCATGCTCCACGAGGGCCATCTGGTGGTGATTAGGGTGAAACAACGCTGCAGGGATTCGGTTTGGTGGCTGGGTATTCACAAGGACATTGAGACTATGGTAAAGAACTGTGTACTGTGTTTGGAGAGCAGGAAAACTGGGGTACCACCTCCGCCACCCCTGTGACCGCTACAATACCCGGAGGGCCCCTGGAAGCACATTCAACTGGACATCTGTGGCGAGTTACACACGGCCCCTGCGGACAGCCGTTTCCTGTTGGTGGCTTATGATCTGTTTTCAAAGGTGTTGCCCACCAGTTTGGTCACAACCGACGTGGTCACCAGTTTCCTTGTGTTGCTTTTCGCTAGGTGGGGTGCTCCAAGCGCCATTACGATGGACAATGGGCCGCAGTGTGTCTCTGGGGGGGTTTGAGGAGTTTCTGGGTGAAAGGGGCGTGGAGCACATTAGAACTGTGTTCTGTCATCCTCAGGCTAATGGGGGAGTGGAACGTTTCAACAAGACATTAAAGAACGGACTATGAGCACACCTTTCAGATTCACGTTCTTTGATGCCCTTCAGAACATACTCCTCCATTATACAGTGACGGCCCACACCATGACAGGGTGCGCCACAGTGAAGCTTATGCTGGGACGTGAATTACATCTTCCCCTGGATTGGCTGCAGCCCCCATGACCCCCCCCCCCCGCCCATGGCGGACACAGAACCACCAAGGGGCCGGATCCTCGAATGGCAGTGGAGAATGAAACAGCACTTCGACAGGCAGCACAGGGCGAAGACTCATGGACTAGGTGTAACGGACTGGGTTAGGATCAGGCAACCCAACCGCACGCACAAGCTGCAGCCGTTCTGGATGGGACCACTGCAAATCATGGAGCAGCTGGGCCCGGCCACGTTCCACCTTTCAGACTGGTCAAGGTGGCATTCTAGCTGCCTTAGGAAATCGTCATCGACCCAGGATCCGAGGGCTCCATCAGATGAGACAGACACTGGCTGGGACTTGACTGACAGGACGCTGGGGGGTGCCTGGGTACGGCTGGCGGAGCCTGTAGCAGGACCTCCCTCTGTGAGGCGCTCGGCACGGAACCGTCAGAGGCCAAGGTACTGTCATGGATGGCCCTCGCGAGCCATCATAAGATGCCACAAGTCACCGGTGAGTTTGCACGGTTTATTAAAGGAACAGAAAAAGGGACAAAATAACCAGCCACGGGGGGGGGGGTTAAAACACACTGCAACGGAATACAGACAATGACAATGGGAAATGAGTACACAAGGAAACACACTTACGAATATGGAGGAATAATGGTCAGCGTCCGAACAAAGGAGTGCTTGCTAATGTCCGACAATGAACAGGTCTCTGATGAGACTGCCGCACATTTCGCTCCCAACTGCCCTCTTAAGTAAGGAGCCGCTGATGAGACGAAATGTGACACAGCTGACAGCTTTGACAGCCGGAAGCCCCTCAATAAAAGCTCGGAGAGCAAAAGGGGCACACAGCCGCCAGATGGCCGGGAATGGTGCATGGCTCGAGTGCAGACAAGATCGGCGCTCGAACCATAACAGGTACCCTTTGTTGTGGGACCTGGGTAGTCAGGATGTGTTGACCAGTAGGTGGCAGAATAATCCACCTCAACACGTGGGCATGTTGGCAGTCCACCCAGATGCCCAGTTAGTTTTGTTATTGTACGGTGCTGAAACTTGGACTGTCTTCAGAGTGCAGGTAAAGAAACTCCATGTGTACATGATGAAACACCTTTGAGCCATAATGAACATCTCACGGAAAGACAAGATAACCAACACAGAAGTGTTGAAACGAGCTAGTCTACCATCAATGGTGGGCATGCTAATGCAGACGAACCTGAGATGGCTCGGGACATGTTGAGAGGATGGACCACCAGTGTCTCCCTCGGCAGTTACTCTACTCAGTTATGCGAGGGCAGACACAGTCAGGGTGGACCAAGGCTCATATTTAAACACACTGTGAAAAGAAACTTGAAGAAGCTGGATATAGACAGGAGTTTCTGACAGCGGAAGGCTAAGGACAGAGCTGTGTGGAGGAATCAGAATCAGAATCAGAATCAGAATCAGGTTTATTGCCATTGTTCATGTAGTACACAAACTAGGAATTTGTCTCGGTGCGATGCTGCAACATTAAACATGATAAGATAAAAGAAATAAACTATACATGCAATAAAGTGTAGAATAAGAGTAAGTGATACTGGTCAGCAGTTAAAATATATTAGCGAGCAGCAGATACTGTGGAGAACTATATAGTGCAGTCGGTAATGCAGGAAGAAAACAGTGATGATTGACATGAGTCTGGTTGAGCTGCTGTACATAGTGCACGAGAGTCAATAAGTCACTTAGTGTTCAGCAGTCTGATGGCAGAGGGGAAGAAGCTGTTCATGTGACGGGAGGTTTTAGTCTGGATGGACCGAAGTCTTCTACCAGAGGGGAGGGGGGCAAACAGTACGTGACCAGGGTGTGAGGGATCGGCTATGATCCGGCCAGCACGCCTCCGGGTCCTGGAGATGTACAGATCCTGGAGAGATGGGAGCTTGCAGCCGATCACCTTCTCAGCAGTGCGCACGACGCGCTGCAGCCTTAGTCTGTCCCTGGCAGTGGCTCCTGCGTACCACACGGTTATGGAGGTGGTGAGGATGGACTCGACGATGGCTGTGTAGAACTGCACTAACATCTTGGTGGGTAGCTTGAGCTTCCTCAGCTGCCGCAGGAAGAACATCCTCTGCTGGGCTTTTTTGATGAGTGAGCTGATGGTCGGCTCCCATTTGAGGTCCCTGGTGATGGTAGTGCCTAGGAAGCGGAAGGAATCAGCAGTGGTGATGGGAGAGCCTGAGAGGGTGAGGGGGGGCAGAGGGGTAGTGACTTTCCTGAAGTCTACAATCATCTCCACTGTCTTCAGAGCAATCAGAGGAATCTGATCAGACCTAAATGAAACAGTCATTGTCGCCCATGACTGCTATGATGATGATGTATGCAAGATGTGACATGTTTGCACGAAAACCCAGAAGCAGACACAGACTCGATTATAACTCACAATGATCTTTTATTAATGTAGTGAATGCGTGTATGAGTGAGTGGGTGTGAATGCAGAGTGGGAGAGAACTGGCAACCCTGCAGAAGGAGAAGAGAAGGGGAATTAATAATAGTTCAATCCCAGAGCCTTGAATGAGCTGAATAGTAGATAACCTTACTGGGCCCAGGAGTCGTGGAAGTGCAGAAGAATCATACAGTCCTCTCCAGGTTGCTGGAGCCCCACTCCGGAGGTGTAGTGTGCAAGGTGAGGGAGAAGGAACAGGTGCAGCCCCAGCTGAGGGAAGAGGGAGTGAGTGCGTATGATGCACTGATCTGGTCTGCTGCCTGGAGGAGGGGTAAGTCTGCCGCCAGGAGGGAAGTCCACCAGTGCACAGGGGAGAGAGGAGGAGAGAAGCTGGGGGTGAAGGTGAGGATTCCCAAGGGAACGGTCTTATTGTTAGTTGGGGAGCCGAGGCTCCCAGATGACAGATGTCAAGATGATGCGAAGAAGGGAGGCATGACTCCCAGTAAATGCAGTAGGTGAGTTGAGGCAAGGAGAACTTCACCCAAGGAGCATAGACATTTCCGTGCCGGAGAGCAGGAATCCACTCCTGATAAAGGGTGCCTAATTGGGGAGGGCAGGTGTGAAAGCAGGTGCAGCTGGAAATGGTAATTAGTCAACAGAAGCACCCAGTGTGGATCACTACAGTACCCCCCCCCCCCAAGGGATGCCTCCTGGAGGCTAGCTCAGCCTGTCAGGGTGAGCCCGATGGAAGTCCCTGATGAGCTGATGGTCGTAGATGAAGGACGACCGCACCCAGGATCTCTCTTCTGGACCATACCCGGCTCAGTCCACCAGGCACTGGAGGCCCCGGTGTCGTACGTCCAAGATGCGCTTGACCTTATGGGCCGGACCACCATCGATCAACACTGGAGGAGGCGGCGGCTTGGGTGGGGGGCAGAGAGGACTTGAGGAAACCGGCTTGACCTGGGAGACATGAAAAGTAGGGCAAATACGCATGGTAAGGGGAAGAGACAAGGGGACAGCAACAGGGTTGACAATGTGAGAGATGGGGAAAGGACCAATAAAATGGGGGGAAAGCTTCTTGGACTCATCTTTCAGATTAATATTCTTAGTGGACAGCCATATCTTTTGTCCGACCTGGTAGGGCGGAGCCGGGGTTCTCCAACGGTTGGCGATGTCAGAATTACGGTCAGCAGTGCGTTGGAGAGCGGCCCTGGCAGATCTTCTAATCCAATGGCATCGTTGACATGGGCCTGCACAGATGGGACAGCAATCTCCTCCTCTTCTTCAGGGAACAGCAGAGGATTGTAGCCCAATGATGCCTCGAACAGAGATAGACCCGTTGCTGTAGAAATGGTGGCGTTATGAGAATGCTCGATCCAGGGTAGGTGTGAGCTCCATGATGCAAGGTTAGAGGCCGTAACACACCTCAGGGCTGCCTCCAGCTCCTGGTTGGTGTGCTCGCACTGGCCATTGCTCTGCGGATGGTACCCCGAAGACAAGCTGACCGTCGCTCCAATGGCCTTACAGAAGGTCCGCCACACCTGAGACACGAACTGAGGGCCCCAGTCTGACACGATGTCCAAGGGAATGCCGTGTAGACGTACCACATGCAGGACCAACAGGTCGGCTGTCTCCTTGGCCGACGGGAGCTTGGAAAGGGGGATGAAATGAGCAGCTTTAGAAAATCTGTCCACGACTGTGAGAATCACCGTGTGACTCAAGGAGGGGGGAGACCCATCACAAAATCCATGGCGATGTGAGACCACGGCCTGCTGGGGATGGGAAGGGGGTGTAACAGTCCAGAAGGGGATGACGAGGATGATTTCCCGGTGGCACACTGGGGACAGGCCCGAACAAAGTTGTTGACCTCCTTACTCATCGAAGGCCACCAGAAGGTCCTCTTAATGTGGGCCAGGGTGCCAGCCATACCGGAGTGACACATGACCTTGGAGGAATGAGCCCAGGCGACGACCTCACCATGCACAGTGGAGGGAACATAGAGTCGACCCGCTGGACCCGCTGAACCACGAATGGCAGAGAAGCCCCCTCCAGCCAATGGCGCCACTCCTCCAAGGCTGCACGGTGGCGCAGTGGTTAGCACTGTGGCAGCACAGTTTACCCTCGGCCAGGGGATCACGGGGATCGTGAGATCGTGGGTTCGATCCCTGCCCCCGGCCAACAGTGATCTGTGTGGAGTTTGCATGTTCTCCCCGTGTTGCGTGGGTTTACTCCGGGATTTCTCCGGTTTCCTCCCACATGCCAAAAACATGCAGGTTAGGGATAAGGGGTGCTTGCGCACGCAGCGACCGGCAGCTGGTGGCTTGTCACCAGACTGCAAAACAAATCTACCTACGGGTACAAAATAAGTAATAATAAAAAAAAATAAAATTAAAAGGCTAGCTTGACGGCCAGTAACTCCTGATCCCCCACATCATAATTCCTCTCGGCCGGGGACAGATGTCTGGAGAAGAAGGCGCAAGGATGGACCTTATTATCTGAGGGGGAGCGTTGAGACAGCACCACCCCGACACCAAAATCCGATGCGTCCACCTCCACCAGGAACAGTAGGGCCGGGTCCACCTGGGCTAAGATGGGAGGGAAGAGAAATAAGATTTCAATTTAGAGAACGCCGCCTCAGCCTCATCAGACCAATGAAAAGGAACCTTAGTAGAGGTGAGACGGGTGAGTGGCATGGCAGTCAAGCCGTAATTACGAATGAATCTGCGGTAAAAGTTGGCGAAGCCCAGAAACTGCTGGAGCTGCTTGCAGGAAGAGGGCACCGGCCACTTCACAACAGCTTTCAGCTTACCTGGGTCCGCTCGGACCTCCTTATAACTGATGACAAACCCCACAAAGGTGGTGAACGAGGTATGGAACTCACATTTCTCCACTTTGACGTACAATTGGTTTTCCAGCAGCCGCTGAAGGACCCTCCTCCGAACATGTATCCGATGCTCCTCGAGAGAACGGGAAAAAATGAGGATGTCATCCAGGTATACAAAAACAAACAAACAAACCCAGAAAGTCCCTCAGCACACCATTAATGAGCCTCTGGAACACAACCGGCGTGTTGGTGTCTCCAAATGGCATCACCAGGTATTCAAAATGGCCACTGGGAGTGCGGAAAGCCATTTTCCACCCGTCCCTCTCCTTAATCCAGACCACATGGTAGGCATTGCGTAGGTCGAGCTTTGTGAAGACTGAGGACCCATGGAGAGAATCAAAGGCAGAATTAATCAGGGTCAGAGTGTGTTTGTCCTTCACCGTGATCTTATTCAGCTTCCTAAATCAATGCAGGGCCGGAGGGAGCTGTCTTTCTTACCAACAAAAACCCCCCAGCCCCCACTGCCGATGAAGAGGGTCTAATAATGCCCGAGCTTAGAGATTCCTTAATGTATTTGTCCATAGCTTCATGCTCAGGGGCAGAAAGGCTATAAAGGTGGCTGGAGGGCAAAGGAGCCCCCGGCAGGAGGTTAATGGAACAGTTGTAGGGATGGTGTGGGGGGGGGGGGGGGTAAGATAAGATAAGATAAGATAAGATAAGCCTTTATTAGTCCCACAATGGGGAAATTCCAGGATTGCAACAGCACAGGGATAGCAACACTCAGAGCAACAATCAGAAGGCAAGAAAAAACAAGAGCAGCTAGTATACTGTAGCATCATCTCACTTTGGCTCAGCAATAATTATTCTTCTGCTTAAAGACATTTTTGTTTCACCCAGGAGTAAGACAAAGAGATGGATTTTCTCCCCTTCCTTTGTTAAAACCAACCTAAGGAATTTCCCCAATGTCCGGCTTTGCTTTTATTGCCCCCATAAAACATGCAACAGACCTGGCCTACACAGATCCACAACTCAGTTAATTTCCTTAAACTCTGGAAACGCTGGATTTAACCAGTGAACTTTAAAGTACATTATTACAAACTCAATTCTAAACCTTCATTCTTTTCAGAACTATGAAAATGCAGATGGACTCTGATGTTTTTGATGTGGAAAATCAATATGTGTGAAATGCATTAATCTGTGATTTTATATATATATATAGTATATATATATATATATACTGTATATGCATGTTAATAATGTTTAAATGAATGTTTATTCCTGCATGTTGATTTAGAAGCACTGCTTATAATTTATACTAATCACTAAAGTTATCTTAGTTTAATACATAAGGGGAAATATTAACTTCCAGTATGTATCAAAGTTTGGCCTCTAAAACCATGTGACTCCAGCAGCCAATCTCGGCATGACAGCAATTCTTCATCCCAGAACTCCAGACAATAGACTGTTTGTTCAGTGGATGGAAAGTCCATCGGGCCTCCCACGAAGGACACTCATTGGCTGAGATCCCGGAAGCCCGCGAAGCTCAACAGAACTTATAAATAACAGAGGGACCCCTGCTTCTTCCTCTTTTTCGCTTTTCTCTTTTGGCTGTCTTTTGCTCTCTTTCTGGCTCCCCTTTTCACCGATCGTCTTCTCCATTGTCTACACACAGCAAGGAAGAACAAAGGACCGTCTGAACAGACTTCTACCACGTGCCGCTTTTCTGAACACAGAGCAGATAACTCGTAATTTGTTTATGTAACTTCGTATCTTAATGTTTCTTTTTCTCTTAAATGCCTAGGAATTCCTATTTCTTTGAGCTCAATTCTTAATCGGAGTTAAACTCCAATTTTTACTTATCTCTTTTTCTTTGTTAAACTTTCTGTAAAACCACCGTTTGTTTAATTTTAATGTAAACTTTAATCTTGACTTTATTTTTATATTTTTCTTGACCAAGCACTCACCAGAAGCTATTATTTTATCTAAAGTCCGAAAGTTTTTTTTTCTCTTCTAATTTGAAATCTGATCAGATACCTTTAATTTAAACCGGTATTTAACCTCCCTGTAGCAGTCCCTGTCTCCACTTTTCAGCGCTGCTTCCTTCTCCTTCCTGATCTGTCTGAGCTTAGCTGTGAACCAGGGTTTGTCATTAGAGTAACTCACCCTGGTGCGTGATGGAAGAATGTTCTCTTCACAAAAGGGGATATATGAGTTCACAGTGTCCGTGTACTCATCCAGATCATGCGTGGCTCCTTTAAACATGCCCCAGTCAGATATTTCCATGCACGTTTCCAGCTTCTCCTCAGCATCACTGGTCCGTATCTTCGTAGTGCTCACAACAGGTTTAGTGAGCTTCAATCTCTGTCTGTATGTGGGAATGAGGTGAACCATCACGTGATCAGATAATCCCAGCGCAGCTCGAGGGACAGCGCGATATGCGTCTTTCACTGTGGTGTAACAGTGATCCAGTGTGTTTAATCCTCTGGTGGGGCATTTAATAAACTGTTTGTAGCGGGGGAGATCGTGGCTCAGATTGCACTGATTAAAGTCGCCAGCCACAATAATCAGCGAGTCTGGAAAAATCCGCTCTGTGTGTTGAATGTGATCCGCGAGCACGCGCTGAGCTTCGCGCGTGTCCGCGTCGGGAGGGGCGTACACAGCAATCATTATAAAAGAAGCAAACTCCCGCGGGGAATAAAAAGGCTTGCAATTGATAACGAGAAATTCCAAGGCAGGAGAACAGTGTTTGGAAATTACCGTTACATCAGAGCACCAGCTGCAGTTGATGTAGAAGCAGACTCCGCCTCCTGTGGTCTTGCCGGAAAGCTCTGTGTCACGATCAGCACGGAAGAGCTGAAAGCCGTCGAGGCGCAGCGCGCTGTCCGGTATATTTTCCCGGAGCCAGGTCTCAGTAAAGCAGAGGACAGCTGAGGAGGCGAGGTCCTTAAAACGCATCAGCAGTCTCAGTTCATCTACCTTGTTAGAGAGAGAGTTGGTATTGGACAGAAATATGCCAGGCAGCGCCGTTCGCGAGCCTCTCTTGCGAAGCCGCACGAGAGCGCCCGCTCGTCTACCTCTCTTTCGCCGTCTCACTTTCCGAGCCAAACAATAAACCAGATCGGCGGCAGGGGCTAGAAAAACTGGGAGGAGGTCCGTGGGGGTGAAAGTCCTGATATTTAGAAGTTCTTCACGGGTATAAGTGCAAGCAGACACACAATTGACAAACAAAAACAAACAAAGAGCGCAGCGAAGCACCATGTCGACCGCTGTGGGCGCCATCTTGGTCCAAAGATTTAACAGAGAGCCGAAGAGGGCTAAATCTGTGTATTCAGAGAGACTCCAGCAGCAGTTCACTGCTAATGATTCGGCTTCCGTGTGGAGAGGACTGAGGCAAATCACCAACTATCGACCTAAGGCTCCTAAAGGTCAGGATGACAAAGCCCTTTGTCAAAGACTGTCCCAACACTATGCCCGTTTTGACACCTCGTCATCTGTGTCCAACTCCCCCCCTCCCTCCAGCTCCACAGCCTCCACATTCCCTACTTCATTTAAGGCACCCCCCCTCCTCCCCCCCTCCCCTTATCATCAGTGAGCAGGATGTGCTCAAACAGTTCTCCAGACTGAACCCGCGCAAGGCCCCCGGCCCAGATGGCGTGTCTCCCTCCACCCTGAGACTCTGTGCGAAACAGCTGGCTCCTGTCTTCACAGACATTTTTAACACCTCCCTTAAGTTATGCCACGTGCCGTCCTGCCTCAAATCCTCCACCATCATCCCTGTCCCCAAGAAGCCACGGATCACTGGACTTAATGACTACAGACCTGTAGCACTCACCTCTGTAGTCATGAAGTCCTTTGAGCGCCTGGTCCTGTCCCACCTCAAGTCCATCACCACCCCTCTCCTGGACCCGCTGCAGTTTGCCTACCGAGCCAACAGGTCTGTAGACGACGCAGTCAACCTGGCCCTCCACTCCATCCTGCAGCACCTGGACTCCCCGGGAACCTACGCCAGGATCCTGTTTGTGGACTTCAGCTCCGCATTCAACACCATTCGCCCCGCTCTGCTCCGGGACAAGCTGTCCCTGCTCAACGTGCCTGACTCCCTCTGCAGGTGGATCATCGACTTCCTGACGGACCGGAGGCAGCATGTGCGGCCGGGAAAGACTGTCTCAGACTATACTAGCATCAGCACCGGATCACCCCAGGGCTGTGTACTTTCCCCCCTACTCTTCTCCCTTTACACCAACTCCTGCACCTCCAGCCACCAGTCTGTCAAGTTGATCAAGTTTGCGGACGACACCACCCTCATCGGGCTCATCTCCAACGGCGATGAGTCCGCCTACAGGAGAGAGGTGGCCCAGCTGGCGTCCTGGTGCAGCAATAACAACCTGCAGCTGAACACTCTGAAGACAGTGGAGATGATTGTAGACTTCAGGAAAGTCACTACTCCTCTGCCCCCCCTCACCCTCTCAGGCTCTCCCATCACCACTGCTGATTCCTTCCGCTTCCTAGGCACTACCATCACCAGGGACCTCAAATGGGAGCCGACCATCAGCTCACTCATCAAAAAAGCCCAGCAGAGGATGTTCTTCCTGCGGCAGCTGAGGAAGCTCAAGCTACCCACCAAGATGTTAGTGCAGTTCTACACAGCCATCATCGAGTCCATCCTCACCACCTCCATAACCGTGTGGTACGCAGGAGCCACTGCCAGGGACAGACTAAGGCTGCAGCGCGTCGTGCGCACTGCTGAGAAGGTGATCGGCTGCAAGCTCCCATCTCTCCTGGATCTGTACATCTCCAGGACCCGGAGGCGTGCTGGCCGGATCATAGCCGATCCCTCACACCCTGGTCACGTACTGTTTGCCCCCCT
This sequence comes from Pholidichthys leucotaenia, assembly GCA_020510985.1. Classification (NCBI taxonomy): domain Eukaryota; kingdom Metazoa; phylum Chordata; class Actinopteri; order Cichliformes; family Pholidichthyidae; genus Pholidichthys; species Pholidichthys leucotaenia. The sequence goes on along the minus strand of CM035849.1, from coordinate 115,848,489 downwards.
CCCCTCTGGTAGAAGACTTCGGTCCATCCAGACTAAAACCTCCCGTCACATGAACAGCTTCTTCTCCTCTGCCATCAGACTGCTGAATACTAAGTGACTTATTGACTCTCGTGCACCATGTACAGCAGCTCAACCAGACTCATGTCAATCATCACTGTTTTCTTCCTGCATTACCGACTGCACTATATAGTTCTCCACAGTATCTGCTGCTGGCTAATATATTTTAACTGTTGACCAGTATCACTTAATCTTATCCTACACTTTATTACATGTATAGTTTATTTCTTTTATCTTATCATGTTTAATGTTGCAGCATTGTACCGAGACAAATTCCTAGTTTGTGTACTACATGAACAATGGCAATAAACCTGATTCTGATTCTGATTCTGATTCTAATTATTCCCGAAGACCTGCAGCCGCTTGTCTACCAGGAAGAAAAGACGCAGCTCTCCACATCACACGCAGGCTGAGGAATCAGCGCGCTTCTGCAGCATCTCAACCATCGAGATCCAACTTACAATCTCATGAATATCATTCATCGTCAAGAGAATATTTGCGGGACAAATATTCTGGGTTTTGCCCCTGAACAACACTTCAAAACTTCATGAGGACGACGACAGACCCATCATCACCGAGAATCACGTGAGCTGCAAAACTTTAATTCATCTGCTGAATTAAAAGCCTGAGGTTCGGTAATAATTTGTGTATCTAATCAGATGCAAATTAAGAAGCCCTTAACATAACTCTTCTTTTCAATAAAATTCCGTTTTTATTTTCTTAAGATTAATTCAGGACTTTTTCATATAATTAGTAAACTTTCTCCATAAATTTGCGTTGTTTCCATAATCTGTTAACTCAAACTGATAGAAATTGGTTTCTCAGCTTAACCCTGGTTCTGAAAATATTGACATTGTTAATCTATCATTTACAAGATTGATTTTATGATTAATGAAATTACTGCAATGTCTGTTAATCATTTCGTTTAATAAATATTTAAAATTGAGAGAAGTTGTTGAGAATTTATTTCATTCTGAGTCTGTTCAAGCACAGGCATCGAATTCATGGAAAATTTTTGAGACTGATTATTGATTAATTTATTGAGTGATTAAACAGGTATAAAGTGAAATTAAAGATTAAATTGCTTCTTAAAGATAGAAGCTGGTGCCCCTTACGAGTGTTATTAACTTTTCTGATGTATATGAAACGAGATTTGATCTCAGATTCCAATACATCAATATAAATTAAATAATTAATACCTGATCATATTCATATTTATTAATATTCCATAATATACCTCCTATAATACATATATACATATTAATATATATATATATATATATATATATATATATATATATATATAGAGAGAGAGAGAGAGAGAGAGAGAGAGAGAGAGAGAGACACACACACACACACACACACACACACACAGTGCGGAGCATTGTTGTTGGTGGATGTGCAGCAGAAAGTCTAAGCTCTCTCTCCGCGGATGCGGCGGGCCAGCTGGATGTCTTTGGGCATGATGGTGACCCTCTTGGCGTGGATGGCGCACAGGTTGGTGTCCTCGAAGAGACCCACCAGGTAGGCCTCGCTGGCCTCCTGCAGAGCCATGACGGCAGAGCTCTGGAAGCGCAGATCGGTCTTGAAGTCCTGAGTGATCTCCCTCACCAGGCGCTGGAAGGGCAGCTTACGGATGAGCAGCTCCGTGGATTTCTGGTAGCGACGGATCTCTCTCAGAGCCACGGTACCGGGCCTGTAACGGTGAGGCTTCTTCACTCCGCCGGTGGCCGGAGTGCTTTTTCGAGCAGCCTTGGTGGCCAGCTGCTTCCTGGGGGGCTTTTCCTCCAGTAGATTTACGGGCGGTCTGCTTGGTTCTTGCCATCGCTCTTTATTATTCTGTCTTATATTTCTTGCACGCCGCCTAAACTCCAGCCTGGCACCCGTGTCGTTTTCGCTTCAGTTGCCTGGTATGTCGAGTTTCTCCGTTAGCACCGGGTGGCGGTTGAGTGCTAGCTAGCTCTTCCCTGCTGTATCGTCTCCTGCTGTAAACAGTGGCTCCGTCCACCGACTCGGGAGACCTTTGGGGCGATCTGTGTGTCCGTGATATATATAGAGTGAAAGGTGTACCGGATCAGAAAGTTTTCACCGGATCAGAAAGAAGAAGGAAGATAAAAAGACTCAGAATTGAGCCGCTGTTGCAAAAGGCAGCCAACTCGTGTGGCGCCGGAACCGGTAGAGAGAGAGCTTTGGTTTTACTGAATACCGGAGCGAGGTCATGGTATTCCGGGGGAACCAGGGAGCAGGGAGAGATCAGGCACACGCGTGGATGGGGCAGAGATGGGCACAGAGGGGGAGCTGGCTGCTGACTGTAAACACGTACCTAGGCAAAACGTACTCCAAGAAATAATGTTCCCTGTCGCCAATCAATGACTGGGTTATGGAGCCTAAGCCAGGGGTAACCCAAAATAACAGGAGAGGCAGAGACCGGTAAAACAAAAAAACTTGTATGCTCCCGATGATTACCTGAGACCAGAATAGAGACGGGGGCAGTCTGCTTAGAAACAGTTGTCAGGGGCACATTAGAGAGAGCAACATGCCCCTGTGGGTTTGGGGTCAAAGGGTCAAAGGTCAAGGTAAAAATACCATATAAACTATCCATCAACAACAATGAAACCTAGGGTCACCAAACTTTGTACACATGTTCACTCTGTGATGTTAACTTCTCACTATGGACTAGGGGTCAAAAGATCAAAGGTTATGGTTATCTTTCCCTAGGTCCTATTGCTATAGAACAAGTAAAGCTACGTCACCAAACTTTGTACACAAGTTCACCCTTTCACCCTGACCTCTGCCTATGGTTTTGGGATTGCAAGGTCAAAATGCCTTATGAATTACATCTCAACAACAAACAGAGGCTGAGGGGTACCACTGACAGCGGCCAGTATTTTTTCTTTGTTTTTGGTATTTGTAATGATAGTATCAAAATGATGAGGATTTTAACATTCAAATTTTCACATGAAAGTATTGTTCAGTATATATACAGTATGTTTTGATTTTGTGTACTTTATTGATCCCCAGAGGAGAAATTCAGGGCATCCACCTGAATGGATGAGGCAGCCACGGTACGGCGCTATCCCTTAACCATTCACACACACATTCACACCTAGGGCCACTTTACACCTTTACAATCATTAACCTGGATGTGGCTGCAGCCTTCCAGATGGCCTGGTTCACAACCGCAGTTGCAGAATCTGACAAACCAACTCAAGGTCTTTTGATAGGACACATACAGTGGGGAAAAAAAGTATTTAGTCAGCCACCAAATGTGCAAGTTCTCCCACTTAAAAGATGAGAGAGGTCTCCAATTTTCATCATAGGTATACCTCAACTATGAGAGACAAAATGAGAAAAAAAAATCCAGAAAATCACATTGAAGGATTTTTAATGAATTAATTGGTAAATTCCTTGGTAAAATAAGTATTTGGTCAATAACAAAAGTTCATCTCAATACTTTGTTATATACCCTTTGTTGGCAATGACAGAGGTCAAACGTTTTCTGTAAGTCTTCACAAGGTTTTCACACACTGTTGCTGGTATTTTGGCCCATTCCTCCATGCAGATCTTCTCTAGAGCAGTGATGTTTTGGGGCTGTCGCTGGGCAACACGAACTTTCAACTCCTTCCAAAGATTTTCTATGGGGTTGAGATCTGGAGACTGGCTAGGCCACTCCAGGACCTTGAAATGCTTCTTACGAAGCCACTCCTTCGTTGCCCGGGCAGTGTGTTTGGGATCATTGTCATGCTGAAAGACCCAGCCACGTTTCATCTTCAATGCCCTTGCTGATGGAAGGAGATTTTCACTCAAAATCTCACGATACATGGCCCCATTCATTCTTTCCTTTACACGGATCAGTCGTCCTGGTCCCTTTGCAGAAAAACAGCCCCAAAGTATGATGTTTTCACCCCCATACTTCACAGTAGGTATGGTGTTCTTTCTCCTCCAAACACAACAAGTTGAGTTTTTACAATAAAGTTCTATTTTGGTTTCATCTGACCATATGACATTCTCCCAATCCTCTTCTGGATCGTCCAAATGCTCTCTAGCAAACTTCAGACGGGCCTGGACATGTACTGGCTTAAGCAGGGGGACACGTCTAGCACTGCAGGATTTGAGTCCCTAACGGCGTAGTGTGTTACTGATGGTAGCCTTTGTTACTTTGGTCCCAGCTCTCTGCAGGTCATTCACTAGGTCCCCCTGTGTGGTTCTGGGATTTTTGCTCACCGTTCTCGTGATCATTTTGACCTCACGGGGTGAGATCTTGCGTGGAGCCCCAGATCGAGGGAGATTATCAGTTGTCTTGTATGTCTTCCATTTTCTAATAATTGCTCCCACAGTTGATTTCTTCACACCAATCTGTTTACCTATTGCAGATTCAGTCTTCCCAGCCTGGTGCAGGTCTACAATTTTGTTTCTGGAGTCCTTTGACAGCTCTTTGGTCTTGGCCATAGTGGAGTTTGGAGTCTGACTGTTTGAGGTTGTGGACAGGTGTCTTTTATACTGATAACGAGTTCAAACAGGTGCCATTGATACAGGTAACGAGTGGAGGACAGAGGAGCCTCTTAAAGAAGAAGTTACAGGTCTGTGAGAGCCAGAAATCTTGCTTGTTTGTAGGTGACCAAATACTTATTTTACCAAGGAATTTACCAATTAATTCATTAAAAATCCTTCAGTGTGATTTTCTGGATTTTTTTTTTCTCATTTTGTCTCTCATAGTTAAGGTATACCTATGATGAAAATTGGAGACCTCTCTCATCTTTTAAGTGGGAGAACTTGCACAATTGGTGGCTGACTAAATACTTTTTTCCCCACTGTAAAATGCTTTCTTCCCCAATGCAAGTCACAATACAAACAACATACAAAAAGTAGACTATTATGTTGTAGGAACATTTAGATTTTCCTTCAATAAAATCACCACTCAGGGTATTCCTCAGTAAACAAACCTTCACTGAAGAAGATCGTTGGGCCAGAATGTATTTTTGAACCACAGGTATTTTCATAATAACAGCAAGCCAATGAAAATATGAAGAATTCATACAGTTGATCAGTCTGATATACTGTATAGAGTACAGCTCACCACACTTGTTAAGTGATTGATCCATATGTAGAGGATGCCTCGTCACCACCGGCCATAGTTTGTCGTAGGTCACCAGTGTAGAGGATGCCTTTCACAAACGAGACTGAGTTTATTTCTCAGGGTTGGTTTATTGAAAGGTCACATCCTCCAACAAGCACAGAATCTCAGAAAAGAGAGAGAGCAATCGTCTCACACAGTTCTTATATCCTGCAAAGTCACAAATCCCCCAAAATCAAATCACACCCCCCCAACCCACAGTCCTTTAGTAAACATCCAGCCCCCGAGGCTCGGCGTCTCCATTGTCTCTTAACCTTCTAGCCTCCGGGGCTCCTGCTGGGACATTCTCTCCAACTTCCCATCTCCTGCAAGGCCAACTTCACACCTCACGTAGGTCCCTGCAGGGTCAGGTCCTGTTTGTCCATTAAGACGTGAAGCTTCTAGAATATGCACCGTCATGCCTACTAGGTGTATGTGGGGAATATGGATACAATATATGCGCCCTAAATATGCACCATACATAATATTTTTTAATGAGATTTTTGGGGACAGATGCAACATTTATTCACTTTATTAAATCATAAGTGAATGTGGAATGATAGCAGAAATATGAATGTATTCACTCTTCTGGCTGCTTTATTCAATTCAGGTAGATATACTGTAGGTTTGAATCTTCTCTTTTTAAACAATTTTTCATAATTTGACTTAATATAGAACTTTTATTTTCCTTTTTTGGGTTTTGATTTGCATATGAAACATTGTTTATCTCAGGATTTTATGTACTTACAAATAAAAATTTTAAAATATATTTGCTAACTTACTGTATGTTTTGACTAACCATTTTCCCCGGTATTATAAGTCTGTATGAATTTGGGACAGTCCCTTCTCTCATGACTAACTCATCATAAATCATAATTAAAGTGCTGCAAAATTAGAAGCTAAGTCTGCAAAAATATATACACAGACAAACCCACACACTAGTTTCTATGCTAACATTTTACAGCTTCAGCAAAAAATGCAAAGCATCACAAATGCTGTATGGTGGAGTGAAGTGACACTTATTATAAACCCAGGTAAATACACAGTAAGTTCATGCGGCCAGGAGCCTTGTCATTCAGCAATTACAGTGGTGTGAAAAAGTGTTTGGTCCCTTCCTGATTTCTCATTTTTTGTATGTTTGTCACACTTAAATATTTCAGATCAAACAAATTTAAATATTAGACAACGATAATGTCACAGTTTGAAAGTGGAAATTACTGTGGACACACAATTTAAAATATACAATTCCCAGGCCACAACAACACAAACACTTGAAAAGGCAGAAAATCAATTATACACTTTAATGGACAAATCTTAAAATAACTATAGACTACAACAATTACTAATAAAAACCATGTTACAGCCGTGGACAAAATTGTTGGTACCCCTTGACATAATTACCGGCCCAGGGAACACGCACGCAGGCTCAGGTGAGATTCAAAGGCTTTATTCAACAACAAGAAATGTATGGATGCGTGTATGCGGAATGTGAATGGTCTGTGGGTGAACGAGGAGCGCCGGGGGCAGAATGGCACGCCATGCAGCCAGGCAACCCTATGGAAAGAGCAGAAATAGGAATATGAGTTCACCTTCACCATGCGGGGTTAATGTACCGAATGTTGCTTACTTGCAGATCATGTAACGGTGGCTGGCGTTGGCAAAGGATCTCTTGCCTGGGAGACAGCGCCCTGCTGCGCGCACGACGAGGAGTGGATGAGGAGGGAGAGGAATTGGCGAGGACGGGAGGAATCCGCCGCCAGGGAATCCACCTGTGCACAGGGGAGAGACTGGAAGACAGGTGAGTGAAGATACAGCTTACTTGCTGGTAGGAGATGCTGCAGGTCGGGAAGGAATGATCCTGCGGAAGACCGATGTTCTGGGCCGAGTGGGTTAAATAGTCTGATTGACGAGGCGCAGGTGTGCGCGCAGCTGAGGCAGATGACTGGGAACGGCGAGTTGTGACACTCCTCTGTTAATGAAAGAAAAACCCACAATGGTCACAGAAATAACTTGAATCTGACAAAAGTGGTAATAAATAAAAATTCTATGAAAATTAACCAGTGAAAATCAGACAATGCTTTTGAATTGTGGTTCAACAGAATTATTTTAAAAAACAAACTCATGAAACAGGCCTGGACAAAAATGATGGTACCCCTAGAAAAGATTGAAAATAATGTGACCATAGGGACATGTTCAACCAAGATGTGTCCTCTAACATCACAGATGTCTACAAACTTGTAATCAGTCAGTCGGCCTATTTAAAAGGTGACAAGTAGTCACTGTGCTGTTTGGTGACATGGTGTGTACCACACTAAACATGGACCAGAGGAAGCAAAGGAGACAGTTGTCTCAGGAGATTAGAAAGAAAATTATAGACAAGCATGTTAAAGGTAAAGGCTATAAGACCATCTCCAAGCAGCTTGATGTTCCTGTGACTACAGTTGTACATATTATTCAGAAATTTAAGATCCATGGGACTGTAGGCAACTTCCCTGGACGTAGCCGCAGGAGGAGACGGATAATACGAATGGTAACAGAGCCCAGAACAACCTCTAAACTCATTCATGGTGAACTTCAAGGTCAAGGTACATCAGCGTCAGATTGCACCATCCGTCGTTTGAGCCAAAGTGGACTTCATGGGAGACGACCAAGGAGGACACCACTGTTGAAAACAAATCATAAAAAAGCCAAACTGGAATTTGCCAAACTGCATGTTGACAAGCTACAAAGCTTCTGGGAGAATGTCCTATGGACAGACGAGACAAAACTGGAACTTTTTGGCAAGGCACATCAGCTCTATGTTCACAGACGCAAAAATGAAGCATACCAAGAAAAGAACACTGTCCCTACTGTGAAACATGAAGGAGGTTCTGTTATGTTCTGTTGCTGCTTTGCTGCATCTGGCACAGGGTGTCTTGAATCTGTGCAGGGTACAATGAAATCTCAGTGTCAGACAGCTTGGTCTCAGTCGCAGGTCATAGGTCTTGCAACAGGATAATGACCCAAAACACACAGCTAAAAACACCCAAGAATGGCTAAGAACGAAACACTGGACTATTCTAAAGTGGCCTTCTATGAGCCCTGATCTAAATCCTATTGAACATCTGTGGAAGGAGCTGAAACATGCTGTCTAGAGAAGGCACCCTTCAAACCTGAGACAACTGGAGCAGTTTGCTCATGAGGAGTGGGTCAAAATACCTGCTGAGAGGTGCAGAAGTCTCACTGACAGTTACAGAAATCGTTTGATTGCAGTGATTGCCTCAAAAGGTTGTGCAACAAAATATTAAGTTAAGGGTACCATCATTTTTGTCCAGGCCTGTTTCATGAGTTTGTTTTTTTAAAATAATTCTGTTGAACCACAATTCAAAAGCATTGTCTGATTTTCATTGGTTAATTTTCATAGAATTTTTATTTATTACCACTTTTGTCAGATTCAAGTTATTTCTGTGACCATTGTGGGTTTTTCTTTCATTAACAGAGGAGTACCAACAATTTTGTCCACATGTATAACAATGTGCACAGTTTAAGAAAATACCACATTAAATGCTAAAAATACCTGGAAATTCATTCAAGGGGAAAGAGAGAGGGAGAAAAAAAATATTTCTAATATAAAGGTAGAAATTACTCCTTATGCTAAATAGAAAAAAAAAAAAAACCTTCAATGTGTCCTACAATAGAGTGGAGACGTGTCCGCTGCCTGTCAAAACAGGATCAAACGTGGTTGTCCCCCCTTGCCCAGAAGAACGTGCTGTGTGTCCGGGCTCATCCAAAGGCCCTTTTACACATCAATGATGGGGAATCCTGGACCCGGGGAGGGGAAGCAGGCAGGAGGAGAGAAGAGGAGCGGCTCCTACGGGTCCGTCACATGGGAAGACTTGCAGCACACAACGCAGCACAAACTCAACCTCCCGCAAACACACCGGGGGCTAATAGTCATTCACATACACACAGACAATAAGCACATTCCTTCCACTTAGCTGTGCACAAGCCTTTCCTCCAACACAACTGTATCTCCTTCATCTGGACCCTCACGGCATCTTCAGTCCCAAGCTGCGGCTGCCAATCCCAGCACCTGCTTTTCCTTCCGTCCTTTCTCCGCTTCTCCGCTCCTGCCCTCGTTTCCTCCATGCTCCTCTTTAATTTACCTCCGTGTATCCTCAGGTCCTCCATCCTCGTGTCCTGCTGTCTGCATGTCCTTTGCCCTATATCTTTCTCCATACCACAGTCATGCACCATCCTTTAATAGGTCCTACCAGGCAAGAGTTTACAGCAGGAGCTCACTGATTGGCTCCTGCTGATTAACTCAGTCAGCTCAGGTGCAAACCATAATCAACCCAAAACCCAACAGAAATAAGCTCAAACAAACATCAAAACATACAAAGAAACACCACAAATCCAACATACAATGTGTTAATAAAATTCACACTAAACAGCCCCAGAGCTGCAACAGACCAAAAAAACAAAACACACACTCAACCCTGAACTGCTCCCCCCTGACATTTCGACCCCCCCCCCCCCGCCTTTTGGATAGTCGTCCCTGACTATTAATTTCAGTCACCATATCTAGCCTTTTTTTTTTTTTACCCAGATTACTACGCTGGTAACGTCTCAGGGGTATCTGTTCCTGTGATGACACTGAGGCAGACTGATCAGATGTATGCACCACATCTTGTAACCGTTCTGCTTCCACAGCTGGACTTAGAACTAAACCTGGGCCTGCAAGAGGCAAAGAAACAGGCAAAAATAGGCATGCCCCAATGTTTTCAGGCTCAGCTGGTGGAACTAGCACATCGTTCTGTGAGTCACTGGGTCTGATGGAACATGGTCTGAAATTATTCCGGTGGATTGTCCTTTCCGGCCCACTCCGACCCTCAGGTCGGATCTTATACACTGATGTGTGGACCCAACTGAGAAACTACTATAAAAGGCGATGGTTGCCATCGGGGAGCGAGCTTATTCTGGTCACGGTGTCGGAAATTCCTAAGCAACACCATCTCTCCTGGCACCAGCGGAATATCCTTGGCACGACAACAATACCTTCGCTTATCTTTGTGTTGTTGCTGCTGCGTTTGGACCAAGACTCATTTATAGGCTCCATTCAAAATTCTGTGGTGATAACGAACCCACTCCTCCATGGTATACTGCTCAGGCTGGGGGCAGACTCCCGTGGCAATCTCTACCGGTAACCTTGCATGCCGTCCTGTCAGAACAAAATGAAGAGTCACACTTGTGCTGCTATGGATTGTGTTATTATAGGCAAAAAGCAAAGCAGGTAAATTTTCTGTCCATCTGGTCTTCTCCTCTTCAGTTAACGAACACAACAGGGACAGCAAAGTGATTAAATCGTTCACATGCCCCATTTCCCTGGGGGTGATAAGGGGTAGTACGCACCTTTTTGCAGCCATATAAAACACAAAGTTGTTGTAATAATGCAGACTCAAAGGCAGCCCCTCTATCTGACAAAATCCTCGCAGGACAGCCCCATATTTGGATGAGGTTTTGCCACAGTACCTGAGCTGTTGTAATGGCCGTCTGGTCCTTAGTTGGCACTGGCCATCCATATCTCGAAAACAAATCAGTCATAACCAAAATGTATGGATATGTGCTTTGAGGGTTTCCTCGAGAAGGAAAGTCAATAGCCACAGTCTCAAGAGGATAAGATGAGGTGACTGGCTGAAGGGGTGCCCTTACCTCTGGCCTGGCCTTATTCTCACAACAAGTAGGGCATTCTGTAGCCCACTTGCGTACATCCTCACTCATCCTAGGCCAAAAAAAAAAAAACACCTCAAAGCAGCCTCAACTCTGTTCGCTCCCATCTGACCACAAGAGGCATGAAAACATTAACACAGTGGCCTAGCGTTCGCTAAAGGGACCACAATTTGGTACAACACCTGACCTGTTTGCTAATCCTCCACCTTCCTCTGGAGAAGGCCTCGTCTCAACTGTAATCTTTTCCAATCCCTCAACAGACGTTGGGCCAATGGTAAGGCTTCCTGCTGGCTCTCTTTAGATGGCCAAATACCCTGCTGAAGCCAGGCACAAACCTGCTGCATTGCCGGATCTGCCCTTTGACAAGCAAGCCAGTCTTCGGTATCCTCCGGAGTAGCAATCACATAATTCGTACCAGTCTCAGCTTGGGATTCATCATGTGGAAGCCTGGACAAGATATCTGCATTCCCATTCGCCACAACAGGTTGATATTTAATGGTAAACTGATAATTAGATAGTTGGGCCACCCACCTTTGCTCCACTGTGCCAAGCTGTGCTGTGTCCAGGTGGACAAGGGGGTTATTGTCTGTAAAAACCATAAAGGGCACACCCCACAAATAATCCTTAAACTTTTCTGTTATGGCTCACTTTAGTGCCAACAATTCCAATTTAAAGGAGCTATAATTTTGATCATTCCTCTCGGTGGGATGAAGACTGCGACTGGCATAGGCAATAACTTTCTCACGCCCATCCCGAACCTGGGCAAGCACTGCTCCCAGCCCCTCCAAATTTGCATCTGTATAGAGATTGAAGGGTTTGGAAATATCAGCCTAAGCCAACACTGGAGCACTCAACAGCACTGACTTAAGTCTTTCAAAGGCAGCCTGACACTCTGGAGACCAAACTATGGCCCGATTTTTTCCGCTTGAAGCTACCTTACCAGCCAGGGTAGCATGTAGAGGTGCTGCAATCTTGGAAAACCCCAGAACAAAACGTCTGTAGTATCCTACAAAGCCTAAGAAAGATCTAACCTCTTTAACTGTACTAGGTGGCTTCCACTGCTGGACCACTCTGGTCTTCTCGGAATCAGTAGCCACACCATCCTTGCTAATAATGTGCCCCAAATGTCTCACCTCACATTGAAAAAGATGGTACTTCTGAGGCTGCAACTTCAGTCCATGTTTTGCCAGCCGCTCAAAAACCTGTTCTAAATGGGTGACATGGGAATGGAAATCAGGCGAAAAAACAATAACATCAAGGTAAATTAGAATAAAATCATTCACCATACCGCCCAGGCACCGATGCATCAGCCTCTGAAAAGTGGCTGGGGCATTACAAAGACCAAATGGCATCTGCTGGAACTCATACAATCCTGTAGGGGTTATAAAAGCAGTCTTCTCCTTGTCTTTTGGGTCCACTTCCACCTGCCAGTAACCACTGGCAAGGTCAAGGGTGGAATACCAACACGCTTGTTTAAGGCAGGTTAAGGACTCCTCAATCTGTTTTAAAGGAAATGAGTCTTTATGGGTCACAGTTTATTTTTCTGTAATCCACACAGAAATGTAGAGACATCCTTCTTCCTCACAAGTACAACTGGTGCAGCCCATAGACTAGTGCTCTCTGTCACCACTCCTTGAGCCAACATACTTTGCAGCAGACTTCGCAGCTCTGGGTAAAGAGAAGGGGGGACAGGCTGATGCCTTTCTCTACTTCGAGGTGCAGTTCTGGTTGGTATCTGGTGCAGCACTGCATTAGTATGGCCAAAGTCCTCATCATCTTTGGCAAAAACAAAACTCCATCTGCTTACAAGTCGTTTCAGCTCCCTTTGCTGTTCTGGACTAAGATTATCCCCCTCAAAAGTCCATGAAACAGGTTCACTGGCTTTAGGCACGTGAACAGTCTGGATATCCACTTCCACTGTATCTCGGTCAACAACATGCAGCGCCAATTGCTTGTCACCATATATCTGGTCGAGAGACAAAGAATATACAGAGGCGAGAGTCTGCCGCAGTGGCAGACCAATGGGGTAAGAGTTAACATTACATATTTTAATCGGTACTTTACCCCTTTCCAGGTTAGTCACAGCCCGGTCAACTTGCCACTCCATGCTGTCAGACACCCCTTCCACCAGGACAGGTCCACTTGGGAGGTGGCGGTCCCCCAACACAGGAGCCCAAACCACCATCTCACTGCAGGATGGAATGTCCACAGGAAATTGTTTGGACAATTGCGCCACATCTATTCTCCCATCCACTGATTCCTCCTGGGGCACCCGGCTGCAAACAGCAAAAGCTCTTTCCCATTGTCCTAAGGTGGGCGAAGACACTGTAACTTTAAAAGCAGAAACACCAGGGTGGGGTCCCTGAAACAATGACTTCCAACAGCTAAAAATAACATTCATCCCCAAAATCCCCTTATCAAAGCCTAAACAGGTATCCTTCACAATAACAGCCCTTTGCTCAGTACCTTGACTCCTGCAACCTTAAAGTCAAGCAGCACATAACCCACATAGGGAATATTCAAGCCATTTGCTGCTTGAAGAGTCAGCCACTTCAGCTCTCCCGCATCTGCTAAAGAGACATGGTTTAAACACTTCTGGAAGAAAGATTCGGAAAACAATGTCACTTGAGACCGTGTGTCTAAAACAAAAAACTTTGATGCCAGCCACCTTCACTTCTACTCCTGGACATGAACCAATCATTTTCTCCTTCAAGGTCCCAGTTTCAGTTTCCTCAGTTACCTGCCCAGTGGTGGGTGGGACAACTACTTTAGAAACCTGTGTCTGTTTTCGATCAGGGCAAAACCTCTGAATGTGGCCTGGCTTATTGCAGCCTCTGCAAATAGGATGACCTCGTTCATCCCACTGGAAAGCTGGCCTACGGTGGGAGGTAGAAGTAAATTTCTCTGTAGAGGAAGTGCCCCCTGGTGGCCCACTGTGGCACATGCCAGGTAGTAGCTGTTTTATCTCCTCCACCACAGTACGGCTAAGCATGGAAATTTGTTCCTGCACTTCATGACGTATTTCCGCCTTAAACTTCTCTCTCCAATCATTAGTTTCTGGCCTGTGTGTAATCTGTGCAGGTGCATTAATCCTCGATGCCCATATTTCTCTTGGCTCAGATATTCTCCTTCCAATGCTCGAGCTTGGTTACAGGCCTCAGAGAAAGTCATTCGCGGCTCACGTCTCACCAGCTGCTGTAACTCCTGTTGAACAGAACCAGTCCTCAGACCCAGTATTAACTGATTACGCACAAGCTGTATTTTCATCCTGTGCTGAGCCATCAGGTTCCTGCTCACGCCACCTGCCAAACAGTTCTCGTAGGCGCAGGATAAATGACCCCACGCTTTCTCCATCCCCCTGCCTACACTTAAAAAACTGGACCCGTAATTCAGCTAAGGGGGTTTGTTTACCATACAGCATTTTTAAGTGGAACAAAATTTCTTTAACATTTCTTCTCAAGTTGGGATCTAACAGCAGAATTTCCCTCCTGGCATCACCTTCCAAAACCCCAGTAACAAAATCAGCCTTCTGATCATCACCAAGGCCCTGAGCTCTCAACATCGCTTCAATCTGCCACAACCATTCCCCAAACTTAATCTGACTAATCTCCCCAGAGAATTTGGGGACCCAAGGTACCCCCATAAACCATGGCATAACCGTATTAATTATTGCCTAATTATTTACAGCTGAAGTTGAGGGTTCATTGTGCTCTTCCATGTTTGTGTTGTGTGGAAAGAGAATCCTGCCAACAATGCCAAAAAAGTGTCAGTTCAAAAGTGGAAATTACTGTGGACACGTAATTTAAAATATACGATTCCTGGGCCACAGCAACACAAACACTCGAAAAGGCAGAAAATCAATTATACACTTTAATGGACAAATTTTAAAATAACTATAGACTACAACAATCACTAATAAAAACCATAAGTTAACAATGTGCACAGTTTAAGAAAATAACACCACATTAAATGCTAAAAATACCCAGAAATTCATTCAAGGGGAAAGAGAGAGGGAGAAAAAAAATAATTTCTAACATAAAGGTAGAAATTACTCCTTACGCTAAATAGAAAAAAACCCTTCAATGTGTCCTACAATGGAGCAGAGACGTATCCGCTGCCTGTCAAAACAGGATCAAACGCGGTTGTCCCCCCTTGCCCAGAAGAACGTGCTGTGTGTCCTGGCTCATCCAAAGGCCCTTTTACACATCAACGATGGGGAATCCTGGACCCGGGGAGGGGAAGCAGGCAGGAGGAGAGAAGAGGAGCGGCTCCTATGGAGCCGTCATCTGGGAAGACCTGCAGCACACAATGCAGCACAAACTCAATCTCCCGCAAACACACCGGGGGCTAATAGTCATTCACATACACACAGACAATAAGCACATTCCTTCCACTTAGCTGTGCACAAGCCTTTCTTCCAACACAACTGCGTCTCCTTCATCTGGACCTTCACGACGTCTTCGGTCCCAAGCTGCAGCTGCCAATCCCAGCACCTGCTTTTCCTTCTGTCCTTTCTTCGCTTCTCCGCTCCTTCCCTCATTTTCCTCCACACTCCTCTTTAATTTACCTCCGCGTATCCTCAGGTCCTCCATCCTTATGTCCTGCTGTCTGTATGTCCTTTGTCCTATATCCTTCTCCACGCCACAGTCATGCACCATCCTTTAATAGGTTCTACCGGGCAAGAGTTTACAGCAGGAGCTCACTGATTGGCTCCTGCTGATTAAATCAGTCAGCTCAGGTGCAAACCATAATCAACCCAAAAGACAACAGAAATAAACTCAAACAAACATCAAAACATACAAAGAAACACCACAAATCCAACATACAATGTGTTAATAAAATTCACACTAAACAGCCCCAGAGCTGCAACAGACCAAAAAAACAAAACACACACTCAACCCTGAACTGCTCCTCCCTGACAATAACACAAGTAAATATAAAATGCAGTTTTAAATGAAGGTGTTTATTATTAAGGGTAAAAAAAAAATTTCTTTCCCTTAATAATAAACACCTTGTAGGGAACCCATGCTGGGATATTCATCTCAGACCGGAAGCAGAGGGGAGGGGAATATTTCCTCTGCCGGCAGAGAGTGTGGGGGATTTAACGGAGAAGGACAGTACGTATTGTGATGGGAAAAGATGGTAATGCAGCAGGAAGAAGTAGCTGTGGGGACAGCAAGGGGTGAATGTGTGAACGTATTATAATGCAAGTTTTCAGGCAGCAGGGGGAAGGAATGGAGTGGTATAAAAGGAGAGAACCTGGTGTATTGAAGTAAGTCTTTTTCTGTGTATGTATAAAGTGAGAGTGAGAAATAAAGTTCATCTGTCGTGTAAGTCTGGTTCCTTTATTTGCACTCTCTACACTGGTGACCCTTGATGAATTATGGAACACGAGGCAAGAACCCCGGAGTTGGCCCGGACGGGAAGCCCCAGCAATGCGACAAGCATCCCAGAGACGGCCCGGACGGAAAGCACCAGCAACGCGTGCACTGTTTCGGTCAAACTACCGGACTTTTGGCTGCACTACCCACGGTCTTGGTTCCTCCACACCGAGGCTCAGTTCGCCCTCCGGGGAATAACGGCAGATGACACCAGATATTACTATGTGATCGCAGCACTGGACGCTCGCACAACTCAGCAAGTAGCAAGCCTGCTTCAACAGCCTCCAGCCCACAATAAATACGAGACTCTCAAGGCTGCGCTGACCCGGTGCTACACACTCTTGGACTGTGAGAGAGCAGAGAGGCTCGTGAGGCGCTCTGAGTTAGGAGATGGGTCGGCGGTCAAACTGATAGAGAAGGTGTTGATGGGCACGGATGACGGGCATTTTCCGTTTGTCCACCTTTTCCTCTGAAACCTCCCAACAGAGGCAAGAGCGTTCCTGGCCAACTCGCCGTTGCTGGCCGCATGCAACTACTGTGTGCCAGCCCAGGAGGCAGATCGGATCACCCTCACCACCAGAGTCCTCACAGTGAACGCGGCGGCGTCGGAACCCAGCGAGACGACCAGTGGAGGCGAGGAGCCGGCGACGGCAGTGGCAGCGGGGGCCAGAAGGTGCCAGAGAGACACGCTCTGCTTCTACCACCGCCGTTTTGGAGAGAACGCACGCAGATGTGTGCCACCGTGTCAATTCAAGCGTTCGGGAAACGCCAAGGCCGGCAGTCAGTAGCAGCTGCGATCGCCGATGAAGAGAACAAGCTGCTTTACGTGACGGACTTGCTCTCGGGGAGACGGTTCCTCGTAGACACCAGCTCCTAAAAGAGCCTCATATTGCCATCCTACACCAACCAGCTAGCAGGAGCTAGCGGCCCCGAGCTGATAGCCGGAAATGGCTCGGACATTAGGACATTTGGTGAGAGGACACTGGCTGTATCCCTACACGGCCGTATGCACGAGTGGACTTTCGCCATAGCAGCATGCAGTTTCCCAATCTTGGGAGCTGATTTTGTGTGTGCACACGGGTTGCTAGTCAATGTTGCTAACAGACGCCTGGTTAATGCAATGTCTTTTGATTCTCTCCCCTGTACAGCTCGAGGGGCCGGGCCAACAACACTAGCCAATGTCACAGCTCCAGGCGGTAAGTTCCACACACTGCTCACTCAGTTCCCAGCACTCACGGTCCTGACGTTTTCGGCGGCCATCACTAAACACGGGGTGGAACACTTTATCACCACCACTGGGCCGGCCGTTTTCGCACAACCTCGGCGCCTGGACGCAGCTAAACTGGCCATAGCGCGCGAAGAGTTTGCCAACTTGGAAAGGTTGGGCATCATCAGGCGCTCAAACAGCCCATGGGCATCCCCACAACACATGGTCCCTAAGGCCGAGGGATTGTGGTGACCGTGCGGAGATTTCCGCAGATTGAATAACGCCACAGCGCTTGACCGCTAACCGATTCCCCATATTCAGGATTTTTCCTTTCACCTCGCCGGGGCATGCACTTTTTCTAAAATAGACCTGGTCCGTGGTTACCACCAGGTCCCGGTGCGCGCGGAGGACATACCCAAAACAGCGATAATAACTCTGTTTGGCTTGTTTGAGTTTTTACGCATGCCTTTTGGATTAAAAGGCGCGGCACAGACATTCCAACGCATGATGGATGCGGTGTTGCGTGATCTGCCATTTGTATTTGTCTACCTGGATAATATCCTGGTGGCCAGTGCGTCCGAGGATGAACATGTAACCCACCTCAGGACGGTTTCCCGGAGGTTGGAAGAGCACGGGTTCCAGTTCGGCGTGATGGGGATTGACTTTTTGGGGTACCGCATCTCACAGGAGGGAGCGATACCCTTGCCCGACAAAGTGCACGTTGTGGCGAATTTTCCCCAGCCTCAGACGGTCAGGGCGCTGCAAGAGTTTTTGGGGATGGTTAACTTTTATAACTGGTTCCTCCCCCGCGCAGCTCAGCTCATGCAGTCATTGTACGCCGCGCTCAAGAAACGGAAGCTGGCGGACAGAGTCCAATGGACTCCGGAGCGTGAGTAGTCATTCTTTGAGGTTAAAACAGCCCTGGCAAACGCTGCACTGTTGGAACACCCAGACCCGGGGGCCCGGATAGCGCTCATTACCAACGCCTCGGATGTGGCCATAGGGGCCGTCGTGGAGCAATGTGTCACCGGTTCTTGGCAGCCGCTCACTTTTTTCAGTAGGGCTTTGCGCGACAGTGAGTGTAAATACAACGTGTTCGACAGAGAGTTGTTGGCTCTCCACCTGGCCATACGCCACTTCCAGTTCTGGCTGGAAGGGCGCAGCTTCACTGCGTTTGTGAACCACAAGCCACTAACGTACGCGATGGCCAAGGTTTCGGAACCATGGTCGGGCTGGCAGCAGAGACAGTTGGCCGCGATCTCGGAGTTCTCGGAGTTTACGACTGATATTCAGCATGTGGCAGGTAAACTGAATGTGGTGGCGGACTGCCTCTTGCGCGCAGTAATGGCCCCAGTCTGCGTAGGGATAGATTATACAGCCATGGCCACAGAGCAGATTGGCGATGCGGACGTGTGCGTGCTCCAGTCTGGACCAACAGGGTTAAGGCTGGAGAGCAGAGTACTGCAAGACAGCGCCCCCCCCCCCCCCCCCCAATCTGTGATGTCTCCACGGGATGCCTGCGCCCGGTGGTCCCAGTTGCTTGGCACCGCTGAATGTTTGAGTCAGTTCACGCGCTGGCGCACCCAGGAGTGTGCGCGTCAGTCAAAACGGTGGGAGCGAAGTTCGTATGGCCAGGCCTGCACAAACAAGTGAAAGAGTGGGCTGCAGCCTGCGTAGTGTGCCAATCAGCCAAAGTACACACACACACGAATGCCCCTTTGGAGCCATTTCGTATACCGGCTAAGAGGTTCAACCATGTTCACATGGACCTCGTGGGCCCCCTCCCGCCATCGCAGGGATTCACGCACCTTCTGACAGTGGTGGACCGCACCACACGCTGACCAGAAGCAGTCCCGCTAGCAGCAACCACGTCCGCGGACGTGGCGCGCGCCTTTTTGACAACATGGGTGGCACGTTTTGGAATCCCGTCGGGCATCACGTCCGATAGGGGCCCTCAGTTTGTTTCCAACCTGTGGTCCGCGATGGCCCGTAGCCTGGGTGTAGCAATTCATCGCACAACGGCGTACAACCCACAGGCCAATGGGCTATGCGAGCGTTTCCATAGGTCGCTGAAGGCAGCGCTCAGGGCTTCGCTTACGAATGCAAATTGGGTAGACCGGTTGCCGTGGGTTCTGTTAGGGTTGCGTTCCGCACCTAAAGAGGATTTGGAGGCTTCCCCAGCGGAACTTGTTTTTTCTCAGACACTGCGGCTCCCCGGAGAATTTTTACCTGATAATCCCGCGCCGGACAACTATCTGTCTCAGCATTCGCAGCATAGCGCAGATACAGGCACGCTACTGGGCCCGGCCCACCACTGTTTTCCACGCGCTTTTGTGCCAAAAACTTTGAAGAACATGGCGTTCGTGTTTGTCAGGCATGATGCCCACCGCCCCCATTGCGCCCACCCTATGATGGCCCGTTCAGAGTGCTGGAACCAGGGGACAAACATTTTTTGTTAAACTTGGGGGGTCATCGGGAGAAAATATGTATAGACAGACTTAAGTCCGCCTTTGTGGTGGCGGACGAGCAAGTGATGTTGGCTTGGGCCCCTCGGCGTGGAAGACCCCCACTGAGACCTCCCCAGGTAGAAGATTCATCATAGCAGCCACACGGGCAAGTAGAATGTTCCCCCCACCTTGCCATTACCCACCCGCATGCAGACACACCCCCAGGAGCCCCCCACTGGCACAGCAGCGCTGCGGAGTCGAAGGACCCTCGTTACAGCAGATATGGGAGGAGACTGAAGCCAAAAGGACGTGAAGATTGAAGCTCAGTCTGAGACTCTGGGGGGAGGGCGATGTAGGGAACCCACACTGGGATATTCATCTCAGACTGGAAGCAGAGGGGAGGTGAATATTTCCTCTGCCGGCAGAGCGTGGGGGATTTAACGGAGAAGGACAGTACATATTGTAATGGGAAAAGATGGTAATGCAGCAGGAAGGAGTAGCTGTGGGGACAGCAAGGGGTGAATGTGTGAACGTATTATAATGCAAGTTTTCAGGCAGCAGGGGGAAGGAATGGAGTGGTATAAAAGGACAGAACCTGATGTATTGAGTAAGTCTTTTTCTGTGTATGTATAAAGTGAGAGTGAAAAATAAAGTTCGTCTGTCGTGTAAGTCTGGTTCCTTTATTTGCACTCTCCACAACCTTCATTTAAAAACTGCATTTTGTGTTTACTTGTGTTATCTTTGTCTAATGTTTAAATTTGTTTGATAATCTGAAACATTAAGAGTGACAAACATACAAAAAAAAAAAAAAGAAAAATTAGGAAGGGGCAAACACTTTTTTCACACCACTGTAGGTCATCAGAATACTTTCCTGATTGTCATTTTTTATGCATGTTTTATTCATATAAAAGATTCATGAGCTTCCATTATTTCACACGACTTGTAATCCAGTCAGTGGATGTGCACTTGCCAAATGCATCTTTCCTTTTTCAAGGCCATATCAACATTTGTAGCTGAGTTCCATTACAGGTGCTGAGGAACACACAGCTCTGTGTTCTCTGATAACCAAATTTAGAGGCGATGGGAAAATTAACATTCTGGCCAGTTAAAAAGACAACAACAAAAAAAAAAAACAGGGATAAAACCAAATCTTTACCAATAAAGATATAAATATATCTTTTTTTTTTTTTTTTTTTTTTTTTTTTTTTTTTTTTTCTCTCGGCGCCACACGAGTCGGCTGCCTTTTGCAACAGCGGCTCGATTCTGAGTCTTTTTCCCTTCCTCTCTCTTTTGATCCGTCTTTTTTTTTCACCCCACTTATATCACGGACACACAGATCGTCCTAAATGTCTCCTGAGCCGGTGGACGGAGCCACTGTCTATAGCAGGATACGATACAGCAGAGAACAGCTGCTAGCATTCAACCGCCACCCGGTCCCATTGGAAATACTCGACATACCGAGAGAACTGAGGCGAAAACGCCGCGGCTGCCGGGCTGGAGTAAGGCGGAGGACAAAAAATATAAGGTACAGACCCTCCCTTCCATCTGTTGTCATGGGAAATGTACGGTCGATACTGGGAAAGTTAGATGAGCTAGCGGCTATCTCCCGTTATGATAGCACATACCGGGAGTGCTCTCTCCTTTTGTTTACTGAGACGTGGCTAACTGAACTAGCAGCAGATGCTAACATTGAGCTGGAGGGTTTTCACATGATACGAGCTGACCGAACACCAGACAGTGGCAAGGCTAGGGGCGGTGGAGTGATCATGTATGTTAACAACAACTGGTGCAGACCGGGACATATCACTGTTAAACAACGACACTGCAGCAAAGACATTGAGTTGCTAGCTGTTAGCATGAGGCCTACATATCTCCCGAGAGAACACTCACACGTGATCTGCATTGTTGTTTATGCAAATCCGACGGCGAACGCTGGGACAGCACGTGACGTCATCCATTCAGTAACCAGCAGGCTGCAGACAGAACACCCAGATGCTCTTCTCCTCATCTCAGGCGATTTCAACCATGTTTCACTGTCTCCCATTCTACCCACGTTCACCCAGTATGTCACATGCCACACTAGAGACAATAAAACACTGGATTTATTCTACGCAAACACTAAGGAGGCGTACACCTCATCACAACTACCCCCACTCGGGAGATCGGATCACAACTTGGTTCATCTCCGGCCGGTGTACAAACCCCTAGTGCACAGACAACCTCCGGCCATGCACACTGTGGAGTTATGGTCTGAGGAGACAATGGACACCCTAAAGGGCTGTTTTGAAGCCACCGCCTGGAAGCAGCTCTGCGATCCACATGGTGAGGACATCGATGGCCTCATTCACACCTTCACGGGCTACCTCAGCTTCTGTGTGGACAAATCCGTTCCCACCAAGACCATACGGCGTCACTCAAACAACAAACCCTGGATCAACCCTGAGATTAAAACACTTCTGAGAGAGAAGAAGAGGATCTTCAGGTCAGGGAACAGGGAGATGCTGAAGTCCGTACAGAGGGAGCTGAGGAGAAAGATCAGAGAAGGCAAGGACAGCTTCAGGAAGAAGATGGAGGACAAGCTGCAACAGAGCGACATCAGCGGGGTCTGGAGAAACCTCAAAACCATCTCGGGGCTCCAGAATACCTCCCCCCAGGCCACAGGGGGCAGGGAGTGGGCGAACAACCTGAATCTGTTTTTCAATAGATTTGACCAACCGCCCTCCCCCCTGACTGCACAACAACCACTGCTGCCTCTAAAGAAATCAAGTCCTGCTGCCCACTCCCCACTCTACCAACACCCCCCCACTCCCAACACACAGCCCCCCATCCTGACCCTGACCAGGACCCAGGTGAGGACGGAGCTGAGGAAGATCAAGGCGAGGAAGGCGCCGGGACCGGACGGCATCAGCGCAAAGCTCCTCAAGTCCTGTGCAGACCAGCTGTGTGGGATTGTGACGTATATCTTCAACATGAGCCTGAAACTGGGGAGGGTACCACAGCTGTGGAAAACATCTTGTGTGGTACCTGTACCAAAAACTTCCCACCCCAAAGACCTGAACAGCTACAGACCGGTGGCCTTGACGTCCCACTTGATGAAGACCCTGGAGAGACTGCTCCTTGCTCACCTCCGCCCCCTGGTGGAACCAGCGATGGATCCACTCCAGTTCGCCTACCAGCATGGCATTGGGGTGGAGGATGCGGTGATCTTCCTCCTTCACCGTTCTCTGTCCCACCTGGAGAAGCCCGGGAATATGGTGAGGATCATGTTCTTTGACTTCTCCAGTGCTTTCAACACCATCCAACCGATGATCCTGAAGGACAAGCTGCTGCGCGCAGGGGTGGACCAGCACCTGTCATCATGGATCCTGGACTACCTCACGAACCGGCCTCAGTTTGTGAGAACCCGGGACTGTGTGTCCGACACGATCATCAGTAGCACGGGGGCCCCCCAGGGAACGGTGCTGGCTCCCTTCCTGTTCACTCTTTATACTGCGGACTTCTCACACAACACAACACACTGCCATCTACAGAAGTTCTCTGATGACTCTACGATCGTTGGCCTCATCTCCAATGGAGATGAAGCTGAGTACAGAGGGCTTATCCAGGACTTCGTGGACTGGTGCCATCGGAACTGCCTCCAGATCAACGCGAGGAAAACTAAGGAGCTGGTGGTGGACTGCCGCAGGCATGGGCAGCCCCTCACAGTACCAGTAAATATACAGGGAACAGACATCGAGATGGTGACATCCTATAAGTACCTGGGTATTCATCTGAACAATAAACTAGACTGGTCACACAATACTGATGCACTCTACAAGAAGGGACAGCGCAGGCTGTTCCTGCTGAGGAGACTCAGGTCTTTTGGTGTACAAGGGGCGCTGCTGAAGTCATTCTATGACACGGTGGTGGCATCAGCCATCACTTTTGGAGTGGTCTGCTGGGGCAGTGGCATTACTGCAGCCGATAGGAAGAGACTGAACAAACTGATTAAGAAAGCTAGCTCTGTCCTGGGGCAGCGCCTTGATCCGATGGAGGAGATAGGAGAGAGAAGGACGGTGGCTAAACTGTCATCTCTGCTGGAGTCCGAGTTCCACCCTATGCAGGACATACTGAATGCACTGAGGAGCTCATTTAGCAGCAGACTACATCATCCCAGGTGCACAACCGAGAGGTTTCGTAGGTCCTTCCTACCAACGGCTGTCAGACTGTACAACCTAAGCAGGGCTGCTCGCAGAGATAGCAAAAAAGACGTAACAAACTAATAGTTTTTTGAATGCAGAAGATGCAATAGACTTACACAGTGGTCCTCTCCGGCATACAACTAGGAGCATGCCGGTCGCTATGGAGGGTGAGAGTGTGTATGGGCACATAATCATACCATGCAGGATAGCTGGGTAGACGGTTATGCTGTTTCATTCCATCTAGCGGCAATGCTCTGCACTGTGTGTGTTTATATATTTGCATATTTGTTCCGTCTAGCTGCAATGCTCCGTACTGTGGGTGTTTATATATTTATATATCTACATGTTATTCCATCTAGCTACATTGCTCCGCACTGTGTGTGTTTATATACTTGCATATTTATTCCACCTAGCTGCAATGCTCCGTACTGTGGGTGTTTATATATTTACATATTTATTCCATCTAGCTACAATGCTCTGCACTGTGTGTTCATATATTCATATATTTATTCCATCCAGCTACAATGCTCTGCACTGTGTGTCTGTGTGTGTGTGTATATATATATATTTTATAGTAATACGTACATATGTTTATTAGCTGCTCTTGCTTGCTTGTTTTTTTTTTTCTTGCCTTCTGATTGTTGCTCTGAGTGTTGCTATCCCTGTGCTGTTGCAATCCTGGAATTTCCCCGTTGTGGGACTAATAAAGGCTTATCTTATCTTATCTTATCTTATCTTATAAAAGTGCAGCCAGTTTCACCATAACCAAGAAAAAGTTCTATACATTAATCTTTACTTATTTTAGCTTTCATTTCTAATATACAGTGGATATAAAAAGTTTTCACAACCCTGTTCAAATGCCAGGTTTTTGTGATGTAAAAAAATGACACCAAGATAAATCATTTCAAAACTTTTTCCACCATTAATGTGACCCATAACCTGTACAACCCAACTGAAAAACAAACTGAAATCTTTTAAGGCGAAAAATAAAAAAACTTACAATAATCTGGTTGCAAAAATATGCACACCCTTAAACTAATACTTTGTTGCAGCACCTTTGGCTTTTATTACAGCACTCAGTCTTTTTGAGTAGGAGCCTATCAGCGTGGCATATCTTGATGTGGCAATATTTGCCCACTCTTCTTTGCAAAAATGCTCCTAATCTGTCAGATTGTGAGGCATCTCCTGTGCACAGCCTTCTTCAGATCACCCCACAGATGTTCGATCAGATTCAGGTCTGGACTCTGGCTGGGCCATTCCAAAACCTTAATCTTCTTCTGGTGAAGCCATTCTTTTGTTGATTTGGATGTGTGCTTTGGGTCATTGTCGTGCTGAAAGATGAAGTTCATCTTCAACTTTCTAGCAGAAGCCTGAAGGTTTTGTGCCAACACTGACTGGTATTTGGAACTGTTCATACTTCCCTCCACCTTGACTAAGGCTCCGGTTCCAGCTGAAGAAAAACAGTCCCAAAGCATGATGCTGCCACCACCATGCATCATTATAGGTATGGTGTTCTTTTAATGATGAGCAATGTTGTGTTTGCACCAAATATCCCTTTTGGAATTATGGCCAAAAAGTTCAACCTTGGTTTCATCGGACCATAACACATTTTCCCACATGCGTTTGGGAGATTTCAAATGTGTTTTTGCAAAATATAGCCAGGCTTGGATGTTTTTCTTCATAAGATAAGGCTTCCGTCTTGCCACCCTAGATTGGAGATTGTTGTCGCATGTACTAAACAGCCAATACTTTCCAAAAATTCCTGCAACTTTTTTAATGTTGCTGGTGGCCTCTTGGCAGCCTCCCTGACTAGTTTTCTTCTCATCTTTTCATCAATTTTGGAGGGACGTCCAAAAAACCTGACATTTGAACAGGGGTGTGTAGACTTTTGATATCCACTGTATTACTACAAGCATGTTTTCTATAATTTAAGAATCTACAAAATACTCACTTTTGACAAAACTCTAAGGCACTTTTTATATCAATTTTCAGTTTTGAGAGTTTTGTCAAAAGTGACTTATCATTTACCAGTCTCTTTCTAATATGAGGAACACTTATGAGAGCTTCACTTTGGCGTAACTAAATACAATAGTTTATTAATGCTGCCCATATAATCTAATACCCTTTCTGTGACGACCATGCACATTCTTGAGAATTCAGTGTTGTTAAACTTTATAAATATTACCAGTTTACAGACATCTGTATTTCTGAGTCTGTGTGCTGTTGGATGTGCTGCTCAGTGTAATGGCCACCTGTAGTAGTTGTGTTGGAAGGGCCATTGCTCAGTGGCTTGCACTGTAGCCTCACAGCAGGAGAATCCTGGTATTGAATCTGGACAGGACCCTTCTTTGTGGAGTTAGTGTGTTTTCTCTATACTTGTGTGGGTTTCTCCTGAGAAGTCAAGGACTTTCCTGGCCCAGCAGACAAGAGACTCTTAATCTCAAGAGTTCACGTTACATAAAAATATTAATGCCAACATTCAACCTATACACTAACAAAACAAATTCCATTGTTAATTGTTTGTTTTCAGTTTAAAAAAACAGTAGTGGACTGTCTAAAGGGAATAATAGGAAATGTAAAAGAGATTATTAACATCACCAGGAGCTTAATGTGTGAGTGATTTTTTTGTAAACACAAAATTACTTCTAACAACATGCTTGAAACAAAACAGATGTTTCTAACAGAAGACATTCTTACTAGTAGAAGATATTCTTACTAGTAAGAATTCAGCAATAACAAAAAAATAAATCATAAACAAGCAAACAAACAAACAAATAAATAAATAATTTTAATACAGGGCAGCTCAGTGGAGCAGTGGTTAGTAGTCATACCCAGTGTCCATCACACTGGGTATAAATATGTATAAATATGAAGTAGTGGTCGGAGAGGCCGTCGGCGCAGATTGGAGCCCACATTTCCGTCAGTCTGCCCCAGGGCAGCTGTTGCTACTGAGGTAGCTTACCACTATCAATGTCTGTATGGAGTGAATGAATAATGGACTCACTGTAAGCATTTTGTGATGTCACTTGACATTTCTGACATGCTGTCAATCCATGCAAAAATAAAACAAGGTAGTTGTAGCTGGTGATTTTAAAGGGTACCTATGGTTGTACATGAAATAAAGATATTATATTGAGCCCCTGTCTCACTTTCTAGTTCAAGTTTTTATTCTGAACAGAGCGCCGGCAATGCGATATAAATCCATTGCCAATGTGCTGGTTCAGCTATGGCAGCAAAACATGCGCGCAGCCATACTGGCGGCTACATGGCCTGCCAGGACGCTTCCTGTGACGTAGTATCATTGATACCGCGATCTGGATCAATATTGGCTGAGCCTGGAGTGCCCGGCTGAGCAGTGGCTGTCGGGATATGGATATCGTAACATGGCGGAATGTAAAGCCTTGTAAAGCCTTTGGTAAATGTAAAGCCTTTGGATGTCTCAATAATAAGCGAAAAAACAAAGATAAACACTTCTTTTGTGTACCCAAACCCAGCACACCTTGTCGGAAGATCGTCGCGGAAAAGTGGTTGCACAATCTCGGAACAGGGCACACACTGAAGACGTTTCTTTTCGGACAGAATTCCGTTGTGTGTGAGGACCACTTCGAAGCCTTGTGTTATGAGGAAGATTTACAGGCTAAGCTCCTAGGTTACAAAGGTCGTTTATAGCAGCATTTTCCTCCGAGGAATGTGAAGATTCCGATGAATCAGTGTCACTTTCACCCTCAGAAGACCTTTCTGGCTCAAACCTGTAGCCATGTTGCCCCAATTCTTCCTCAGAGTCCAACAATTCAGCCATAATAGAACAAAAACACTGACAAAAGCACCCTAGTCGCTGGTACACGCTGAGTATTGACTTTTCAGTATCAACGATGTGACGTCACATCCGCATGTGTCAGGGTGGCGCACATAGTTTTCATTGACTGGCCATGCCGGCAGCCGTATTTGCATATATCTCTGGTGGTAGATGGCTGGCAACAATTATTTACCCAAATAACGAATACTTTGCCTAATGTTTTCAAGTTGAATGCGTTTTCACGACCACCACAGGTACCCTTTAATCGTCACATAGATGTTGCGTCTAACTCTTTCTCGTAAATTTTTAAACCTTCTTAACTATATGGCTTTTAAACAACACATCACACAGTCAAGTCACAACGGAGGACACACCTTGGACGTTGTCATCACCTATGGCCTGTCCACTAGTGTGTCATCTGTTGTAGACTTGGCTGTTTCAGATCACTTCTGTGTGTGTGTGTTTTTTTTAACATCACCAGTTTTATTCAGAGACAGACCCTAGTGAGAACTGTGAGGAAGTGCCATCTGACTTCTGAAGTGGCTGCAAATTTTATCAGGGTTTTAAGTGACACTTCTGCGGAGGTTTTACCTATGGAGTGCCGTTTGTACAAAGAAAGTCACAATTTTTTCAGTGATATATTTTACATATTTAGCTTAATTTTCTCACATTTAGCCAATACATTTATAAATCAAAGCTAAATACCACATTTTAAATCTAAATGTTAAATCTAAATGTTATATCTAAATCTAAATCTTAAATTTAAATCTAAATGCTAAATCTATATCTAAAAATTATATTTAAATCTAAATGTTAAATGTCTCGCCAAGTGTTTCGCTAAATATTTAGAAAATATGCAAATTAACCACGCCCTCTGAGTGGCTTCATACCAGACGATCCACCCACTCTACAGATGCACAATAGGGGTGGGCGATACCAGCATTTTTCCTTTCAGTATGATACCATTAATTAATGGGACTTTTTCTTCGATACCAATACTTTTTGCCCCAAATCACATGACTGCAGTTTCATTAACAACTTTATTGCAAGGGCAATATGAAATATGAATAAAACTCATAAACATAAACACTTGAAATAAATGCTTATAAAATGATAATAAAACAGAACAATGAGCAAAGTAAATGAAAATAAAATGATTCTTTTCAATTATAATAAAAATAATTAAGACTTAAAATTAATGAAAAATTAAGTCAGTTTCTTCATTTGGTGAAGATTCTCAACTGGATTCAAGTATTTTTTACTTCTGAAATGTTTCACCATTCATCCAAATTCTGTGGTAATATCAAGCAGCATACAGTATGTGTAATTTTTTGTCACAATGCAACATTTTCTTTCCTTATTTATTTTTACACTATTATTTTACAAACTTAAATAGTGCTTATTTTGTTTATTTTTCAAATTTTATGCTGCTTGGTATCAGCACAGAATTTGGATGAATGGTGTAACATTGCAGAAGTAATACTTCTGCTTCCCCAACGCTGCTGAGCTCACCCTGCATGGGAGTGAGTGCTTGGCTGAGCAGTGCACAGTCTTTGGCTCTGACATCTGATAGGCTGCCATAATCACATGACACGGCCGACTATCTTTAAAATATGCTTGGTCTGGTTTTTACTGGTTTTCGTTTTCACACAAATTTAATACCTAAAACTCTCAGGAGTGAAAACAAATGGCACATTTTGTATTAATATAGTGGTATTGCGACATTTTAAAAAGTATTACTCCAAAGTATCGACCAGCAGTACTGTGTAACGATACATCGATCCCTAACTCACGGCAGAGTTAGTCAGGCAAGTATGGCGGGGAACTTGCTGCAACTGGGAGATATTGAATGAGCTGTGACGGCAGGCGTGCGGGCTGCACTTCAAGCTGCAGTTCCACTAGGAACATCCACTCCATAAATGGTAAGTTAAAATGTTTTAATTTTATTTTCTTCACGTATTGTGGAGGTAGGTAGGAGGGGGGCTGAAAAGTTCATTGGTTGCCTAAGAAGGAGTTATGCTAGTAGGTGCTGAGCCAGTTAGTATTTGTGCTTCAGTGGCCGAGGAACAAGAGGGCAGAGCAGAGCTGAGAGTGAGAAAACTGTCAAGAGCATGGATACAAAAAACCACTGCATCTTGGTCAGCCTATGAACTTTTCAGCACCACCTCCTAGCGCACATGGCTGGGTGATAATCGGATGCTGGTATAAATCCCTCTCCAGCACACCTGGCATTCAACTGTATCCCAGATGTGTTTATTTGTTTATATTTTTTCAAAGAGTAATGCTAACGATCTTTACATTTAGGTAGTTGTCAGTCTACATGTGTACTTCATATTGGTCAATTTAAATTTGATGTGCACAGTGATAAATTGTCTCAATTAAAAAAAATGCACTTGGGGTCCGATTAGACCCCACTCATTTTGTGGAAGGAAAAATTAATATGTTTGCATCTAAATATGATGCAACAATTCTTTGGTTAAGTTTATAACCAGTTGGTTCTACTTGTGCTGTAAAATCTATCTCCTTTGTTTAGTTTTTGATGTCTGAGGAAATAAGATGGCAAGGTGTTATGTCTGTTATGATGGTCGGAGTCGGTCTTATGCCATGCAGCGAAATGAAGTTTATTGAACACTCCCAGAAATATATACAGGTGCTGCAGCCCGCCTGACGTCACCACTAACATGGAAGCGTGGCATCCCCACCACAGTTTTTCGCGACCCCAGGCGAGCTGCCCATCCCATGGCCTCTTTGGTTTGAGTTTGTTTCAGACATACATGTCAGCTACGGACCTAGCTAACGTTAGCAAGTTTCGTCTACATGTTTTGTTATTTCATAGCCTTGGCTTTGAGGGACAACATGTGTTGGAAGTACTGAGCCCTGCAGACACCTCCAGCGAATGTGCCGCCTTGTTAACCGGATATTTCACTGCTCCACAGAAAGTAAAAGCACAGAGATTTGTGTTTTACCAACGCCAACAGCGACCGGACAAGTCGATCCTATAGCACGTAGCCGCCCATTGCTGTTTGGCTAACACATATGAGTTCGGACACTTAGAAGACAGGTTGGTGCGAGAACAGTTGAAGATATGTGCCACGGATTCAGTGATACAGGAGTTGCTGCGGATGGCGCTGGACGACCTGCCAGTGGCAGACACAGTGGGATTGCTACAGGAGTCAGTGCTGGTGGCATTGGGAATCCTGTCAGAGATGGAGTTGATGGAATTAGCGTCCCAGGTAGCATCGCAGCTAATGGGCCCTGGTCCGCGCCCCTCACAGTCGGCTCCGCCAGTACAGACGGTTGCTGAGCCCATCGACCCCACATCTTCTCAGGAGGGCCCCAAGGTAGACGCCTCAAGGCAACAGGACACCACACCGCATTGACCCAGCAGTAAACTCAGTTTGGCTGACGACGGACCAAATCCGCTGCACTCAGATGTTGATGCAGCTACTCCTTGTCTCGCACTGCATGCCAAGCAGAACCCAGTAGACCCGGAGCAACCACAGGAGCCCCAGACCGCATCCATATGGGACCCGGAGCTGGTACTCTCGCAGCACGAGCATTCTCAAGCTGCTGCCTCATCACAGGAGAGGGAATTCATGGCCAAAGGGGACCCCAGTGAATGATGACAACCCGGCATGTGTCCCGGCGACAGTGACACATCGCCGCAACCACAGTTGGCACCAGGGGAGAAGGGGCAGAAGCCAGACTCATCCTGCATCCTCACCTGGCGTCAGCTTCAGTGAGCCACCGCAGCGCTGCAGGATAGAGAGTTTGTGGCCCAGCAGCACCCAGCAGAGCAACACCAACCGAAGGCACATCATGATGCCACCGTGAAAGGCACACTGAAACCACAGCAGCATCGAGTGCAACTGAACCGGCTGCTGCTTGCACTTCTGGAATGGGCTTGGGTCCAACAGTCCGTGCCTGGACCCACAGATGGTCTTGTCATCGCCGATGAGAATCACCGTGCATTTGGGACCAGCCACCTTTCAGATGGCTGATGGTTTGAGATGGCACGCCAGCCATCTACGAAAGGTAAGAGCAGCAGTTGCCCCAGATGAAGCCACGATGCTGGAACCGACCCAGCCAGTGTGGGACCTGGATGGGGACTTTGCTGAAAAGCGAGCCATGACTCCAGCGAGATGGCATCCAGGTCCGCTGCAGCCGGCGCCTCCAGGAGCACACCCACCGCAGGCTCCCCTGAAGCACCTGAAGTTGAACTGTAGCATTGACTCTGTTTCGCACTCTTTAGCAGAGCACGACTGCTTTAAAAGTGGCAGAATAATCCACTCAGTCATGCAGGGTCAACTGGTGGTCCATCCGGTGGCCCAGGTTCTGTTTAAAATACTGGTCAGAGTTCTGAGGGGTGAATGTTGTGAAGCCTCAGCTTACAATAGACTGCCTGGATGTGACAACAGATGCATGTGTGAAGTCATCATGCCTTGCCTTAATAAAGGGACTGTTGGCGGCAGCTCGGCCTCTTCGCCTCTAGCCTACCCTAATACCAACCTGTATCCCTGCACCCTGCTATATTAGCTTGTATTGTAACATGTGCTACCAGCTGTCTAATAAAATCACCGTTCAGCACAGCCATTGCCTCTGCTGCCCCTAATTTCCAGACACAACAGACAGGAAGGCCACATTAGACCCTGAGAGGTCACACCACGATATAGTATGATTTACAGTAGAGATGCAGCAACACAGGATATTTCTGTTATGGTGTGGCCCTCACGGACCGCAAATGAGACGCTATTGGCGACCAGTGAGTTTGCATATTTATTAACACGGGACAAAAAGGTACAAAATAATGAGCCACGGGGGGGGGGGGGGAAGCAAAACACAGATAAGGGCTAAGGCTAGAACACAGTGACGATAAACACTGATTAAGGAATAAACTTACAGAAAGCAGAGAGGAGTCAGAGGATGACTGGAGCCGGGACGTAGGGACTCCAGCCTAACGTTGGGGAGACCAGCATTATCTAAAAGCGAGGTCACAGCCCCGAGCAAACAGAGCTGCTCCCTTAAATAGGGCTTTGACAGATTAATCAGCTGATGAAAGGTCATCAGCTGACTGGAATCTTGGTGTTCAGCGGAGCTCCGCTCCGACAGCCGGAAGCCCCGCCGAGATGCTGTCAGAATAAAAGCCCGGAGGCTTAGTGGTGCGCCTGAGAAGAGAACAGAGAACAACCGGACAATCCGAGTGCCGACAAAGTCAGCACACGGACCATGACAGTTGCCCCCGTTCACGAAGCGGATTCCAGACACGGTGTAACATCGATTCCCACCCCCCCCCCCCCAACTGGAAGGCCAACATGACCGCCCCAGGGAGGGAGGAGGGGGAAAAAGGCCGAGGAGGGTCAGAACCAGGAGACAAAGGCAAACACAGAAAATAAACCATGGAGCAATTACAGAGCACAGAAAAAAACAAAACAACAAAAAAACAACACTCCATAATGCACAGATGGCAGCTAGTCAGGACAATAAATACAAATAACAGAATATTAAGCCTACAGGTCACAAACAGAAATACCAGGTAAAAAAACCAAAATATACAGGCGCAGAAGAAATAAACAGCAACATAATCATCCTTCAAACAGAGGAAGGAAGAGGAGAGAGAAAAAGAACACGCTAACTAGCGGCGAATACATACAGTACAATGAGAAACAACTGGCAGAGACAACACCAGAGCACATCTGAGACAATCGAGGAAGGAAAAAAAACACACACAAAAGAGCGGCGATAAACAGTTCAATACAGACCAAGTCTTCATACAAAAACATCCCTACTCACTCAGAGGAGGGGGGCGGGCAGGAATGACGACAGGCAGAGCGCAATGGGGAAAAAAAAAAAAAAGTTCAGGTGGCCTGCTTGCGTCTAGCGTCCAGATCACAAATGAGGGGAAAAGGAAGAGTTCGGTCAGCCTACTCCAGTCCCAGGCCCGGAGAGACAGAACCTCCAGCGGCCGAACCAGGTCGCCCAGTAGAAAGTCCAATTCGTCAGGTGGCCGACCCAGAACGCCAAACCGGCGAAAAAGTTTCCCAGGCGGCCAACCCGCATCGTCAGGCTAACAGGAACACAGAAGAGAGTTCGGAGACGGCCTCCTAATGACGAGGGAGAGCCGAGCTGATTATGGGAAATCCCTGCGGCACCTGATGGAGGGAAAGAGGAAACGGGGACAGAACGAGGGGCCAGTCCAGCTAAGATCAGCAGAGGATCTGCAGCTCCACCTCCGAACGTCACCAGAACAGGCGCTGTCCTCCTGTCGGACCCCAGGTGAGCCCGCGCTGCACCCACAATGGACCCCGATCGGATCACGGCTGCACCCACGATGGACCCTGACTGGGTAGCGGCTACACCCATGATGGACCCCGACTGGGTCGGAACAGCACCAAGGACGACCTCCAACCCCGAACCCGGAACCTCCAGAGCAGAGACCAGGACCGACTCATCACCAGCGACCCTGGGAGAAGGCTCAGGAGAGCAAACAAAACCGGAATCAGGATCACCGGTAGCGACAGAACCCGGCGAGACAAGCTCGGATGCAGTGGACGGCTGCACCCGGCTCGTCTCCCAGAGAGACAGGCAAAAATGCTCCAGAGTAGAAAGAAGGAAGACAAAGTAGAGCACTTGCCTGATCTCGAGTTCCGTCGCCGTCCAGGACTTTGGCGATCCGGGTTCGGGATGTAGAAGGACCTCCTCCGGCTCCCACTCGGCTACGGCGGGC
Source organism: Pholidichthys leucotaenia (assembly GCA_020510985.1). Lineage (NCBI taxonomy): Eukaryota > Metazoa > Chordata > Actinopteri > Cichliformes > Pholidichthyidae > Pholidichthys > Pholidichthys leucotaenia. The sequence continues at coordinate 115,813,874 of CM035849.1, read as the reverse complement.
TCCGCAGCCGGCATGATAGTTACCACAGTCTGAGGACCCTCCAATGCTGACAACCACGCTGACGACCCGCACGGCATGGTGGCTGGAGATCCTCAACCTGCTGGATCGAACTGCTCCTCCATGGAGACCCAGGGACGCTTCGTCGTTGGTGCAGGCTCCAACTTGCAGTCTGCCCTCCTCCTCTGCCCGTGTCGTGGCTGCGGGGCTGGAACCAGGCTCTTCAGGCCCGCAGACTCCCTCTTCATCTGGCGGCGTTGGCCTGGCGCCCCGGAACGCTCAGGGGAAGGAGACACAAAGGTAGCAGGTCCATAATTAGTTTCTGCAGCAGGTGGAGGAAACTCAGGGGACTGTGAACTCCGAACTCCATTCCCAGGAATCAAACAAGGCAATTCACCCCGTGAAGGAAAAGAATGAAAAGACACTCGCCTGATTCGCTGAGGACCGATGGAACCTGCCGCAGTGGAGTTGGATCTTCCCTTCCCCCGCTGGATGGAGACGGAGGACCCCCTGGGAAGACAAGGAGGAGCCGCTCGCGATGGATTGATGACGGGCTTCGTTGAAGCAGGACTCGTAGCACTCACAGCAGCTGGGGAAGACGTTGAGGAGGAGGGGGTGACAGCTGAGGTGATCCGGGCACGAGGAGCTGACGGGACAGCAGGGACAGATGACCTGGAGGGAGAGGCTGCAGGAATACCCTCCTGATGTGACGCAGGAGAAGTAGCTGACTGGGAGGCAGAGTTCCTCCAACAACCCGGAACTGGATCTGGACGGGGTTCTCGCAGAGGCTTACCGGTGGCTGTGTGATGACGCTTACCGGCAGAGAGCAAGGTGGAGCCAGGGAAACGCTGCACCTGGGCTGGACGGGTGACAGGAGCTGACTCCCGAGGCGAGGAAAGGAGATGACCCACCATTGGCCTCCTGCCGGGATTTCCCTCCAGTCCACGGATCTCCCTCCTCATCGGAGACGCCGTTCTCGGGGAAGGAGGTGAGGATTCCTTGGCTGCCCTGTCGAGCGCTCTCTCTATCTGTCCACGTTGTGACACTATCCACGCCACTCGCTCCTTTCCCTCCGGAAAGGAGGTGAGATGATAATCTAATAAAGCTCTCTGAGCGAGACCCAGGGGCTCGTATGCTGCGTAGGTGGGCATGAGGAGACGGGCTTCTACCAGGTGGCCGGCTACTTCTTGAAGCCACTTGGGACAATACCCACGCTCGAGAGCGGACATACCGAGCGATACGAGCTCCCCGGAGAAGGGAAAAAACTCAAGTCCAAAAGCAAACTCATGGTCACCAGCGTCTCTCTTGGCTGCGACCTACTGTTATGGTGCGGCCCTCACGGACCGCAAATGAGACGCTATAGGCGACCAGTGAGTTTGCGTATTTATTAACACGGGACAAAAAGGTACAAAATAATGAGCCACGGGGGACAAAACACAGATAAGGGCTAAAGCTAGAACACACTGACGATAAACACTGATTAAGGAATAAACTTACAGAAAGCAGAGAGGAGTCAGAGGATGACTGGAGCCGGGACGCAGGGACTCCAGCCTAACGTTGGGGAGACCAGCGTTATCCATAAGCGAGGTCGCAGCCCCGAGCAAACAGAGCTGCTCCCTTAAATAGGGCTTCGACAGATTAATCAGCTGATGAAAGGTCATCAGCTGACTGGAATCTCAGTGTTCAGCGGAGCTCCGCTCCGACAGCCAGAAGCCCCGCCGAGACGCTGTCAGAATAAAAGCCCGGAGACTTAGTGGTGCGCCTGAGAAGAGAATGGAGAACAACTGGACAATCCGAGTGCCGACAAGGTCAGCACACAGACCAGGACAATTTCAGAGGATGCATGATGAGTGTGAATATGAGAGAGATGCTCCAAAGATAATGTGTCACATCATCTCAAATTAATGACAGCATAGGAAACACAATAAGCGAATATACTGTATATATACTATATAGCCAGATAAGGTTTGTTTTACACAAAGTTGACTGAGAAACTTGATTACAGAATATCTAGCTAACAAACTGACTTGACTTTCAAGAAGCAGTTTATGATTTATTTCAGGGAAAGACTATCAGCTGATAGCTGTCGTAATGGATGATTCCTTTCATTCAACATGATCATACTGTGTATTGGCTGTATTGGTAGGCCATAATTGCTTATTAGTTAATTCTCAGGTTGTCTTGGGCTTCACTTTAGCTTCTCTAATCCCTTGGTGGCACTGTACTTTTTCCCTGTGCAAACTACTACACTTTACAATTATGAAATATAACACAGGGTTACAAAAATATTTTTTTTGTAAGCTGTCTGTGTTTTTTCAACTGATTTAAGACAATTTTGCACCGCTGAATCCAAAAATGACATCCGTTTCTCGTGATCAGATGCTAAGTAAAAACTTGTACTTACTTAATACTTACTTAGTACTGTGCATGTACTTACCTTTATATAAAGGTAAGTACATGTAAATTGAATGTTACGTCATCATTGTTCAAAATTCAGAGAATTTCAAGACATAAAAAAGAATTTTGCATCATATAAAGCAAAAATACCCGTACATGTAAACAAAAACATATAAAACAACATGTGGCCATAATTCAAAAAGTTGACCTGATTGAACAAAACCAATGTGATTTTTTGGATCCAGCACATCAAAATTGTCCTAAATCAGCTAAAACAACTGAGACAATAAATTTGGTGTTGACCAGTGTAATTTGAACTACTGTCTAGAGAGGTTTCAGCATGGTGTCTGTTCAGCAGCTTTGTCAAACATCCACTAGTAGGTCTATTTATTTAATATTGACGTTCAGTATTGATCATTGTAGGCTTATGTCATTTTTAGTGTGAAATGTATTAATTTGGGTATAATGATTTTATCCTGTGCATTCTGAAATAACAATTATCACTATGTTCTGTGCATCCTCTGATTATCTTGTGCATTTTTATTCTCTCTTTTTTTCAGGATTGTGGGCATATATCCAGAGAAGACATTGAAGGTTTGCTGCTGCTTGGGACATCACTTTCTGAAGTTGCTTTAGTCTTCTGTATCTCCATATCGACACTATACAAGCTCATGCGGGGATACAACAAAAGGCATACAAAGTTTTCAAACATTTCTGATGAGGAAATAGACACAATCATAAGTGAAATAAAAACAAAACATCCTCATATAGGACAGGTTATGGTTAATGGACATTTGCATGCCCGAAACATTGTGGTCCAGAGATGTTGTCTCAGAGACTCAGTAAAGAGGGTTGATGGTGCTGGTGTTGAAGCTAGGAGCACAACAATACAGAGATGAGTATACACCGTGTCTTGTCCAAACTACATATGGCACATACATAGATGGCAGTCACAAACTGATTCGGTGGAAGTTAGTTGTACACAGTGCAATGGATGGTTACAGTAGAATGTTAACATTTCTCCAGTGTTCCAACAATAATTGGGCTGAAACTGTTAGGGACTGTCATACAGACGTGGACAAAATTGTTGGTACCCCCCTGTTAATGAAAGAAAAACTCCACAGTGGTCACAGAAATAACTTGAATCTGACATAAGTGGTAATAAATAAAAATTCTATGAAAATTAACCAATGAAAATCAGACAATACTTTTGAATTGTGGTTCAAGAGAATTATTTTAAAAACAAACTCATGAAACAGGCCTGGACAAAAATGGTGGTACCCCTAGAAAAGATTGAAAATAATGTGACCATAGGGACATGTTCAACCAAGATGTGTCCTAATTAACATCACAGGTGTCTACAAACTTGTAATCAGTCAGTCGGCCTATCTAAAGGGTGACAAGTAGTCACTGTGCTGTTTGGTGACATGGTGTGTACCACACTAAACATGGACCAGAGAAAGCAAAGGAGAGAGTTGTCTCAGGAGATTAGAAAGAAAATTATAGACAAGCATGTTAAAGGTAAAGGCAATGAGACCATCTCCAAGCAGCTTGATGTTCCTGTGACTACAGTTGCACATATTATTCAGAAATTTAAGATCCATGGGACTGTAGCCAACCTCCCTGGACGTGGCCGCAGGAGGAGACAGATAATATGAATGGTAACAAAAGAGCCCAGAACAACCTCTAAACACATTCATGGTGAACTTCAAGGTCAAGGTACATCAGTGTCAGATCGCACCATCCGTCATTGTTTGAGCCAAAGTGGACTTCATGGGAGACGACCAAGGAGGACACCACTGTTGAAAACAAATCATAAAAAAGCCAGACTGGAATTTGCCAAACTACATGTTGACAAACCACAAAGCTTCTGGGAAAATGTCCTATGGACAGACGAGACAAAACTGGAACTTTTTGGCAAGGCACTTCAGCGCTATGTTCACAGACGCAAAAATGAAGCATACCAAGAAAAGAACACTGTCCCTACTGTGAAACATGGAGGAGGTTCTGTTATGCTCTGGGGCTGCTTTGCTGCATCTGGCACAGGGTGTCTTGAATCTGTGCAGGGTACAATGAAATCTCAAGACTATCAAGGTATTCTAGAGAGAAATGTGCTGCCCAGTGTCAGACAGCTTGGTCTCAGTCACAGGTCATGGGTCTTGCAACAGGATAATGATCCTAAACACACAGCTAAAAACACCCCCAAGAATGGCTAAAAGCGAAACATTGGACTATTCTAAAGTGGCCTTCTATAAGCCCTGATCTAAATCCTATTGAACATCTGTGGAAGGAGCTGAAACATGCCGTCTGGAGAAGGCACCCTTCAAACCTGAGACAACTGGAGCAGTTTGCTCATGAGGAGTGGGCCAAAATACCTGCTGAGAGGTGCAGAAGTCTCATAGACAGTTACAGAAATCATTTGATTGCAGTGATTGCCTCAAAATGTTGTGCAACAAAATATTAAGTTAAGGGTACCATCATTTTTATCCTGGCCTGTTTCATGAGTTTGTTTTTTTTTTTTAAATAATTCTGTTGAACCACAATTCAAAAGCATTGTCTGATTTTAATTGGTTAATTTTCATATAATTTTTCTTTATTACCACTTTTGACAGATTCAAGTTATTTCTGTGACCATTGTGGGTTTTTCTTTCATTAACAGAGGGGTACCAACAATTTTGTCCACGTCTGTATATGAAATGAGCGAGCAGTGAGCCATCTCATGCTGAGCAACAAACTGAACTTTATTACACAAAAGGTAAAACATATACAGTGGCCGCAGCCTGCCTGACGTCACTCCCTTGGACGCCTGAAACTGGGTACGGCAAGCCCCAAGGGCCAAACCCACATACCACATTTCCCCTCCCCCCTCAGAATTTTTTTTTTTGATCTTGTATACTTTATTGATCCCCAGAGGGGAAATTGAGGGCATCCACCTGGATGGATGAAGCAGCCACGGTACGGTGCTATCCCTTTACCATTCACACACACATTCACACCTAGGGCCACTTTTAGAGTCTCCAATTAACCTAACCTGCATGTTTTTGGCCTGTGGGAAGAAACCGGAGAACTCCCGGAGTAAACCCACGCAGACACGGGGAGAACATGCAAATTCCACACAGATCACTGTTGGTCATGGGCTGGGATCGAACCAGGGATCCCATGGCCAAAGGTGAGTTGCTGTGCTGCCGCAGTGCTAACCACTGTGCCACCACACCGCCCAAAAATGTAAAACAACAAACAAACAACATCGGCCAATTGACACCCCCTCCCCCCCAGATTTGGTGAACAAACACCCACAAACAAAACCATAACATCAGGATATGAACATTCAGAATCAAAGAACACCGACATCTAGCTGCACACTTGGGTAGACTGCCAAGGTGTCCACGAGTTGAGGTGGATTATTCTGCCACCAATTCACCAACACAACCTAGCTCACCAAGTCCCACAACAAAGTCTTTCAGTTTTCTTTTTTTCCAGTCTTCAATGTTAAGGGCAGTTCCATGGGGGGGGGGGGGGGCAGTGGCCCCAAAGGTGGATGTGCCCCTGGAGCTTTGAAGCGGGCTCGTGGCAGCCTCCTGCCTGGAGTTGCTGGACTCCTGGGGCCAATCTTCATGATGCTGGGGCCCGGGTCCCACACTGCAGCAGCCGACTCCCGCGGAGCTTCGCCTTTTGGAGCTGCCACCCGGACATGTCGTAGTCTGCTTGTGTGCTGAATGGAACTGTCCGTCTGCCGAAAGCACGCTGTCCTCATCTTTGCCACGATCCTCAGTGGCTCCCATTGTTTCGCTGGCTGCAGCCCTGTCAGTCACCATCCCAGTGTCCCGCCAGTGTGAACCTGAACCCAGTCCATAACATGGAGCGGCGCTTTACTTGTTTTCATGTGTTGTCGTTGCACTCCCGGTGGCTCTGCGTGCTCACTTGGCTCGGGCCCTCTGCTGTGCAGCGGTGGTTCCGCGGTCACCATGTTCGCTGTGGACCCTTCACCCACTGTCTCTGTTGTTGACTGCGGCTTGTCTCTGATACAGAAGCTGTCTGGTACCTCCCCGATGTCGTTCCCTGAAATAGACCCTCCACCTGCCAACTCAGTCGCTCCCACTGAGGCACTGAAGCCGTCCGGCTCCTCCACTGAGCTGCTCTCCTCCCAAGAGCATGAAGTGTGTGCTTCGGTGTCGATTGTTAAAGTGGACTCTTCACCCATCCACTTGGTCTTAACCTCCGTTGCCTGCCAAGTGAGGGAACAGGAGCAGTCCGGCTCTTCCTCTTTGCTGTCAAAAGTGCTCTGCAGTTAGTGATGTTAAAACTGAGACCTCATGAAACAGTGAGCAACTTTGAGACAATTGCTTCATGAGCGACACAGTGTTATGAAACATCTAATAAAGACTGCCATCTGGTGACTGACTCAGAACTGCATCAGAGTTGAAAAACCTGAAAAAAGTCTCAGTACTTTTTTTTTTGAGCATTTGGCCATCCGAGGTCTATTCAAAACTGGATGGCAGGAACAAACAATACAAAGCAAACAAACAAAAACAACTAATTCCCTCTCAAACTTCCTTCGAGCCCTCAAGTCACGTGATGTGACCAACATAACGAGGCCTCACTTACTACAGTCATGTGACTGTGGGCATGCTGACACAGTGCTCGACACTCCGCTCAAGACACTTCCGTGTTATATTGCTCTAGTCAGTGTCGAGTGGGTGGTGTCGAACATAACATGAACCTGGTTCTGCTGGAGGTTTCTTCCTGTTAAAAGGGAGTTTTTCCTCTCCACTGTTGCCAAGCGCTTGCTCACAGGGGATCGCCTGATTGCTGGGGTCTTTCTGCAACTGTAGGGGTTTCCCCTACAGTTGAAAGTGCTAGGAGATGACTGTTGTTGTGAAATGGCACTATTGCAGCGGATGATAAAAAATATAAGCAGCGAATGCTGTGGTTTTAAGTAGAGTTTATTATATCACACCGCCGTCATGGGCTCTGCTCCCGGCGCCGTGCATGCGCACCGGGAGCGAGCCCACGGCTCTCAGAGAAGGAGGACACAAGCGTCTGTGTCCAGCAGCAACAGTTGCAGAAGTGGAATTGAGAGAGCGAGTTACAGAACCTGTGCAGTATTTATACCCAACTCAAACAATACATCAAAGCAGATTCACAGCAGTTGGTCTGATCAAAGGGACTGCAGAACAGGCATGAGACATTTGCATTTGTAAGACCTACATAACAATAGGCAGATGCAGGACAAAGAGGTTACAAGGCACATCTACATATTGATCTCAGCCTCTAGGTCACAGTAAGGACAGGACGCATGAACACTATACATGAATGGCACATTACATCACAATACATGAATGGCACATTGCATCACGATACATGAATGGCACATTGCATCACGATACATGCATGGCACATTACATCACAATACATGCATGGCACATTACATCGCGGTAGTGCAGCGGGAAAAACCAAGAGAAGAGAGCTGACTGTCCTGTGTGTTGTGGGGGGGGTTGAATCAACCCGCCACACGCTCCCCCCCAGAGGGCACGGTAGGGGGCCGAGACCTCGATAATCCATCTATGGGAGCGAGCTGTGGGAGAAGCTCGCTGCAGGCGGAGGGGGGAGGGAGGGGAGGGGTAGTGTGTTCCGGCAGGGGCGGTGAAATCGTCCGAGCCGCGCAAAAATTGCTTGCTGCTCCGCGACGTCGAGGGGCTGTCCCGTTGCGCGTGCGGACATCACAAGAAGAAAAATTTGTCTCTGACTCCTCTCGTGGCCATGAAGAAAAGCAGGAGAGGCTGTAAGAAAAAAAAAATAAAAGCAGAGGGACTGGCGTGTTGACTTTAGGGCAGGCGTGACCCTAAAGCCTCGGGAACAGCAGACAGCTGAATTCCCCTTGTGTGCCGTGGCTAAGACCATAAAATCCAGTGAACAAGCTGCGGGCCTCAGGTGTACAAGCAAGCCTGAAGGGCCAGTGTGCAGCAGAAGGAAGGCGGTCAGTGAAGCCATTATTGTCCCGTGCGTGGTGTGCCGTCCTCGTAACTCCCCGGTGCACGCGCGGAGGTTCCGTGCTTGGGTGGGCCGCTGGAGTGGCGAGTCAGGGTGCAGAATCTTGGTGGAGATCGGCGCAGACGGCGCCGATACAATCCAGGTTTGGGCTGTGGCTGCAGCTTGGCCATGGTGCGTTGGAACGGTGGGAGGAAATAGACGATCTTTTGTCCCTCAGGCTCGTGCAGATGCGTTGGAGCGGTGGGAGGGAATAGACGATCTTGGGCACCGCTCGGCCGTGGTGCGTTCAGGTCCACGTGTTGCGTTCTCCGCCGGCCATGGAGGACGCCGTTGTGGAGAGGGGACGAGGTGCCTGCGCTCTCGTGTGGAGGAACTGCGAGTGCGGCCGGTCCAGCGTGGATGAGCAGATCTCAGACGTGCAGATCTCATCCTGAAGAACGGGTCACCAGCGCAGCTGTCCAGATCAGAAGGCTGCCTCGCACAAACGTGTGCATGATCGGGGTCGCCAGTGAAGCGTTCACTGGCAGCGTGTTCCTTTCTGCCTTCAGGTCATGGCGCGTTGGGGCGGCGAGAGGGAGGAGACGTCTCGTGTCCCTCGGCCGGTTCAGCGTGGATGTCCAAACCAGAAGGCTGCGTCGCACAAAGTGTGTGCGTCTTCGGGGTCACCAGTGCAGCGGATGATAAAAAATATAAGCAGCGAATGCTGTGGTTTTAAGTAGAGTTTATTATATCATACCGCTGTCACGGGCTCCGCTCCCGGCGCCGTGCATGCGCGCCGGGAGCGAGCCCACGGCTCTCAGAGAAGGAGGACACAAGAGTCTGTGTCCAGCAGCAGCAGTTGCAGAAGTGAAATTGAGAGAGCGAGTTACAGAACCTGTGCAGTATTTATACCCAACTCAAACAATACATCAAAGCAGATTCACAGCAGTTGGTCTGATCAAAGGGACTGCAGAACAGGCATGAGACATTAGCATTTGTAAGACCTACATAACAATAGGCAGATGCAGGACAAAGAGGTTACAAGGCACATCTACATATTGATCTCAGCCTCTAGGTCACAGTAAGGACAGGACGCATGAACACTATACATGAATGGCACATTACATCACAATACATGAATGGCACATTGCATCACGATACATGAATGGCACATTGCATCACGATACATGCATGGCACATTACATCACAATACATGCATGGCACATTACATCACAACACATGCATGGCACATTACATCTCGGTAGTGCAGCGGGAAAAACCAAGAGAAGAGAGCTGACTGTCCTGTGTGTTGTGGGGGGGTTGAATCAACCCGCCACACTATATAAATAAAGTTGAATTGAATTGAACTGAATAACATCACTACCTGCAGTGCCGTGTCGCGTGTTGTCTCTGTGCCTGGCTGCCACCGCTGTGCTTCGGGGCTCTCAGCATGCTTACGCTCCCCCTCCTGCGGCTCTAACTCTGGCTGCAGGAAAAACAGGACGGAGTCTGATCGCTGGTCTCATTCCATGCCATCTTTGTGCTCCGCGCTGTGCTCACCCACAGTGCTGTGGTCACTCTCAGCTCGGAATTCTCCCTCTTCGCTGCGCTCACTCTCTGTGCTGTGCTCTTCGACTGGCTCGTCGTTCTCGATGGGCACAGGCTCCCTCTCCTGTGGCTCCAATTCCACTGTGTTAGCTAGCTTGTAGCCTGTAGCATCTAGCTTCTGTGGCTGGCGCCCATTTAGCTCCATGGCCAGTTTCTTTGTTGCTACTAGCTGGGACATTAGCTCCCCTGAGCTAGCTAGCTTCATGCCTTTTGGCGCCAATAGCATCTCAACCCACAGCTTCATGCTACGTGTGTTCAGCAAAGTAGCTAGCAAGCAGCCCGACAGCATCTGCATGACACCATCTCCCCTAACGTGTGGAAAATTCTCTGACCTTCTATGCAGAGTTTGCGAACCAGAAGTGCTCACTTCCTTACTCCGTCGAGTTTACCCAGGCCCAACGCTGCAATGTACGTCTCGAACGCGGCCAACCAGCGAGGCCACATGAGCGCTGGCTCCCCAGAAATGGCCATAGAGGTGCTCCGCATGCCTCCATGAGTTAATCCTAAGTCACCAAATGTTATGTATGAAATGAGCAAGCAGTGAGCCATCTCATGCTGAGCAATGAACTGAACTTTATTACACAAAAGACAAAACATATACAGTGGCCACAGCCTGCCTTACATCATCACTCCCTTGGACGCCCGGTGCTGGCAAGCCCCAAGGGCCAAACCCACATACCACACTGACCTTTTCAGTACAGCCATCAGTGAGCATGGTCGCCCCCTTCATGTAAGAACTGACCATGGAGGGGAGAATGTCTGGATTTTGGAAGACTTGAGTGCACAGAGGTGAAAATTCTGTTTACTGAAGTTCAGTACATAAACAGAGAATTGAACTAGTGATGTTAAAACTGAGGTCTCATGAAACAAAGCAACTTGTTTCATGAGACAGTTGCTTCATGAGCGACAGTGTTATGAAACTTCTAATAAAGATTGCCATCTGGTGACTGACTGTCAGAACTGCATCTGAGTAGAAAACCTGAAAAACATCTCAATACTTTTTTTTTGAGCATTTGGCCATCCAAGGTCTATTCAAAACTGGATGGCAGGAATGGACAATACAAAGCAAACAAAAAAAAAAAGAATTCCCTCTCAAACTCTTGTGAGTCCTCAAGTCAGGTGATGTGACCGACATAACGAGGCCTTGGTTCTTCTTCTTCTTTTAGATTTGATTAGCGGTTGGCAACCAGCTTACATGTGCATTACCGCCACGCACTTCACTCTATGACGTGCTACAGACATGTGACTGTGGGCATGTTGACACAGTGCTCGACACTCTGTGCACAACACTTCCGCATTATATTGCTCGAGTCAGTGTCGAGTGGGCGGTGTCGAGCATAACATCACTAAATTGAATGATTCCACAGGGACCTGAACAGAAACTGCCATGATGTGTTTGCCCCCATTTTTTTTTTAACTAGAATCAACGGAGACCCTTGATGTGGACAATGAATCAGATTTGTTTTGTCTTCATTATGTGTACATTCTCAGGATCAATTGAACTTTGGAGAAATTTAAAGCTGCATTTAACAATCATTCAGGTTCCTCAGAAAGAAACAGAACCCCAGTTCAGCTTTTTACACTAGACAGACATCTTCTGTTTCTGAACTTTCCAGAAGCAGCAACTGAGGAAAGGGTAGTGAACATACTATCAACACCACCTGCATGTTGGTCCTATTGCCCACTTAACCAGCAAGACTTGCAGGAATTGTTTGTTGCAGTAAACCCACTCGAAAATGATGATAACAAGGGAAAATCATATCACAGAGTACAGGAATTTGCATTCCACAAACTATGTAATTCTTGATTGAGAATGTCTTTGTTCTACACCTGTGCCATCCTTCAACCAGTCTGTTTATGTTGCATTTATTTCAAATCAAATCAAATCAAACTTTATTGTCATACTGCTGTACATACAACTGTAGTGCAGGCAAGATGAAATTGCGTTTCTCTCGGCATCCATATAAGTAAAAGAACATGCTTTAAGACACACTCACACATATCCTCACCCCACCACCCCACCACAGCCATTCACACATCCCTGAGACATACTTGAAAAAACTAGCCAGAACTATAATATACAAATAATATACATAATGTCCGTAGGTGCAGTAGTACGTATGAGAGTTTCCAGATCAACTGTTCAGCATCCTAACAGCTTGTGGAAGGAAGCTGTTAATCAGTCTGGTGGTTCTGCCTCTGATTATCCTCTGCAGGGCTTTTTTGTCTGACATACTGCAGCTGGAGTACCATGTAGCAATGCAGTACATCAGAACACTCTCCGCCACACCTCTGTAGAAGGACTTGAGGATGCAGATGGGGAGAGAGGCCTGTTTGAGTTTCCTCAAGAAGTGCAGTCTCTGCTGGGCCCGCTTCCTGATCCCCAAGGAATTCTTGCTCCAAGTCAGGTCCTGTGAGATCTGCACTCCGAGGAACTTGATGCTCTCCACTCTCTCCACTAAATGGCCGCCGATGCTGAGGGAGATGTGTTCAGGCTGTGACCGCCGGAAGTCGATAATCATCTCCTTCATTTTGTCCACGTTGAGCACCAGATTGTTCTCCCTGCACCAGCCCTCCAGGTCTCTCACTTCTTCCCTGTACATTGATTCCTCATCCCTCTGAATAAGTCCCACCACCGTGGTGTCGTCTGCATCTGAATCTGGTTCCCCTCGTGTCTGGATATACTGTACAGTCATGTGTTAGAAGTGTAAACAACAGTGGACTGAGTACGCAGCCTTGAGGGGATCCGGTGCTCAGTGTGACAGAGTTGGAGATGTTGTTTCCAACCCGGACAGACCGAGGTCTCTCAGTCAGGAAATCCAGGATCCAGAGACATGTGGCGGTGTTCAGACCAAGAAGGAGTAATTTCTCCATCAGTCTCTGGGGAATAATGGTGTTGAATGCTGAACTGAAATCAATGTACAGGAGTCTGGCGTAGGTGTCTTTCTGATCCAGGTGGGTGATGACAGAGTGCAGGGTGGTGACTATAGCATCCTCCGTGGAGCAGTTTGACCGATATGCAAACTGGAGCGGGTCATGTGATGCAGGGAGGCAGACTGTAATGTGTGGTTTGACAAGCCATTCAAAACACTTCATCACAATCGGTGTCAGTGCAACAGGACGATAGTCATTCAGACAGGACACCACTGGTTTCTTTGCCACCGGAACTATGATAGAGGTCTTGGAGCATCTGGGAACGATGGCCTGACTCAGGGAGATGTTATAAATGTCAGTCAGTACATCCGCCAACTCGCTTGCGCAGTCTCAGAGCACACGTCCCGGGATGTTGTCCGGACCTGCAACTTTACGTGGGTTGACCCTGGTTAGGGTCCTCCGTGTGTCCACCGTGTTGATGGTGAAAGCTGGTCCGACAGATGGTGGGGATGGACCAGCCCTTCCTCTGATTGTCGGGTTTGATGCTTCAAAACGTGCAAAGAAGTCGTTGAGCCTGTCTGGAAGCGAAGCGTCGTCATCATCGACCCCCTGCCTAGACTTATAGCCCGTCAGTGTCCGAACTCCCTGCCACATCTGCTTGGTGTTCCTAGTGTCACAGAGGTGTCCCTGGATTTTCTCCGCATAGGCGCGCTTCGCTGTCTTAATTCCCTTTGAGAGCGCAGACCTGGCGATCCTGTCCTTCGCTCTGAAGGCTGCATCTCTGGCTGTAAGCAGCGAGTGCACCTCTGCGGTCATCTAGGGCTTATGGTTTCCCCGTACAGTGATGGTCTTCACTGTAGTGACATCCTCTGTGCACTTCGCGATGTAGCTGGTGACTGTTTCAGCATACTCCTCCACATCTGTCTTGCCTTCCTGGGAGGCTGCTATTTTGAAGACCTCCCAGTCTGTGTGCAGAAAACAGTCTTTCAGTGCAGATGTTGCACTCTCTGGCCAAATCCTGATTTGTTTCACTACTGGCCTGCTGCGCTTCAGTAAAGGTTTGTAGGCAGGCACCAGCATTACGGATATGTGGTCAGAAAGGCCGAGGTGGGGGTGGGGTATTGCCTTATAAGCATCTGTGTTTGTGTACACTAAGTCCAACATATTCTTTCCTCTGGTCTTAAAGTCTACACATTGTTTAAACTTGGGGAGCACAGTCTTTAAGCTGGTGTGGTTAAAATCCCCCACAATCACCACAAAACTGTCCGGGTGTGAAGTTTGGATTTCACTAATAGCATCGTGCAGTTCCCTGAGTGCCTCCTTAGCATTAACGTTAGCGTTAGCGCTCGGCGCTATGTAAACAGCAGCTACAAACACATTGCTGAATTCCCTCGGCAGATAATATGGCCGACAATTTATTCATTGTTATTTTGAAATCTGTTTTATTATCTTTACATGTGGGTATTTACTTGTAGTCCAATGTGATTTAATCTTGTTAGCTTCCACTGATATAATTTGTAAAGGGTGCATTTTACACAGTGCAAAATTACATCTTTTTATTTTTTATTTTAGATGTAAATTTATTTATTTACATCTAAAATGTAAATAGCTAAAACATGAAAAATGTTAACACTCGATGTACTCTTCAATATTTCTGTCAACAGAAGCATTTATCAGATCAAAATAGTTTAAATAAACCATTGATCCGTTATGCTTTTGTATTTACTTGAAAAGACGCTTCAAAGTTCAGCTGCTATACTTTAACATGGCTTTTGAAGACAGGAGATGGCAAAGGAATTTTCCTTGGCAAAATAAAGCCCCCTGAAAATTTATTTCTTTATTCCTCTTATCTTATATGCAGTTTTTGCCTCTAGGGGTCTCTCACCTAAATCAATAAAGACATGGTTTGATAATGTCTTTGGATCAAAGTTCAGCATGCTTACCGATGAAGATATGATGTCATTGATAACAAGGTGTTTACAAATTACATTCCAGGTGACTCAATGACAGAGGCCAGTGCATTCTGTAACAATATGAATTTATTTGAACATTATTGCAAATGTTTAACATATTGCAAGTACAAAGGCAACATGCCATCTTGTGTTGCGATATGAAAAGGTTATATATATCTTTAAACACATAAGTACAAACAGATCTTAACATTAAAACTTTTCTACATAATATACAAACCCTAAAGGCCAGATATGAAAGTGCTATGTTCAGGAAATCTTGATACAGAAAAAGTGCATTTGAAGATGATGGAACTGAAAAAACAATGAAATACAGTGTGGTAACATTTTTCAGCAACAGACCTTTATCTGTGAAAAGCTACTGAAATGCACGCATTAAAACATTAAAAGGCTGTAACTTGAAGAGGCCCAACATGGGCACAGATCCTTAAAGAACAGAAAATGCATAGCCTTTCTGTACAGGGTGTGGCAATGCAATGCAATCAATTTACTGTAGACTACACTGCACTAAAAATCACTCCATTCATGAGAGCCACCAGAAAGTGATAATCAAATTCATCATCATTTTCCAGATTCTTTTTGTTAGCAAATATCTGAAGCTCGTTTGAGCGTGTATGAGCAATGGGAAGGTGTCTGGTTTCATCATGGACAAAAGTAATTTTGGGACTAGGAAGAAATCTAGTCGCTGGAACTTTGCTGCTTCCTGTTGCAAAGAAAAGGATGTGTCCAGGATTAAATGTCAGAACGATTGCCTTTTCTGCCTCAGTGAGGTTCCTGTGATCAAGACATTCCCCAACCTCCTTCTCTACAAAGGTAAAAAAATATATAAATCAAGCACATTAAAATATATCTTTAAGCTATATTCATCACATTTTTGATTGTGGATGGTGACATTAGTAGCAATAAAATGCTATCAGATCGATCTACTATAGCTTTTCACGATATCGTTTTTTTAAAATTTTGTATGACAAGATAGACCTATAACCAATGAAATTACATTCTACAAAATAAAATATGAACACATTATCTGAGGAAGAATTTCAAATCGTAGGTTAGCCCTACTCCCCTCATGGATCGTCACCTTATCGTAGTGGGGGGGTTTGCGTGCCCCAGTGATCCCAGGAGCTATGTTGTCCAGGGCAGTTTGCCTCTGATTGGGTCACCCAAGACAAACTGGTCCTGGGTGAAGGGCCAGACTAAGAACGATCCAACAGACTCTCATGATAAATTGTATATCAAGGATTCAGTATACCCCGCCCGGTATGGGGTTACCGGGGCCCCACCCTGGAGCCAGGCCTGGGGGAGGGGCTCGAAGGCTAGCATCTGGTGGTTGGGTTTCCATCCATGGGACCCGGCTGGGCTCAGCCCGAAGGAGTTACATGGGTCCGCCCTCCAGTGGGCTCACCACCTGCAGGAGGGATCATGGGGGTCCGGTGCTATGTGGATTAGGTGGCGGTCAAAGGCGGAGACCTTGGCGGACTGATCCCAAGCTTTCTAAACTGGCTTTTGGGACGTGGAATGTCACCTCTCTGGTGGGGAAAGAGCCTGAGCTGGTGTACGAGGTTGAGAGATACCGGCTAGATATAGTCGGCCTCACCTCAACACACAGCTCCGGTTCCGGAACCAGTCTCTTGGAGAGGGGCTGGAGCTTGGCCTTTTGTGGAGTTACCCCGGGCAAGAGGCGACAAGCAAGGTATCTTTGTATCCCCCCCACCTTGCTGCCTCTATATTGGAGTTTTCCCCGGTGGACGAAAGGGTTGCTTCCCTGCGCCTTCGGGTTGGGAAACGGGTCCTGACCATCATTTGTGCCTATGCACCGAATGATGTTTCAGAGTACCCACCCTTTTTGGAGACTGTGACTGGGGTGCTGGAGGGTGCTCCTCTTGGAGACTCCATTGTCCTACTGGGGGACTTCAATGCGCACGTGGGCAACGACAGTGAAACCTGGAGGGGGGTGATTGGGAGGAGCGGCCTGCTCAATCTGAACCCGAGTGGTGTTCAGTTATTGGACTTCTGTGCTAATCACAGTTTGTCCATAACGAACACCATGTTCAAGCATAAGGGTGTCCATATGTACACCTAGCACCAGGACACCCTAGGTCGCAGGTCGATGATCGATTTTGTTATCGTGCCATCAGACCTGCGACCGTATGTCTTGGACATCCGGGTAAAGAGAGGTGCAGAGCTGTCAAATGATCACCACCTGGTGGTGAGTAGGATCCGATGGCAGGGGAGGAAGCCATTCAGACCTGGTAGACCCAAACGTATAGTGAGGGTGTGCTGGGAACGTCTGGCTGAGGCCCCTGTCCGGGAGGTCTTCAACTCCCACCTCCGGAAGAACTTCAACCACATTCCGAGGGAGTCTGGAGACATGGAGCCTGAATGGGCCATGTTCTCCACCTCTGTTGTTGAAGCGGCAGCCCAGAGCTGAGGCCGCAAGGTGGTCGGTGCATCTCGTGGTGGCAACCCCTGAACCAAGTGGTGGACACCAGTGGTGAGGGGGGCCATTAAGCTGAAGAAGGAGTCCTATCAAGCTTGGTTGGCTTGTGGGACTCCCGAAGCAGCTGAGGTGTACCGGCAGGCCAAGCGGAGTACAACTCGGGTGGTTGCTGAAGCAAAAACCCAGGTATGGGAGGAGTTCGGTGAGGCCACGGAACAAGACTTTCGGTCGGCCTCGAAGAGATTCTGGCAAACTGTCCGGCGGCTCAGGAGGGGAAAGCAGCTCCCTGTCCACACTGTGTATGGTGCGGATGGGACACTGTTGACTTCGACTGGGGATATCGTTGGGCGGTGGAAGGAATACTTCGAGGATCTCCTTAATCCCACTGTGACGACGGGGTGTCACCACTGTTATGATTTCTTGTATGTGTAACTGTATTATTTGTGTAGTATTGTAAATGTCAGTTTGATTGTTTGTAAAGTGCACATTATTATATCTGTCATTGACTAATTGAATGCCTTTGTGAGATAATTGTTGGGTTAATTATTTGGGGTAAACAGTTGATAATTATTAATTCACATACCTTTGCCAACATGCTTCCTGAGGGTGTCCGGGCAAAAGACTCTGTCAGAGGTTGAATGCCTTTTAAAGGACACCAGCAGGAAGGAAGCATGCGATGGTGAGTCATAGGTGAGATTTAAAATTTGTAAATAGGGGATTAAAGTATTTAGTGAATTATTTATAGTATTTATTCTGTGTTATTTATATTTATTCAGTTTATAGCTGGGGGAAGTATTATGGACTTTTAGATATTAATGGGTATGTGTGGGGAAAAAGGAAAATGTTATTGTTTTACCTGGGATATGGTATAGTCCTAATTAACGCTAATTATCTTTGATAGTATATAACAGGTGTTGGTTGATTGTTGATGAAGAGTCATGTCGGTGTGAAGATGTCGGATATTATTTGGATTATTACCTGTAAGTTTTTGAAATAAAAATTGGAAAATTGAAGATTTGGCCTCGTCCCATATTTGTAGCCTTTGGCCAGACAGCGCAGTTCGTTACACCCACTGATACGCCTTCCACAGAGGAAGCAGGGTTTGGGGACGAGGGGGATGACTCGCCTATCACAGGGGCTGAGGTCGCCAAGGTGGTTAAAAATCTCCTTGGTGGCCGGGCCCCGGCGGTGGACAAGATTCGCCCTGAGTACCTCAAGGCCCTGGATGTTGTTGGGCTGTCATGGTTGACACGCCTCTGCAACATTGCGTGAAGATCGGGGGCAGTGCCTTTGGCATGGCAAACGGGGGTGGTGGTTCCTCTCTTCAAAAAAGGGGACCGGAGGGTGTGCTCCAACTTTAGAGGGGTCACACTCCTCAGCCTCCCTGGGAAGGTCTATGCCAAGGTACTGGAGAGGAGAGTACGGCCGTTGGTCGAACCTCGGATTCAGGAGAAGCAATGTGGTTTTCGTCCTGGCCGTGGCACATCAGACCAGCTCTTTACCCTCTCGAGAATTCATAAGGGTTCGTGGGAGTTTGCCCAACCAGTTTACATGTGTTTTGTGGACTTGGACAAGGCATTTGACCGCATCCCTTGTGGTTTTTTGTGGGGGGTGCTTCGGGAGTATGGGGTATCGGGCTTGTTGTTACGAGCTATTCAGTCTCTGTACGACCGTTGTGACAGTTTGGTTCGTATTGCCAACGCTTGGTCGGAGTCATTCCTTGTGAGAGTTGGACTCCGCTAGGGCTGCCCTTTGTCACCGATCCTGTTCATAATTTTTATGGACAGGATTTCTAGGCGCAGCCAGGGAACGGGGGGTGTCATGCTTGGTGACCACAGGATCTCATCTCTGTTGTTTGCAGATGATGTTGTCCTGTTGGCTTCATGCAGCAATGACCTACAGCTCTTGCTGGGACGGTTTGCCACTGAGTGTGAAGCGGCTGGGATGAGAATCAGCACCTCCAAGTCCGAGTCCATGGTTCTCAGCTGGAAAAAGGTGGATTGTCCTCCCTGGGTTGGGGACAGGCTCCTGCCCCAAGTGGAGGAATTTAAGTATCTTGGGGTCTTGTTCACGAGTGAGGGGAAAATGGAGCGAGAGATTGACACGGATTGGAGCAGCATCTGCAGTGATGCGGACGTTGTACCGGTCTGTTGTGGTGAAGAGGGAGCTTAGTTCTAAGGCAAAGCTGTCGATTTACCAGTCAATCTACGTTCCTACTCTCACCTATGGTCACGAGCTTTGGGTAATGACCGAAAGAACAAGATCGCGGATACAAGCGGCTGAAATGAGCTTTCTCTGTAGGATTGCTGGACTCACCCTCAGAGATAGGGTGAGGAGCTCAGTCATCCGGGAGAGGCTCAGAGTAGAACTGCTGCTCCTCCACATTGAAAGGAGTCAGTTGAGGTGGTATGGGCATCTGATTAGGATGCCTCTTGTACGCCTCCCACTTGAGGTGTTTCAGGCACGTCCCACTGGAAGGAGTCCCCGGGGCAGACCCAGGACTCGGTGGAGAGACTATGTCTCCCAGCTGATCTGGGAACTCCTTGGTATCCTCTCTGCAGAGCTGGAGCAGGTGGCTGGGGAGAGGGAAGTCTGGGCTTCTCTGCTTGAACTGCTGCCTCCGTGACCTGCACCTCTGGAAAAGCGGTAGAAGATGGATGGATGGATGGTTAGCCCTACCTGCTGGTCAACATACCAACCATAAATTAAGATAAGATAAGATAAGATAAGATAAGATAAGATAAGCCTTTATTAGTCCCACAATGGGGAAATTCCAGGATTGCAACAGCACAGGGATAGCAACACTCAGAACAATAATTAAAAAGATAAGAAAAATAAATGGATTTCTTCCCACATGCCAAAAACACGCAGGTTAGGTTAATCGGCATCAAAACTGGGGATTCTAAATTGTCCTTAGGTATGACTGTGAGAGTGAATGTTTGTCTGTCTCTCTGTGTTGCCCCTGCGATGGACTGGCGATCTGTCCAGGGTGTACCCTGCCTCTCGCCCAAAGATGCTGGGATAGGCTCTAGCCCCCCCGTGACCCAAAAAGGATTAAGTGGAAGAAGATGGATGAATGGATGGATAAAGAAAAATAAAAATAAGAGCAGTGAATATACATACGTACACACAAATATATAAATATATACACAGTGCGGAGCATTGTAGCTAGATGGAATAAACAGCATAACCGTCTACTTAGTTATCCTACATAGTATGACTATGTACCCATACATATTGTCACCCGCCGTAGCGACTGATATTGTCCTAGTTGTATGCTGGAGGGGACCATTTGTGTAAGTCTATTGAGTCTTTTGCATTCAATACTATTAAGTCGTCATGTTTTTTTGCTATCTCTGCGAGCAGCCCTGCTTAGGTTAGAATCTTACTTTAGAGATTTAAAAAAAATTAAAGTTATATAATTTTATCCATAGTCATTCTTTTTGTCAGGTCCTGGTATACTGCCTCTCATGTACAAAGAGAATGACCCGAAACAGCAATGGAGTTGATCAGGGGAAAGAAATGGAAAGTATTGGACTGGCCAGGTTTTTTTTTAAAAGGGGACAGTGACTGCACTTTTTCCACATTTTAACAGCTCACACATGTCATAATGAAGTGTCTGTGACATATTTTGTTCACACATTCTTTAATTTTTTAAATTATTGAAGCAAATTTGTTTTGCATTTTCCCAAGCTTTCTTGAAACACTGATTTAAAGCCTATCACTTTAAGAAACATCCTTCATCTATTCATCTTCACCCTCTCTCTTACGTCAGTTAACCATTAGCTGACTAGCTTCTAGCCTTTTAGCGTGTTTCTAGTTGAGATGAGCGGCACTGGTTCATTGATCCACAGTCGATAGTGTAACTTGCGTCACTCTATCTCCCAATAATTTTGTCGTGATTCCACAACAAATCACTAGCACCACACGCCGGGCAGCCCCCCCAATTGCTGCAAGCGACTAGGCCCTGTTATATGTGGAAATTGACTCTCGGGGCTTGCCTTAGCCTAGCCGAGGGGGGTATGGCTAGAATATATATTCTGTTGTTCACATTAATAAAGGTTGTTCAGTACACAGTTAATGGAGGCTCCTGTCTCAGATTATTCAGACATAACCTCTGGTGACGAGGAATAAAATGGGCATGTGTATCTAACAGCCACCTCCGTTTTTGCAGTCTCTGGGCACGCCAGCTATACCATGGGCCCGCTGGAGGGAGATGTTCGGTGTGTATGTGGCTGCAGCTGGCCTGAGTGGCGCCGATGAGAAGAGACGGAGGAGCCTACTGGTCCACTACCTTGGTGAGGAGGGCCAGCGAATATATTTTGGGCTGTGTGGCAGTGGCTTGCAGAAGGACAGCTTAGAACTGATGGACTGGGTTTTTGGAGACCACTCCACTGTCACGGCTCGGAGTTATGAGTTTTTTGACCGCCAACAGCGAGCGGGTGCGTCCACTCAGTCCTTTATTATGGAGCTATGCAGTCTAGCAAAAGAATGCACCTTCAAGCCTATGGAGGAAGAGCTGGTCCGGGATAAGCTAGCCCACGGCAACAACAACGTGTGGCTGAAGAGCAAGCGAAAGCTAGCTAAAGATACTCTGTCGTTGGAAAACTTGTTCGACCTGGTTAGGCAGAGTGAGTCCACAGTGCTGTGGTGTTTACCAGCGTTGGCTAAAGGGAGTGTAGCTGCTCAAGTTTCCCCGCCAAGGACAACAGTTAGCATGGTGACTAATTCTCCAGGGCAGACCCACAGGAGGCTGCGGTCTAGGGTGCGGGACAGAGCAAATTCTACCACTGCTAAATCATCGGCAGCAGAGCACAGAAACACAAGACAGGTGTGTGTGGCACATGCGAAAAAGGGATCATTGAAATGGTACGTGCTAAAACCTGACAAAGTTGACGTGCCACTCATGGTGGACTCTGGGGCCAGTAGGTCCATTCTGAGTATGGCTACTCTGAAGAGACTTTTCCCGAATAAAACCATCAATGCGGGAACAGTGAAAATGTTTGGATATGGCCATGCCGAGATCGAGATGGTGGGCACGGTCGACTTTTCAGTGGAATGTGGGTCGAAGACGGTCCCTACGTTCACCTTCCAAATCTCACGCCAGGAGGCGGACTTGCTAGGGATAAATCTGCTGGGTGAATTGGGATTTTCCATCAAGGACCCAGAGGGCTATATGGTACTGACGGTATATCCTGAATGGCATGCCCGCTGGCCAGCGCTGTTCAGAGGCCTGGGATGCATCAACACATTTCACCACCACCTGCTCATAGACTCAAGGGTGATGCCGAAAATTCAACCGCTATGGCGGCTTTCCCTCGCCCTACAGGATGATGTCACGGCAGAGTTGACCAAATGGCTGGAAGCAGGCATCATTGAGAGGGTGGATGCATCACTCTGGACATCAAATATTGTGGTGGCCAAGAAAAAAATCGGGTGGCATCCACCCATGTATCGATCTCAGGATGGTGAATAAGGCGAGCATCCCGGACAAGTATCCGCTCCCAACGATGGAGAAGCTTACTGCAACATTCAGTGGGTCACAGGTGTTCATGAAGCTGAACCTTCACCAGGGGTACCTGCAGGTGCCCCTTCACCCAGCCAGAAGGAACCTGACAGCGTTCGTGACCCACATGGTTCAGGTTCAGGTTCAGGTTACTTTATTTGTACCCGTAGGTAGATTTGTTTTGCAGTTGGTGACATCCATATTTACAAGCCACTAATTACATTCAACATAGACACAAACACAGGCACACATCTTACAAAATAGGTAAATATAAAATATGTACAATATAATTTTTATAGCTTGTTCAACTCTTTGACAGCAGCAGGGACAAAGCTGTTTTTGTAGCGCTGGGTTCTACTTTTTGGGACAGCAAACCTCCGTCTGGAGGGAAGAAGCTGAAAGTTGCAGTGCAAAGGGTGGGAGTCATCATTTAAAATCGAGTCGGCCATCCTCTGTACTTGTCTGGTGTACAGGGATGTCAGGCTCAGCTGTGACTCACCAAGCAAACGACTGGACCATCTGACTACCTGATCCAAGGATTTCCTCTGTTTCAGTTTTATCTGACCAAACCATGACATTAAAGAAAAGGATAAAACAGATTCAATAAAAGCCCGATAGAACATAGTCATTATGGTTCGGTCAATTTGGAAGCGTGCAAGTTTCCTCAAACAATGCAAATTTTGCTGACCCTTTTTGCACACCCTTTCACAGTTCACCTCAAAGTTCAATCCACTATCAATAATTGTCCCAAGATATTTGTACGATTGTACACATTCGGTGGTCTGGCCTTTTAGTATGGTGACTTTGTGCCTGGGAGTTTTCCTCCTAAAGTCAATAATCATATCTTTCGTTTTTGTTGTATTCAGCTGCAGGTAGGAATCCTCACACCAGTGAACAAAGTCATCAACTACTGGGCCGTGGCCACTCTCACCATCCTGGAGGAGACTGACAATGACTGAGTCATCAGCATACTTTATAATGTGTCTGCTGTCATGTCTGCTCCGACACATGTTTGTGTACAGGATGAAGAGTAGTGGTGACAACACACACCCCTGAGGAGAGCCAGTAGAAGAGCACTTTAGGTCAGACAATGTGCCATTGACCCTTACTCTCTGCGTCCTGTTGGTTAAGAAATCCAGAATCCAACCCACCAGATTATTGCTTAAATCAAATTGTTGCAGGAGCCTTTCAACTAAAATATGAGGTTGGATTGTATTAAAGGCAGAAGAAAAGTCCACAAATAAAAGCCTGGCGTGTGTCCCATTAAAATCCAGATGTTTAAAAAGCATGTCAAACAGAGTGACAGTGGCATCCTCCACTCCTCTGTGAGGCCTATAGGCAAACTGCAGAGGATCCAATGCATGTTCAGTCTGCCTTAGGACCTCACGTCTGACCAGTTTTTCAAAAATTTTCATTAAAATTGAAGTCAAAGCAACTGGTCTAAAGTCGTTTACCGTTTTAGGACAGCTGGATTTTGGAACGGGAACAACCACGGCATCTTTCCAGATCTTAGGCACATGTTGTGTCTGTAAGGACTTATTGAAAATATAATGAAATATAGGACTCAGTTCATGTGCACAGGACTTTACCAGGCGTCCACATATATTATCAGGGCCCTGACTTTTGTTCACTTTTACAGCGCGGAACTCCCTTTTAACATCCTGCATCTCAATATTAAAGTGCTGATTGTCTTTGAGTTTCTGTTTCAAATCTTGGATTTCTGTGCTAAAATCAAAGGAGTCAAAACGACCATAAAAACAGTTAAGAGCATTAGCCAGCTCTGTGTCTGAACTAAAACCATCTAAAAACACACGATTACTGCACTCTGTGCTCTGAAGGCCTGCAATAGTTTTCATACTGGCCCAGGCCGAACCAAGTTTATTTGCTGCCATCTTGCTTTCCAACTCTGATTTATAATTCTGTTTTGCTCTTAAAATTTCGGCCTTCAGCTCCTTGGTGGCAACCTGTAGCGCAGAAACAGACCCTTGTTTAAAGGCAAGAGCTTTCCTCTGTAAGCAGGATTTAACTGATTTAGTAACCCATGGTTTGTTGTTGGGGTATATTTTGACACGTTTACGTGGAACAAACTTATTTTGACAGTAAGCCATGTATGAGCATGTGAGCTCAGCCAGAGAGTCCAAATCATCCCCGCAGGCCATTATGAACATCTTCCAGTCTGTACAGTCAAAGCATTCCTGGAGGCTGTGCTCTGAATCCTCTGTCCACACATCAATGTCTCTGGTCTCCACTTTGCCTCTTCTGAGAGCAGTTTTATATGTGGGCAGCAATGAACACAGTTGTGATCTGATGATCCTAAAGGAGGAAGGGGGAGTGATTTATAGGCCCTCTCTATGGATCCATAGCACAGGTCCAATGTCTTTTTTCGCCTGGTTGGGCAGGAGACATACTGATGAAAGTTTTTAAGTGTCTTCTTTAAAGAAACATGGTTAAAATCCCCAAGAATGAAGTTTGGCGCCTCTGGAGAAATTGACTGCAGCCGCTGCACCACATCAGAGATGGTGCTGGAGGCGGAGTCAGCGTCTGCCCTCGGATGAATGTACACAGTTGTGATGAAAAGTTGGGGAAACTCTCGAGGCAAATAAAAGGGGCGTAGTGACACAGACAGCAGCTCCACATGGGGTGTACAGATGCGCTCTCTGACCGTGACAGATGTGCAGTACTGCTTATTAATGTATAAACATATTCCGCCCCCCTGACGCTTCCCAGTTACCTCTTCCTGCCGATCCGAGCGCAGCGGAGCTCCAAAGCCGTCAATCCACAGGTCTGCATCTCGATCATGCGCAGTAAGCCAAGATTCAGTGAAAGCCATGACGCAGCAGTTCTTAAAATCCTTCTGGTAACGTACACTGCCTTGAATTTCCTCCACCTTGTTTCTCACAGACTGTGCATTCCCAAAAATGATCGAAGGAAGAGGAATGTTACCAAACTGACGTCTCCTAAGGCGCAATTTCACACCTCCACGTCTTCCACGCTTCCTCCTGCCGCTTCTTTTTTCACCGCTGTGTCCGTCTCTCAAAATAAAGTCCGGCAGCTGAAATTTGGGCGCAATCAGAGACTCTGCACCAGCTGTGTTAAAGCGCAGCAACACGTCCCTGGAATATTGTATTCTGCCCGCTATTCTGCTCGTCATGGAGCCGAACGCGTTTACCTCAGAGACAAAGAGCCACAGCACAGATAGCAGCAGTGCGAGATATGAGAGGAAATCCATGTTGCAGATACCAGGGAGCTGTTCGCCATATATTCCACAAACGCTCCAGGGCAGAAACGACACAGAGGATTTTCTAAAAACGTAAAAAAGTACAAAAAACACACACACGCACACACGCACTATATCACCAAGCTGCTGGTCGCTGCGTGCGCATGCGCCCAACCAGTGACCCACATGGGTGTGTTCAGGTACACCCGCATGCCTTTTGGTTTGAGTTCTGCAACCAGCTGTTTCCAGAAAATAATGTCCACGATTCTGGCCGGCTTCCAGGGTGTGGTGGCATACCTTGATGGCATCGTGGTTCATGGCACGTCATGTGAGGAACATGATGATCGGTTGGAACGGGTGATGACGGCACTGCAGGAACATGGAGTCACCCTGAAGGGAGAAAAGTGTATTTTTGTGGCGGACTCTATCGAGTTTGTGGAATTCCGGTTCTGGGGGTGGGGGTGGGGGGCTGTGGCCCCTGTATTCGAACGTGGAGGTGGTTCTGCGCCTCCCAGAACCATCAATGCCTGCGCAGATCTCTTCATTTCTGGGTATGGTGAACTTTTATGGGTGCTTTATCCCCCACTACTCGGAAACGATTGGACCCCTCCGGGTGCTGCTGAAACAAGATGTGCCGTGGCAATGAACCCCAGCCTGTTCAGCGGCGTTTACTAAGCTGAAGCGTCAACTCACTTCCCCTCTGGTGTTGGCCCATTTTGATTCTAAACGGCCTACCATTGTGACCTGTGACGCATCTGGCTCGGCGGCAGGGTGGTTATGTCCCAGGTGCAGGACGGCATGGAACACCCGGTGGCGTTCGCATCGAGGTCTCTCTCAGCAGCTGAACAAAAGTACGCCGTGAGTGAGAGAGAAGCGCTCGCCTGCGTCTGGGCGTGTGAACGGTGACATATTTACTGTACCTCTATGGGCACCATTTCACTCTACGAACAGATCACCGGGCGCTGATGACATTGCTGGAGACGTCGGGTTCGGGACACAGACCGTTGCGGATCCACAGGTGGATGGAGCGGCTGAGGGCCTACAACTTCACCACCCAGTTCACTCCTGGCAAGGATAACATAGTGACGGATCTCCTGTCCTGCGCCACAACCAACTCCGTGCAATCTGATGACGACGACCCAACGGAGACGGATCTGGTTAACATGCTGCACAGGACCCTCTGGGATACAGTATCACCCCAAGAACTTCAGGCCAAGTCGGAATGAGACCCTGATGATTAGAGAGGGTTGGCCCACAAAAGCGCAGGACGAGCTGGCACCCTTTCACAGGTATAGAGATGAACTGAGCTGCTGGGATGACATGTGTGTGGCGAGGCGGCACTGCATGCTAATCCTGGTGTTTCTGAGACCACGTGTCCTAGCGATGCTCAACGAGAGCCACTTGGGTGTGGTCAGAGTAAAACAGCACGGCAGGGACTCTGTTTGGTGGCCGGGTATTGATAAGGACATTGAAGTTATGGTGAAAAACTGTATCCCGTGTTTGGAGAGCGGGAAGACTGGCGAACCATCCCCTCTACCCCTGTGGCTGCTGTCGTACCCAGAAGGCCCTTGGAAACACATACAGCTGGACATTTGTGGTGACCTGCATGCAGCACCCCCGAACAGTCAGTTCCTGCTCATGGCCTACAACTTGTTTTCAAAGTGGCCAGAGGTGTTACCCACTAACTCAGTTACGACGGATGTGGTTACAAGTTTCCTCTCGTCACTGTTTGCCAGGTGGGGGATACCGAATGCAGTCATGAATGACAATGGCCCGCAGTTCACCTCTGGGGCGGTTGGAGAGTTCCTGAGTGGTAAGGATGTGGAACACATTAAAACCGCATTCTACCATCCCCAGGCCAATGGGGGCGTCGAACGGTTTAACAAAACCCTAAAAAACAGACTAAGAGCCCATTTGGTGGATGGCTTTGCATTTCTGGACGCCCTCCAGAGCACACTACTTCACTACAGGGCGGCGGCCCATGCTACAACAGGATGTTCCCCGGCAGCTCTCATGCTGGGACGTGAACTGCTTCTACCTTTGGATCGACTGAGGCCACCCACGACTAACCCCCCAAGAAATGTGGACTCTACACAGGACCGAGTCACTGCATAAAAGCGTAAAATGAAGTCTCAATTCGACAGGAAGAACAGAGCAAGAGCCCACGGACTGAAGGTGTTGGACCGAATTTGGATTAGACACCCTAACCGCACACATAAGCTGCAGCCCCTCTGGATGGGTCCCCTGCTGATCACGAGGCAACCGGGCCAGGACACGTTTGAGCTTGCAGACGGGTCGCGGTGACACTCCAGTAGACTCAAAAAGTCGCCACCGGAACAGAGGACTAGAGCTACGACGAGACAGCCTGATGTGTAGTGGGACTGGCTGGACTGGGAGTCCCCGCCTAGGGGACGCCTGGCTAGAGTTTGTCAGAGGCCCAGGTACCTGGAGGACTATGTATTGAGGACAACAATAATTGATGCCTGTTGGGACTAAGTTGCAGAATAATCCACTCCAACACGGTAGGATGCTCTGGTAGTCTACCCAGATGCCCATTTGGTTGGCTGAGTTTTGCCTAGATAGAGTTAAAAAAAATATATATATATATACAGTATATACAGTATATACTATATAGGGTAGATGATACTGTGGTTGTTTCTTCTTTTTGGGGGGTGGGGTTCTTTGACTTTGTAGGGGGGGTGTTATATGTGGGAATTGACTCTCGGGGCTTGCCGTAGCCTAGCCAAGGGGGGTTGGTGTGATGACGTCATGTGGCTACGGCTAGAATATATATTCTGTTGTTCACGTTAATAAAGGTTGTTCAGTACACAGTTAACGGAGGCTCCTGTCTCAGATTATTCAGACATAACATGCCCGGGACCCGAGGCAGCTGGCTGAGCTACCGAGCCATGGGATCTCAAAGGGTAGTGTCTCGTTCTGCAGGACAGCGCTCCACTCCCATGGCCAGCTGGGGGACGCCCTGTCACGGGGTGGCTCACCTACACTGCCTGTGAGAGCAGAGCGAAGTTGCGTGGGGCCTCGGAGGACGGTGGGAGAGCTGGCTGTGAGAGCCAGCAGGTCCCAACCAGCAGCCTCAGATCCCAGGTCGGTTGCTGCGACCGGGGTGCCGGTGCTGGCGTTTGGCTGTGGAATCATGGCACATTATTAGGAGATGGGCCAGAGTGATGCAAGGTATACTGTTGACTATGGACTGGTGAACCAGGTGGTCACAGGGATGGATATTAGGGTGACTAAGATCTGAGGAAAATAACATAGGCCGCACTTGGTACGAGCTTCCTGGTACCAGTGTTAGCTCGGAGGCTAATAGCTCAAGGGCTAATAGGCTACCTTTAGCACCCCTTCCATCTACATGACAGACAGCTAGAGAGGCCAATAATAGAGCAGTGAGTGGGTCTCAAGGACAGTGGTGGGTTGGCTTTGTCAAATCATGACATATACGATTTACCTGGAAGAGTCAAAAACGTTTCTGGGAGAGAAAAATGAGATAAAGGCTGTGTGTGTGTGTGTTTTAAGAGAATTGACTGTTTTGATATTTTTGAATAATTACATAACCAAGACACATTTCAGACAGTTAAAACCTACAAATACAACATTTTTCAGTCAATGACCCAATTAATCAATCAAATATAACATCTATCAGAAAAAGGCTTATTTTACAGTATACTCATTCCAATTACCTTGTACACACTGGAGAAACTCTCTGAACTTAACCACCATTAACTCCTCTCTAGGTTTTATTTTTACTTCCAAGAACAGAGTAGTTGGGTTTCAGAAGTGCAGCCACTTCATCTGCTGTGACATCACCATGTTCTTTACGCATATCAGGAACCCTGATGCACGGAATTTCTTTCAGGAGTGGCAGAACCTGTTAAAACAGCAGCAAAAATTTCATTGGAAGCTTAACTCTTAAATACAGTATATGTTGGTTTTTTTTTTTGTCAAATGACAAGGACCATGTTTACATGAACACGAATAAACCGGTTATGATTGGATTTCTGGAATTATCTGATTATTCAAGTGGCCATGTAAACACAATAATCTGATAAAGACCATGTTAACCAGGTTCACTAACTCAAGTGGTTTACCCTCCAATAATCTGTTTATGCATGCGATACTATGCATGCGATAGTACCGCTGCTTGGTAATAAGGAAGACATCAATCACAGTTGATGCCCAGTTAGTTATGTTAGAAAAAAATAAACGGTGAAGAATGGGCTGAAAAATCAGCTGAATGGTTTACTGTCGTGTGCACGGATGCAACACATAGACATGAATGGGTTTGAAACTTCAGAAAAAGAAGATGATGCCTGTGCAAACTTTCATTACTATAACTCATTAATGATGGCACGGAAGTCGCTCTGTGTCATCATTTTCTTCTTTCCTTTCCTCCATCTGGCACGGTTTTCCAGCCGTGGTGACCCCAGCCACGAAGAGAACCCGCTTTCGGCGGCTTCTGTCAGCCCCTGATGGATGGCAGTCAGGAAGCTTGCTGGTGGAGAACCACAACCCTTGGTGTGGTGTAGGCGCCAGCTGGAAACCAAGGGCGTGCAGCCAAAGCAGATACGGACGCATCGCCTGTCTCTCTGGGGAGTGACAGTGAAAAGAAAAAGTGAATGTATGATGACTGTTACAACTCGCTCTATTAAAATAAGATCACAGCGCTGCCGTTTCCTCATGAGCTCCAGAGTTGCACGATTTCAAAACACACCACTGAAATATCATTAAACAATGCATTTCTGACGATAGACCTCCTTTTTCCTGATCAAAAGCGGATTCTCATGGAATGCACTATAATAGTAATGCGCATTAGATTGCGCGCTGCCACACCGCTTTGAAATGAGGTACCTCCTCCGAGCGCACAGCAGGTGCACCATCTACTGTTAATTTGATGGTGTGACGCAAAGCATAAAAAACTGGCAATGCACTGACAAAAATACTGCGGGAAGTAGAAATGGGTGTATCGATACACAAGTATCGATACTTCGATACTAGCTGGTCAATACTTCGAAGTAGATACTTTTTTAAATATTGTGATACCACTATGTTAATAGAAAATGTGGAATTTGTTTTCAATTCTGAGAGTTCTAGGCATTAAATTTATGTGTGGAAACCGGTGAAAAACCAGCCCAAGCATATTATAGAGATGGTCGGCCATGTCATATGATTATGGAAGCTTATCAGATGTCAGAGCCGAAGACTCACTGCTCAGCCAAGCACTCACTCTCATGCAGTCAGCTCAGCAGCGTCGGGGGCGGCAGAAAAAGTATTACTTCTGCAATGCTACATCATTCACTCTGATTCTATGGTGATACCTGTCATGGTTCCCTCTGGGCCGTCATCTGCTACAGCTGCACACACACCTGCTCCCAATCTCCCATGGGCTTTATAACCTGCTCTGCCTGGGATCCGGCACGGAGCCGTCTGTCATTCTGCCTACAGAATACGTCTCTCATCAGCAGCCAATTTCCTGGCCTCTTCATCCGAGATCTGAATCATCTCCTCGCTTCAAATAAGCATATTGTTACTCACCGTATTAGTCGTCTTCCCCTGTGCACAGGTGGATCCCTCCGGCAGCGGAATCTACTCCTCTTGGTGGCGGTTCAAGTCTCCAACACTCCTACAGGGCCACCTGCCCAAATCCCAGCGTGGACCAAGAACGCAGTCTCCCTGCTGCAGCCCTCAGGCCAACCTGAGCATCCAACGTCCATCTGCAAAATAAGCCCCAGTCATTACCACGCTCTGTTGTCGGTGGACTGTGCTAGCTCCTGTGCTCTGTGTCATTATAGGGTTGCCAGGCTGAACGGTGTTCTGCTCTCCCCCGGTCACGACATCAGCATTTCCTCTCACACTACACATACAACGCATACACGCACTCACTGGAAATTAATAAAGGATACTTGTATTCACTTGAGCCTGAGCGTGTGTTCCCTGGGTCTGATAATTATGTCAATAATAAGCAGCATAAAATTTGAAAAATAAACAAAATGAGTACCATTTAAGTTTGTAAAATAATACTGTAAAAATAAAATAAATAAATAATAAAATAAAAAACGTTGCATTTAAAAAAATACACATATGCTGCTTGGTATTACCATAGAAATTGGATGAATGGTGAAACATTTCAGAAGTAAAAAATACTTGAATCCAGTTGAGAATCTTCACCAAATTAAGAAATTGAATTAATTTTGCATTCATTTTAAATCTTAATTATTTTTATTGTAATTGAAAAAATCTTTATTTACTTTGCTCATTGTTCTGTTTCATTTTCATTTTATCAGCATTTCTTTCAAGTGTTTATGCTCATGAGTTTTATTCATATTTCATATTGCCCTTGCAATAAAGTTGTTAATGAAACTGTAGTCATGTGATTTGGGGCAAAAAGTATCGGTATCAAAGAAAAAAATCCCATAAATTAACATTCAAGATTTAAGATTCAGAGGCTTTATTATCATGTGCATAGTTAAGAAATGCTACATTTCCTGAGCAATGAAATTTTTACTTTGCTCTCCGAACGATTGCCAAGGTAATAGGTACAGAAACAACAATTATAAGGTCATGACACACTAACAGCAATTCTAGGTCATGACACAGTAACTTACAGTAACTCAGTCACTAAATACTAAAACTAATGAGTACTAACAACACTACGTACAGTGTGTAAATAAGCACTGTGCAACCTGATGTGAACCTGAGATGGCATAGACCTATGTACAGTGTGCAAATGAGCATTGTGCAACGAGCAGTGTATAATTACAAATTAGTACCTGGTGTTAATTTCTGTAACGGTAGTACTATTAGACTGTGCATGATAAGTAGCAGCAGAGATTATAATTAGCACAGATGATATGGAAATCAGACGGGTGAGACTATATCTACTGTACAGGTGAGCAATGTTCAAATTTAGCAGCTGGTGTGTGTGAGTTCCTAAATGCAAAGCTGTGTTACGGAGTTTTGGGAGTTGTTATTGTACTGTGTACTTAACGAAATATACAATAAAGGGACCTCGAGAGCGGAGCGGAGGTTCACTTCATTTATTTGTAGAATCTCAACTCACTGCGCTTGCGCGCATGATACATTCAAACCATTCTGTATCACTACATCTCCCCCTTTTAAACCAATGTTTCCCAGCTGTTTACAAAAATCATGAATTATATCTTTTTATTACATTAACTTAAGACTAAACATAAATCCTCAAAATAAACTTTGAATGTGCACCTTCTGCATCTCATTATTCATCTCATTCTTGTCCCCTCTTTTTTTTTTTTTTTAACAATACTGCAACATTCAAACTCATAACACCTAAGAACTTAACTGAGAGGCAGGGTGGACTACCTGATCCTCTCTGTTGTGGTATGGAGGTTTATTCTGCTCCGTGTATACACACAACACTATACTACAAATTCAGTCTTTTGACTGGCTTGACCGCTCTACCCACTCTGGTGCGTATGCCCGGATCTGGGGTGGTCGATGGTGAAGGCACAACTCTCAAATGAGAGCGGTTTCTTCTGAGATAGCCTTTCGAAGTGTCAACGACGTAGGACCTCGGTGTCCCAGCTGATCCGGAAACTACTCCAGTGCGTGGTTCGTTCTTGATCCAGACTCTCTGGCCTGGCTGGAGCGGTTTCTTCTCCTGTGCTCTGTGCTGTGTGTTATATCCCTCAGCCTGTTTTCTTTTAAGCTCTTCGTCTTTCAACTCAAAAGCTCTCAAGTCCGGCCAACCTGGTGTGAGGGTGCTTGGACACACTGGGAGAGGTGTCTGGATGTTGCGCCCCATTAGGAGCTGCGCGGGGGATGCCCCATGAGCGAGAGGGGTCGCTCTGTATGCCATCAGCGCTTTGTGAGGGTCCCCATTCTTCTGCAACAGGGCCTTCACGGTTCTAACAGCACGTTCTGCTTCTCCGTTGCTTTGGGGGTAACGGGGGCTACTGGTGAGATGCTGGAATTTGTAATCTGCAGCAAACTCTGCAAACTCTGCTGCTGCAAACTGTGGGCTGTTGTCGGTGATGAGTGTGTCAGGCACTCCATGACGGCTGAAGATGGCTTTCATTTTAAGAATCACAGCTGACGCTAGAGTGCTTGTGACGTTAGCAACCTCAATGAATCGGGAGTAGTAGTCAATGACCAGCAAGTAATGACCTTTCTTCCATTCAAACAGGTCGGCGGCTAGCTTTTGCCATGGGCGTGATGGCAAGGGTGTGGTCAGGAGAGGTTCTAGTGCATTGTGACATTCCTTAGCACAAACTTCACACTGATGTACCTTTTCTTTTATCTGACGTGTCAAACCTGGCCACCATACTGCTTCATGAGCCCTCGCCATACACTTCACCATTCCCTGGTGGCCCTGATGAAGCGTTTCCAAAATGTTTGGTTGCATACTTGCTGGAATCACTATTCTTTTCCCTTTCATCAGGAGACCATCAGCCATCAACAAGTCATTTCAGTACTGCCAATAGGACTTCAGCTGCGGGGCTGAACTCAGTCTGTCCCAACCTGTGCGGATCAGAGAAGACAGCTGCGCACACAATGGATCCTCTTCCTGAGCTTGCCTAATCTGCATCAGTTTCTCCTGCGATGCAGGCAGTTGCTGAATGACTTCGTTGATGTGAGCTGTCACGTCACTCTGGAGCACGAGATCCTCCTCTGTTGTTGCACCTTGAAGGGGAGCTCTTGAAAGAGCATCTGCTGCTATGAGATTTTTTCCCGGAACATGCACAAACCGCAGGAGTCTCAATCTGAATCGCAACACACGAGGGGGAATGTCATCAAGTGCTCTTGAGCTGAGGAGACTTATCAAGGGTTTGTGGTCTGTTCTAACCTCAAAGTGCAGGCCCAGGAGGTAAGTTTGGAACCGTTCACACGCCCACGTGATGGCTAAGGCCTCTTTTTCAATTTGGGCGTATCTACGCTCAGTTTCTGTCATACTGCGGGAAATAAAGGCCACTGGCCTCCACTCTCCTGAAGCTTGAAGTTGTGACAAAACACCCCCCAGTCCGTAGGAGGATGCATCTGCTGACACCCTAGTCGGCCTGTCAGTGCAGTATGGGGCAAGTACAGCCGATGAGCTGAGCTCTTCTTTCACCTTTGCGAAGGCTGTCTGTTGAGCTGGCCCCCATGTCCACGTGTTATCAGCTTTCAGAAGGTCCCTGATCGGTCCTGTGATCTCTGCAATGTTTGGGGAAAACTTTCCCAAGTAATTCACCATCCCCATGAATCTTTTGACGTCTTCCACGTCCTTGGGTGGTGGCATGGCTGCAATGGCCCTGATCTTGTCGGGATCTGGCCGTATTCCCTCTCCGCTGACGATATGCCCAAGGAATTTCACCTCAGTCACTGCAAACTGGCACTTGTCGTTCAGGGTGAGGCCTCGCTGCTGTAGGCGTTGCAGCACTCGATGCAGCCTTTCATCATGTTCCTGTGGTGTGGCTCCAAACACCAAGATGTCATCTGCATGACAGACCGTTCCTTCCAGGCCATCCAGCATTTGTGTCAAGCGCTTCTGGAAATGCTCTGGTGCTGAGGATATTCCAAAAGGAAGTCGGTTGAAACAAAAACGTCCGAATGGCGTGATGAAGGTGGTGAGTGGGGACGATTCCCTATGCAGAGGGATTTGCCAAAAACCTGCAGTGGCATCTAGCTTTGAAAAAATTCTAGCTCCAGCTAGTTTAGCGAGCGTCTCATCGACTGCAGGGAGGATGTGTCTTTCTCTGCACATGTTGTCATTTAGGTGGGTGAGGTCGACACATATACGGATTTTTCCGTTTGGCTTTGGTACTACGACCATTCCGAAGCACCACTCAGTTGCATCTTCGATGGGTGAAATAACTCCCATTGCGTCCATCCTATTCAGCTCCTCTTGAACTTTCCCTCTTAATGGCAGAGGCAAGCGGCGTGGCACCGCTAGGGCAAATGGAGTGGCATTCTCTTTCAATTTAATCCTATATTCACCCTCTAGCTTCCCTAAACCAGTAAACACTCTGGGATATTGCTTCACATAAGCATTCTCTGTTGCAATGGCATCTACTTGACTAAGCAAGCTGAGGTCTTGTATGGCTGGCAAGCCAAGTAGTGGAGTAGCTAACCCTGGGACAACATACTCTGCTGCTTCACAACAGAGCCCTTGTAGCTCATGTCGGCAGTAAAGCATCCCTGTACTGCGATAGGAACATTGCTTGGTCCACACAGTTTTTTGCTTGGTGGTGAAAGTTTCCTGTGTAGCTTTTCAGAGTACATGTATTTTGGGATGGCTGTCACTGCAGCGCCGGTGTCGAGCTTGAACACTACCTGCTGGCCATTTACTCCAATCGACTTCTTCCATGCAGAATTAGGTGGAGGTGCCGTAGTCATTGTGCCCAAAAACAAAGTCTCCAAACTTTCACTCATGTCCTTCTGCTGAAGTTCCTCCACTCTCATTTTTGTTTTACACAAAGCAGCAAAATGCCCCTTTTTCTGACATTTCTTGCAGTCTGCATTGTGAGCAGGACATTCTTTAAATGAATTTCCATGTGCTTTTCCACACCTGCCACATCTGTCTTTTGCGTTTGTCTGACCTGGTCTGTGATTTGTTTTGTTTCCTTGTTGACACGATTTTAGTTTTTGCTTGAACCTGACTGCATCCATATTAGCTCCTTCAACACCATCCGTGCTAGTCTGTCTCAGTGTGGTTTGTTTGCTTTCGGCTTTAGGACTGTGACTAGGATTCTTCTTTGACTTGGCACAGAGGCGTCGTCTCTTCGAATTTAGTCTGCTGGTAGGATCATTAGCTTCCCCAGGCGAGCCCGGATACTGGTGGAGGGCGCGACGAGAACGCTGATCCATTGCCCCCTGGCAATCTGTACTGTCAAACATAGCCCCTCCACACATCCGGCGAGCAGCATTAACTCAAAGGATGCTCCAAAAAGTTAAAGATTTTCCTCACTTACCAATCCATGCAGATATCTACACCCCACCCACTGCCCGACTTTCATCCAGACGGCCGATTTGGAAAAACCCTCCCCCAGCTGACTTTACCATCCAGACAGCTTGGCAAGAGGAATGGGAGACCAAGGAGGTCCCAAACAAACAGCTGGTGATAAACCCCAACCAACAGGTCCCGGGCACCAACCTCCCAAGGAGACAGTGGTCTACACTCAATCGCTTCAGGACTGGACATGGCCCCTGCTTGGCCAGCCTTCACAGATGGGGCAGTAGCCCTAGCCCACTGTGCGCATGTGGAGAGGAGCAAACTATGGAACACATCATAGAGGCTTGCCCGCTCCAAAGACTGGAAGGAGGATTACACACCCTCCATACAGCAAACCAGGAGGCAACTGCTTGGCTTAAGGACTTTGCATTCGCTAAATAAATAAGTGTGGTTTGTTGCTTTTTAATTTCCTCGTTTTGGCGAATTTTCGTCATTGCTTTCGTTAGAGTTAGCTTTGAGTCGAGCTGTAACTTCTCTGAAAGCGTGTGGTCTTTAATACCCACGACTAAGCGATCTCTTATCATTTCCTCTTTGAGGATTCCATACTGACAATACTCAGCTAGCTTGTGGACGGCTGTGATGAACGCCTCGGCTGATTCACCAGGCTCCTGGCAGCGTTTGTTAAACTTGGCCCTCTCGTATATCACGTTATGTTCACAGATGAAATGTTTTTCAAAAGCGTCTCTTACTTTCTCGTAGTCCTTGTTGTCCGCTTCAGCCAGTGCTAAAGTGTTAAGCACATCATCTGCCGAGTCTCCCATAGTGTATATTAGCGAGTTCACTTGATACTCTTGACTCTTCTGGTCGAGTCCGGCAGCTATGCGGAATCTTTCAAAACGTCTGATCCAATTTGGCCAACTAGCGACGTCCCTGAAGTCAAATGCCTCGGGCGGGCTTATCGAAAATAACGTATCCATTACCTTCCGACGTCTTTGTCACGTTGTGGCTAGCTTGGAATGCTTGCTAGTTCAGCTCGTGAACTTGAAAACTTTTTTTCCTCTGTACAGCCCAACTGGAAGGAAACTTCGCTTACATGCTTTTTAAAGCTTCTGTCTTCATATTAGAGACGGGTCGCTGACTTCTGACACCATGTATTGTACTGTGTACTTAACGAAATATACAATAAAGGGACCTCGAGAGCGGAGCGGAGGTTCACTTCATTTATTTGTAGAATCTCAACTCACTGCGCATGCGCGCATGATACATTCAAACCATTCTGTATCACTACAGTTATCTGTTCAGGAGTCTGATGGCAGTGGGAAAGAAGGAGCTCTTCAGTCTGGTTGTCCTGCATTTCACACTTCTGTACCTCTGGCCTGAAGGTAGAAGTGTCAACAGTCTGTGCTGGGGGTGGGTGGAGTCCCAGAGAATGGCGTCAGCTCTCCTTTGGACTCTGCGGTGGTAGATGCTATGCAGAGAGGGGAGTGGAGACCTGTTGATCTTCTCTGCTGTCTTCACCACGCTCTGCAGGCATTTGAAGTCCAGGGCAGTGGTGCTGCCGTACCACACAGTGATGCAGTTGGTCAGGATGCTCTCAATGATGCAGCTGTAGAAATTGTTGAGGATCCTGGAGGACATGCCAAACTTCTTCAGCCTCCTCAGAAAGTACAGTCACTGTTGAGTTCTCTTAACCAGCTCTGTGGTGTTGTGTGTCCACTTAAGGTCCTTGCTGATGTGGATGCCCAGGTATTTAAAGCTGCTCACCCTCTCCACCTCTAGCTTCCGAATGAACAGTGGCTGCTGGGGTCTCCTCCCTTTCCTCATATCCATCATCATCTCCTTTGTCTTGTCCATGTTAAGGGTGAAATTGTCCTCACACCATGACACCAGGTTGGCCACCTCCCTCCTGTAGGATGCTTCATCATCACCAGTAATGCATCCTATCACTGCTGTGTCATCCACGAACTTTAGGATGATATTGTCCTTGTGGGAGGCAACACAGTCATGGGTGAAGAGGCTCTAGAGGATGGGGCTGAGAAGACAACCCTGTGGAACACATGTGTTTGTGATGATGTTGGCTGAGGTCCTGTTACCCATCCTGACAGACTGGGGCCTGCCAGTTAGAAAGTCCAGTAGCCAGTCGCAGAGGGTGGGGTGCAGACCAAGTGAAGACAGTTTGTCGGTGAGTTTGTGGGGGATGACCGTGTTGAGGGCGGAGCTGTAGTCGACAAAGAGCATCCTAATGCAGGAGTCTTTATCTTCCAGGTGGGAGAGAGAATAATGGAGTGCTGCAGCGATGGCATCTGAGGTAGACCTGTTGGGCCAGTAAGTGTACTGCAGGGGGTCAAGGGTGCCCAGTATGCTGTCCTGAATGAGGGGCAGCACCACTCTCTCAAAGCACTTCATGATGACTGGAGTGAGTGCTACTGGTCTGTAATCATTCAGACTGGTCGGTGGGCTCCTTTTGGGGAGAGAGATGATGGTTGTCGTTTTGAAACAGGAGGGGACTATGTTCTGGCTGAAGGAGAGGTTGAAGATTGCTGTGAGAATGTCGGTCAGCTTGGCAGTGCATCCTCTGAGGGCCCGCCCAGGTATATTGTCTGGTCCTGCTGCCTTGAGGGGGTTGATGTTCTTTAGTGGTTTGTTTACCTGGCCTGGTGAGACTCTTAGCGGAGGGTGTGTGTGTGTGAGTGTGTGTCTCTTCTCTGTGCTGTAGCAGGTGGTCTCAAAGCAGGTGTAAAAGATGCTGAGATTGTCCGACAGGCTGTCTGTGGAGCTAGTGGTGCTGCTGTTGGTCCTCTTGTAGTCTGTAATGTGTTGCAGGCCTGAGCCCCGGGTAAGGAATGGAGTAGATGCTGTCAGTTTTAATCTGTACTGCCTCTTGGCTGTTGTTATAGCCTTTCTCAGTCCATACTTTGCAGCTTTGTACTCGACCTCACAGCCTGATGTAAAGGCACGAGAGCGAGCACGAAGCATCTGACGTACTTGACTGTTGATCCAGGGCTTCTGGTTGGGTAACTTCCTGACCTATATGGTGGGTACGATGGTATCAACACATGTGCTGATGTACCCAGTCATGTATTCCGCATAATCCTGTATGTTTACAGAAGAGTCCTCTCGGGTGGCTGCAGCTTTAAACACATCCCATTCTGTGCAGGCAAAACAGTCTTGTAGGGTACCCTCAGTCTCTGGAGTCCAGCGCTGAATTTGCTTCATAACAGGGTTTGTTTGTTTCAGCTTTTGTCTGTAGGCTGGGTACATAAACAGTGAGATGTGATCTGTCCGAAGTGGGGGTGGGTTGCTGCTCTGTAGACACCATGTATGTTGGAATACACATGATCCAATGTGCTTTTATTGTGGGCGGGAATGTCCACATGCTGGTAATATTTGGGGAGTACAGTCCATAAATTGCACTGGGATGTTTCGTCGCTTCTGCGCTGATGACGTCATGGAGTTTGTTTAGCACTACTGTGTAGCTGCTTTGTGGGCAGATGTAAACAGCGGCCAAAAACACAGCGGTCAATTCCCTCGGTAGATAATAGAGGTGGCATTTCAGCAGTAAAAACTCCACGTTGGGCGAGTAGTGCTTGTAGATGGTTTGTACATCTCTGCACCACGAGTGGTTTATAAATACACCCCCCCCCCATCCCTCGTCTTACCAGAGTCTCCTGTTCTGTCTGCCCAATGTGTTGAGTGTGTCTGTAGCTGAATAGCGCTCTCTGGGACTCTGTCTGAAAGCCAGGTCTCGCAGAAAATTAGGGCACAGTACTGTCTTGTCTCCCGCTGGTTTTCAATCCTTGCTCTTAGTTCGTCTAGCTTATTTTCCAAAGACCGCACGTTTGCCATTAAGAGACTGGGTAACAGTGGCCGGTTAGAGCGAGCCTTTAACCCAACATGTAGCCCTCCTCTCTTGCGGTGCCTTCAGCCCCGCCTCCAACACACTCTCTTGGGGTTAGCATGCTCATGTGAGCTTGGTGCTTCAGGGCCTTCCTGGGGGTGCTGATGGTCACCGTGGGGGTGGACGACGTATTGCACATCGGGTGGTATAAAGCCAGTAAACTCCGTGTGGCTGTTTGACTTGGCAATATCCAGTAGTGTCTGTTGGTTGTATGTTAGCAGTGCATGGCCTCCATGCACTGCAGAAAGAACAGCAACTATGCAAAAAAGGAGAAAAGTTGGCATTCAGGAGCGGAACGAGCAAAGACGTTTGCCAACGGTGGGTGCCATCTTGATTAATGGTATCGTATCAAAAGGGAAAATGCCAGTATCGCCCATCCCTAGCGGGAAGACTGTCGGAAAAGTGCGCGGATGATCGTCAAAATAGGGCCCCATGTCTTGTTCAGTATGGCAATATTTTGGTTTCCAGAACACTTCTAGACTCTGAGCTCCACCCTAAATGTATTGCATGCTATAGTTTGTGTGGTGAGTTTACAGCTTTTGAATGTCCTTAACAGAATAATAGTATCGAAGAATCTACACTACTAATCTAAGACTAAACACAAAAAAGAATCAATGCTAGTTTATGGAG
Source organism: Pholidichthys leucotaenia (assembly GCA_020510985.1). Classification (NCBI taxonomy): domain Eukaryota; kingdom Metazoa; phylum Chordata; class Actinopteri; order Cichliformes; family Pholidichthyidae; genus Pholidichthys; species Pholidichthys leucotaenia. The sequence goes on along the minus strand of CM035849.1, from coordinate 115,772,446 downwards.
CCCTTGCAAGACGGTAAGACTTCTGACACTTTGAATTGGTTTCTCTGTTTACAAAAAAAAAAAGGAATACAGTGAGATTGAGGACTTTACTGAAACAAGAGCACTCTGAGGCAAGTGCAGTACCCCCGGCCTCCGTTTTCTGTGAAGATCCCAATACATAGTGATGGAGAGCAGTTTTCACCTTTTCAATATAATTACTGTGGCAGAACCAAATTTTGATAAGCCCATCATCCACGAATATATAACAAAGTATACAACCCATGGCTGTACATCAGGATCCCGAGGTCAACCTGTGTAGCAAGTTTGGTGACCCTAGAGAGCTTTATACGTTCTATAGTAGGAGAGCATAGGGAATGCCAACCTTGGCCTCTGACCTTTTGACCCCAAACCTGTAGTCAGAGGTTATGGTCTCAGTTTGGTGACCCTACCCTTCTTTGTTGTTGAGATAAAGTTTATAAGCCATTTTGATATTGACCTTTGACCTTGCAATCTCAAAACCATAGTCACATAGGCGGTCCTAACTTTACTCGTTGTACAGTAATAAGGCATGAGGAATGTTAACTGTCTGACTGTCTGAGGCGCTCCATTGCGCCGTCAGCCCCTAGTGGTCAAGGTTTTTTCAAGAAAATATTCAGTTCAGATGTAAGAGATTTCCAAAGCTATAACTTGAAAGTGGTAAGGGATAATGGCTTACTGTCAATTAAAAAGATGTAGAATATGATCCAAAGTTTGAGATAGGAGTAAATTTATGCATCTAATTTACATAATGCCACGGCAGCCATATCGAATTACATAATTTTCAGTCAAAAGCGGACTTCGGACATATTTACACAAAGGATGGTTTTGTTTTTTGTCATCGTTTTTTGTTTTGGGTTTTTTTGTTGTCTTCAAAGTATATGAACCAGAAAATCAGTACAATGTAAACAAAGAAATTTGTCACTTACCACTGGTCAGGCGGCTTGCTTTGTCCATTTTCGCTATCCATCCTGGTCGTACTTCTCCCAGTCATTTTCGGTTTCTCTCCCACATCCAGAAACTCTTATGATTATTCCACCTCAATTTCACTTTTATTCTGCTGCAATTTATCTTATATGACGACACGAAACCAGCACGATTGTTCTGTCCAGTCACATGGCACTGGGGTTGATGGCAGGTGAACATCAACCAGCTTCGGCCACCCTCTGTTATAACAAAATGTAGATATTTATCTTCACAAGCTAAATAATCTCTTTTTAGAATCATAGTTGGCAAATTTGGGAGCAAATGCCTCCTCTGTCTTGCAATCGAGCACATAAAGATTTGTTTACAAACTCTTCTTCTCTGGTGTCCAGAAGTGATGTTTTTTTTTTTGGGGGGGGGGGTTATAAGGGGGCCATTAGTCCTCCAAGGCAAGAGCAGTAAGTTATATGTGTCTGCCACGTTGTGAGGTGGAATACTTAGTACAACTGGGGTTTATTATGGTTTATGGCCATGTCATATGACAGTCGCAGAACTGTGACACAGACAGTGGGGGCGCCGTCTGTCCATGAAACAAAGACTAACAACAGGTTAACCTTGACCTTTTGACCCCAAACCCATAGTCAGTGCTCAGGATCCCAAGGTGAACCTGCGTACCAGCTTTGGTAGCCCTAGCTTTACTCATTTTATAGTAATAGTAAATGTAGCTACCACAGTGCAAATGCAATGTTAAGTTTGACCCCATGACCCCAAACCCATAGCGAGGTCTTTCAGTAATTACTGTTTTTAGAAGATTTAGGGAAAATCTGACCTCTGACTTTTGACCTCAAGGTCATCTGATGAGAGTGAAATTGCAATATGTGTATCACCAGAATATATGAAATCATGGTACCAAGTTTCAAAACAATTGGAACAAAAATGTAGGAAGAGTTGATTTCACAAGACAGTTACTGTCTATGAAGTGAGGTGAAACAGGAGGTCCTAGATCAGGGGCTACAATTTCTGCAAAAATCAACCCATCAGAGCCAAATTGCAATATGTGCATCCTCAGTCTATATGAAACCATGGCACCAAGTTTCAAAACAATCGGAACAAAACTGTAGGAGGAGTTGATTTCACAAAAGTAGGACAGACGGACGGACCCATAACATAATCCCCCTTCGGTCTTCACCTAAAGGGCTCTTCGACCCCTTAGGGCTTCAACCAGTGGGGGATCAAAAGACTGACTCAAGAGGCAGGTAAAGGTATGCATTAAATGACTCAAGAGTGGGTTGTCTACAGCACAACTTATGAGCTGGCTTTTGATATCCAAAGCATTTACAAATTTGCTGGCCTCATTTAAACCTCTACAAAGTCCTGAAACGTGGTATGTAGGCAATTCAATATGAGTCATGTTTGAATTGTACGAAATGTTATGAAAGCTACATTTAAGTCTAAACTTACCTCGTAGTACTTCAGACCATCAGCTAACTGATCATAGCAGCTCTGTCATTGAATAAGCGCATGGAAAAGTACTGCTTTTTGTACAAATGCATCCTTGTTGTCCATGCTAACTGGATTTGGAAGACCTTCAATTTGGTATCTTCATGAGTCACGGCATTTCAGCGCTTGCCCCAGCTCATCCTGAGTTGCTGCTTGATCAACCTTAAAGGTGTGGTGCACATATGTAGCTTCACGGGCTCACATGTATATGACTGTTCATATGCTCTCATGTATATTCCTGTGTGCTTACTTTGGCTTCACGTCTGAAGAGGAACAAAAGGTCTGGACCTCCTAGGGAGATGAGGAGGATGTGAGTGTTGACCTTTGGATATGCAAAGAGATGGTCATGAAGGATTTCCTGACCACCGAAGTTTGGATGAAAGAGATAGGAACTGCAGGGGGGATGCATTGTGTTTGGGATTTAAAGACAATGGGATTTTGTGCTTTGATGTCAGGGGTATAAGACTGGCAGTGTTTGGGGGTTCTGTCTCTTTTCTGATTTGTATGTTGGAGAGTGTGTCGAGAATAAAATGGAACTTGAGAAATAACTCAGCCTCATCCTTTCCACACATCTCCACACTGGTGACCTTAAGACGTATTATGGCCGGTGATGATTCTCCTGCACCGGACTCATCAGGAGCCAGCCAGGCTAATGCAGCTACCACAGTCCAGCTACCTGATTTCTGGCAGCATAGCCCGCGCTCCTGGTTTAACGCAGTCAAGGCACAGTTCCATCTTCGGAGGGTTTTGGCAGACGCCACGGAATTCTACCATGTGGTTGCAAAGCTGGGCAGCCACACAGCCCAGCGAGTAGAGAGCCTGATTAACCATCCACCAGACGACGACAAGTATGGCACATTGAAGGCTGCTCTCATCCGTTTTTTCACCCCCTCGCTGGGAGAGCGAGCAGAGAAGCTCCTGGCGTTGATTGAGGGCGAGGTCGACAGACCTGCAGACCTGATGGCGAAGCTGCTGAGTTTGAGAGACTCCGAAGATGATGGTTTTATCTTTGCCCACCTTTTCTTCAGGACACTACCATCAGCGGTGAGAGTTACCCTGGCCAGTTCACGGCTGCTGGCCCACCAAGACTATCACAAGCTGGGCCAGGAGGCGCAGCGACTCGTCGACGCCCATAGACGACACACGGCCACGACCACAGCAGCGGAGCTGGGCGCAACATCCGGACATGGCAGGGGGCCAGAGGCTGCAGCGCCAGGCTCACCAATGACAGCAGCGGCGGAGGCCAGGAGACGTGGAGCGGACGACGTCCTTTGCTTTTACCATCGCCGTTTCGCCGAGAGGGCACGCAAGTGCATTCCACCGTGCCAGTTCAAGCGCTCGGGAAACGCCAAGACCGGGAGTTGGTAGCAGCTGCGGCTCTCGGTGAAGAGAACAAGCTGCTCTACCTGAGGGACGCGCGATCGGGGAGGCACTTCCTCGTGGACACAGGCTCCCAGCTGAGTTTCATCACACCTTCCTACGCTGACCGGCTGGCGCCTTCCAGTGGCCCTGTGGCGTCAGCAGCGAACGGCTTGACGATTAAGACCTTCGGGGAGAAGACCCTGTTTCTCTCTTTCCACGGCCGTACATTTGAGTGGACTTTCGTCATAGCGGCAGTCAATTTCAACATGTTAGGTGCTGATTTTTTGTGCTCACATGATTTGTTGGTCGATCTTGTTAACAGACGCCTCGTTAATGCACTCTCTTTTTCCTCTATTCCCCGTACAGCGCGAGTGACTCCGCCAACAGCACAAGCCAACGTCACAGCTGCAGGTGGTAAGTTTCACTCACTCCTCAATCAGTTTCCAGCACTCACGGTGCCAACGTTTTCGGCGACCGTGGCTAAACACGGGGTGGAGCATTTTATTACTACCACTGGGCCGCCCGTTTTTGCAAAAGCTCGGTGCTTGGATTCAGCTAAACTGGCCATAGCGCGCGAGGAATTCGCCAACCTAGAAAAATTGGGCATCATCAGACGTTCAAACAGCCCTTGGGCTTCACCGCTTCACATGGTCCCTAAAACTGATGGCTCATGGCGGCCGTGCGGTGATTTTCGCAGGCTGAACAATGCTACAGCACACGACCGCTACCCAATCCCACATATCCAGGATTTTTCAGTTCATTTGGCGGGGACGCACGTTTTTTCTAAGACAGACTAGGTGCGCGGTTATCATCAGGTCCCAGCCCGCGCTGAGGACATACCCAAAACTTTTTGGGTTTTTGCGTATGCCGTTTGGGCTTAAAGGCGCAGCGCAGACTTTCCAATGCATGATGGACGCGGTGTTGCGCGATCTTCCTTTGTGGAGATGTGTGGATAAAGGTACATACTGGAAACATAAGGCTAAGAGAGATGCATCCCTGTTAAAATAAATGCTTCAGAAGGGCTTATCGAGATACACAAAACATTATACCTTTCGTAGAGCTTCTCTCAGTTCCATGTCACCTACATCATCTGGACCAACATTCACCTGAAAGATGTGTCCTGTCAGAATGTAGTTCACAGCAAATGGAGAAAGGAGGGCTGGAGGTTCACCACCCTGGACTATGATGGTAGACATCATCTTCCCAATAGTGCGGTACATTCCGTTCTGCACATGAGAAATGTTCATTCTTGGAATAAAACCATTTGGTGACTCTAGGAGTACAAGACAAAAACATAGAAAAGTCATTTAAAAACTTTAACAACAATCTGAACACAATCAGTGTATATTGGAACAGACACAAATGAAGAATTATAGTCTGCTGATTTACTAGGCCTTAAGTTTTCTAAATTTGACAGAGCCAATACAGAGGTTTGTTGCATGTCATGAAGAAAAATAAAAATTATACTTTTATCAATATGGTTGGGAATATTAATATTTAATGATAATCTAATTCATTATTCACATACACATCATCAGCTCTCAAAATGTTGACTATAAAAACATTTTCTGTTTCTGCAGTCAAGGCTTATGTCTAATAAAGGCATTTTTTGTGATCCAAACTTTTAAAGTAAAATTTACACAGTATTTAAGAACAAGATTAAAATTTATTTAAAAATTATACCGTCAAATGCTCCACTCACTTTGTGGATTGCTTTTACAAATCATTGAACAATCATTTGTTTACAAATCTTTGAACAATCATCTTCATCCACATCAATTTGGTTTTAGACCAGGATACTCAACAGAAACAGCAAATTGTTGCCTTATTGAAAACGTCAAACAGTCCTTGGACAGGGGTAATGTGGTAGGAGCTGTTTTTCTAGATCTCAAAAAGGCTTTCGATACTGTAAACCACAGTTTGCTTTTATCCAAAATGGTATCTTTTAACTTCTCCCCAAATACATTAGAATGGTTTGCATCTTATCTCCAGAATAGAGAACAGTGTGTAAAAGTTCACCAGGATAAATCTTCATTTTTAAACAACCGCATGGGTATCCCACAAGGGTCCATTCTTGGTCCTTTACTTTTCAGCATTTTTATTAATGACTTGCCGTTACACTGCTCAGCTGCAACATGCCAACTTTATGCAGATGATGCAGTTATTTACACAGCTGCCAAGACTCCAGCACAGGCTGCAGATGTACTGTCTACAAGTATGGTTGATGTCCAAGAGTGGCTCCTCAAGAACCATCTATTGCTGAACCTTCAGAAAACAGTCTCAATGTGCTTTTCAATCAAAAAATGTAACCTGCAACGTTTTAAAGTTAATATACATGATCATGACATCAGTTTAGCTACAGAATTCAAATACCTTGGCATTGTACTAGATCCTCAACTCAAATTTAATCTTCATATAAAGAAAATTTCAGAAATAGTAAAAAAAAATCTGAACTGCTTTAAATTAATTAGATATTGCATACCTTACGAAGCAGCTGCACTGTATATGCATTCTATGGTTTTTTCTCATATATCATACTGTTTGACAGTCTGGGCTCAAGCAGCCCCTTCCACAATAAGACATATAGGTTCATTATATAATCAAACCCTAAAAATCTTGGACAAAAAGCCCATTAGGTGGCATCACTGTAATGTTTTAAAAAAATACAACCTATTGAGTTTTGAGAGCTTCATTGACCTCTGTTTTCTGAAATTAACGTTCAAATGTTTCCTTAAATCAGCACCCGAGCCACTTGCTGGTTTCGTCCAAAGACAGGACAGCAGCAGAGCCACCAGGAGTTCTGTTAACAATAACTGTAAAATATTCCACCGCAGAACCACATTTGGACAAACAGCTTTCTCTATAAAGGGCAGTCACATCTGGAACACAATGCCAAATGTAATTAAAATAATAACGGACTTTAAAACATTCACTAAAAAGGTTAAAAACTGGCTGAAAAATAAACAAGAATGTACTCATGTATGAATTAATTGTCTGCAAAGTGAGTGAATGAAGGGAAGGAATAAATGTGTTTGTTTATAGTGAGTGACGAAGGGAGGGAGGCCTGAAATAGGCAAACGTGAGTTATGTTATATGTGTTAAATGTGAGTCAGGCTGTTATATTTGTGTATTTATAATATTTATAATATTTATGTTAAATGTGAGTCAGGCTGTTATATTTGTGTATTTATAATATTTATAATATTTATAATTGTGTATTTATAATCTTTCTGCATTGATGTATGTGGTTATTGTGTATATATATATTTTTTTTATTTTATTTTATTTTTTTTCATCTTCTACTTGATTCTTTTTTCTAAAGCCCATCCAGGGACAAGAGTTGCAAATTAGCTAATAGCTATACACTATATGTGCAACACATCAGATTGATTGTCTTTGATTAATTGTCTATGTTTATTGCACTGTCCCTGTCAAATAAACTAATCTACTACTACTACAAGCAGTCGGAAGAATTCTCACCTGGGCCCTCCAAGGTCCTCTGCTTCTTCATTGTTGTCTTCATCACTGGCAAAGGTGACATACAGCGTATCAGTACTCTCAGTAAATCTTCGTCTACTGTACTGTCAGAGTGCAGTTGTCCACACATCTCCTCGGCTGATGTAGATTGGTTTGTGTCCAGCTGTGACAATCTCACTGTGCGCCTTCACAATTCCTGTAATTTCTTCTCGGGTCAAAGTTTTTGCAAACCTTCAAAACAAAAATATTATAATTATTATCAAAACATATGATAATCCTGTCTTAATGAGAAAGACACAGCACTACAAGTTAAAATGGGCTATACAAATATACCTTGAATCTTGTAAGGACTGCACAGGTTCTTCTAAAACACTGCGTCTGATGGCCTCCTCTAGGGCGTCATCTTCTTCAATATCAACAGGACTAGAAATAAGAGACACGAGAATAAGAAATAAGACACACGAGGGTGGTGAGCCCTCCAGTGGGCTCATCACCTGCAGGAGGGACCATGGCAGTCTGGTGCAATGCGGATCAGGTGGTGGTCGAAAGCAGAGACTTCGGGGGTCTGATCCTCAGCTTTCTAAACTGGCTTTTGGGATGTGGAACATCACTTCTCTGGTGGGAAAGGAGCCTGAGCTGGCGCATGAGGTTGAGAGATACCAGCTAGATATAGTTGGGCTTACCTCAATGCACAGCTCTGGTTCTGGAGCCAGTTTCCTGGAGAGGGGCTGGAGCTTGGCCTACTCTAGAGTTGCCCTGGGCGAGAGGCGATAAGCAGGGGTGGGAATTCTTGTGTCCCCCCACCTTGCTGCCTTGACATTGGAGTTCTCCCTGATGGACGAAAGGGTAGTTTCCCTGCACCTTCAGGTTGGGAAATGGGTCCTGACCATCATTTGCGTCTACGCACCAAATGATGTTTCAGAGTACCCACCCTTTTTGGAGTCTGTGACTGGGGTGCTGGAGAGTGCTCCTCTTGGTGACTCCATTGTCCTACTGGGGGACTTCAATGCACACATGGGCAATTACAGTGAAGCCTGGAGGGGCGTGATTGGGAGGAACAGCCTGCCTGATCTGAACCAGAGTGGTGATCAGTTATTACGCTTCTGTGCCAACCACAGTTTGTCCATAACGAACACCATGTTCAAGCATAAGGGTGTCCATATGTGCACCTGGCACCAGGACACCCTATGTTGCAGGTCGATGATCGATTTTGTTATTGTGTCATCAGACCTGTGACCACATGTCTTGGACACTCAGGTAAAGAGAGGTGCAGCGCTGTCAACTGGTCACCACCTGGTGGTGAGTTGGATCTGATGGCGGGGGTGGACACCACTCAGACCCGGTAAACCTAAACGTATAGTAAGGGTGTGCTGGGAATGTCTGGCTGAGGCCCCTATCTGAGAAGTGTTCAACTCCCACCTCCAGAAGAACTTCGACCACATTTCGATGGAGTCTGAATCGGCCATGTTCTCCACCTCCATTGTTAAAGCTGCTGCCCAGAGCTGTGGCTGCAAGGTTGTTGATGCATCTCGTGGTGGCAACCCCCAAACCAAGTGGTGGACACCAGTGGTGAGGGCAGCCATTAAAGTGAAGAAGGAGCCCTATCAAGCATAACTGGCTTGTGGGACTCCTGAAGCAGCTGAGATGTACCGACAGGCCAAGCAGAGTGCAACTCGGGTGGTTGCTGAAGCAAAAACTCAGGTGTGGGAGGAGTTTGGTAAGGCCATTGAACAAGACTTTCGGTCAGCCTCAAAGAGATTCTGGCAAACTGTTCGGCAGCTCAGGAGGGGAAAGCAGCTCCCTGTCCACATTGTGTATGGTACGGGATGGGGCGCTGCTAACTTTGACTGGGGATATTGTCGGGCGGTGGAAGGAATACTTCGAGGATCTCCTCAATCCCACTGACCCACCTTCCACAGAGGAAGCAGGGCTTGAGGACGAGGGAGACGACTCTCCCATCACAGGGGCTGAGGTCACTGAAGTGGTTAAAAAAACCCTTTTGTCCACCAAGGGTGGACGAGATTCACCCTGAGTATCTCAAGGCCCTAGATGTTGTAGGATTGTCATGGTTGACACGCCTCTGCAACATTGTGTGAAGGTCAGCGACAGTGCCTTTGGCATGGAAAACTGGAGTGGTGGTTTCTCTTTTCAAGAAGGGAGACCGGAGGGTACATTCCAACTTTAGGGAGATCACACTTCTCAGCCTCCCTGGGAATTTCTATGCAAGGGTACCGGAAAGGAGAGTCTGACCATTGGTCGAACCTCGGATTCAGGAGGAGCAATGTGGTTTTCATCCTGGCCGTGGCACATCGGACCAGCTCTTTACCCTTTTGAGAATCCTTGAGGGTTCATGGGAGTTTGCCCAACCAGTCCACATGTGTTTTGTGGACTTGGGGAAATCATTCAACCGTGTCCCTTGTGATCTCTTGTGGGGGGGGGGGGGAGTATGGGGTATCGGGCTTGTTGCTATGAGCAATAGCAACAAGCTATTGCTCATAGCAATAGCAAATGGTCAACAAGTGGTCCCTATACGACCACTACAAGAGTTTGGTTCATGTTGCCAACACCCAGTCAAACTCGTTTCCAGTGAGAGTTGGACTCCGCCAGGGCTACCCTTTGTCACCGATCCTGTTCATAATTTTTATGGATAGGATATCTCAGTGCAACCAAGGAATGGAGGGTGTCATATTCACTGACCACAGGATCTCATCTCTGCCGTTTGCGGATGATGTTGTTCTGTTGGTTTCATCGAGCAATGACCTACAGGTCTTACTGGGATGGTTTGCTGCTGAGTGTGAAGTGGCTGGGATGAGAATCAGAACTTCCAAGTCTGAGTCCATGATCCTCAGCTGGAAGAGGGTGGACTGTCCTCTCTGGGTTGGTGACAAGCTCCTGCCCCAAGTGGAGGAGTTTAAGTATCTCGGGGTCTCATTCATGAGTGAGGGAAGAGTAGAGTGTGAGATTGACAGATGGATCAGAGCTACTGGCTCTCCTCAGGGGTGTGTGTTGTCACCACTACTCTTCATCCTGTACACAAACATGTGTCGGAGCAGACATGACAACAGACACATTATAAAGTATGCTGATGACTCAGTTATTGTCATTCTCCTCCAGGATGGTGAGAGTGGCCACGGCCCAGTAGTTGATGATTTTGTTCACTGGTGTGAGGATTCCTACCTGCAGCTGAATACGACAAAAACTAAAGACATGATTATTGACTTTAGGAGGAAAACTCCCAGGCACAAAGCCACCGTACTAAAAGGCCAGACCACCGAATGTGTACAATTCTACAAATATCTTGGGACGATTATTGATAGTAATTTAAACTTTGAAGAGAACTGTGAAAGGGTGTGCAAAAAGGGTCAGCAACATTTGCATTGCTTGAGGAAACTTGCATGCTTCCAAATTGACCGAACCATAATGACAATGTTTTATTGGGCTTTTATTGAATCTGTTTTATCCTTTTCTTTAGTGTCATGGTTTGGTGAGATAAAACTGAAACAGAGGAAATCCTTGGATCAGGTAGTAAGATGGTCCAGTCGTTTGCTTGGTGAGTCACAGCTGAGCCTGACATCCCTGTACACCAGACAAGTACAGAGGATGGCTACCTCCATTTTAAATGATGACTCCCACCCTTTGCACTGCAACTTTCAGCTTCTTCCCTCAAGACGGAGGTTTGCTGTCCCAAAAAGTAAAACCCAGCGCTACAAAAACAGCTTTGTTCCTGCTGCTGTCAAAGAGTTGAACAAGTTGTAACAACATATTGCACATAATTTAGGTACCTATTTATTAACTCCATTTTATATTTACTTATTTTTGTAGGATGTTATTTGGGTTCTAAATATTTTATTGGGTTTTAGACCTTTGAGTGTTTAACCTCTTTGACTAGTTTTTAACTTTTTAAGATGACCCTTCTCTCTTACCTCTGGTTTTTCTCTCATCTCTTTGTCTTTGTACCCTGATTGATGGAGCCTTGAGTATTTTTATTATGTTTATAGTCAGCTTCATGTGTGCCTGTGTTTGTGTCTATGTTGAATGTAATTGTGGCTTGTAAATATGGATGTCACCAGACTGCAAAACAAATCTACCTGCGGGTACAAATAAAGTAACCTGAACCTGAACCTGAACCTGAAACCTGAGAGCAGCATCTGCAGTGATGAGGATGTTGTACCAGTTTGTTGTGGTGAAGAGGGAGCTGAGCTCTAAAGCAAAGCTGTCAATTTACCAGTCAATCTATGTTCCGACCCTCACCTATAGTCAAGAGCTTTCAGTAATGACTGAAAGAATGAGATCACGGATACAAGTGGCTGAAATGAGCTTTCTCCGTAGGATTGCTGGAATCACCCTCACAGATAGGGTGAGGAGCTCAGTCATCCGGGAGAGGCTCAGAGTAGAACCGCTGCTCCTCCACATTGAAAGGAGGCAGTTGAGGTGGTTTGGGCATTTGATCTGGATGCCTCCTGGACGGCTCCCCCTTGAGGTGTTTTGGGCACGTCCCACTGGGAGGAAACCCCGGGACCAACCCAGGACATGCTGGAGAGACCATGTCTCCCAGCTGTCCTGGGAGACATGGTCAGAGAGAATACGTCTTGGTATTTTCTCTGAAGAGCTGGAGTAGGTGGCCGGGGAGAGAGAAGTCTGAGCTTCTCTGCTTGAGCTGCTGCCTCCATGACCCGGACCACCGGAAAAGCGGTAGAAAATGGATAGATGGATGAAGAATATAAAATGATGTTCAGTCTACAACAAAATGGATAAATATAAGATAAGATAAGATAAGATAAGCCTTTATTAGTCCCACAATGGGGAAATTCCAGGATTGCAACAGCACAGGGATAGCAACACTCAGAGCAATAATTAAGAAGATACGAAAAATATAAATAAGAGCAGTGGATATACATACGTACACATAAATATATAAATATATATACAAAGTGTGGAGCATTGTAGCAAGATGTAATAAACAGCATAACCGTCTACTTAGTTATCCTACATAGTACGAATATGTACCCATACATATTGTCACCCTCCGTAGCGACTGATATTGTCCTAGTTGTATACTGGAGGGGACCATTTGTGTAGGGGACCATCTGTTGCGTCTTTTGCATTCAATACTACTAGGTCGTCACATTTTTTGCTATCTCTGCGAGCAGCCCTGCTTAGGTTATACAGTCTGACAGCCGTAGGTAGGAAGGACCTGCGAAACCTCTCGGTTGCGCACCTAGGATGATGTAGTCTACTGCTAAATGAGCTCCTCAGTGCGTTCAATATGTCCTGCATAGGGTGGGACTCGGACTCCAGCAGAGATGACAGTTTAGCCACCATCCTTCTCTCTCCTATCTCCTCCACTGGGTCAAGGCGTTGCCCCAGGACAGAGCTAGCTTTCTTGATCAGTTTGTTTAGTCTCTTCCTATTGGCCGCTGTAATGCCGTTTGCCCAGCAGACCACTCCAAAAGTGATGGCTGATGCCACCACTGTCTCATAGAATGTCTTCAGCAGCGCCCCTTGTACACCAAAAGACCTGAGCCTCCTCAGTAGGAACAGCCTGCGCTGTCCCTTCTTGTAGAGTGCATCGGTATTGTGTGACCAGTCTAGTTTATTGTTCAGATGAACACCAAGGTACTTGTAGGATGTCACCATCTCAGTGTCTGTTCCCTGTATGTCTACTGGTGCTGTGAGGGGTTGTCCTTGCCTGTGGCAGTCCACCACCAGCTCCTTAGTTTTCCTCGCGTTGATCTGGAGGCAGTTCCAATGGCACCAGTCCACGAAGTCCTGGATAAGTCCTGTGTACTCAGCTTCATCTCCGTTGGAGATGAGGCCGACGATCGCAGAGTCATCAGAGAACTTCTGTAGATGGCAGTGTGTTGTGTTGTGTTGTGTGAGAAGTCTGCAGTATAAAGGGTGAACAAGAAGGGAGCCAAAACCGTTCCCTGGGGGGCCCCCGTGCTACCGATGATCGTGTCAGACACACAATCTCGGGTTCTCACAAACTGTGGCCGGTTAGTGAGGTAGTCCAGGATCCATGATGACAGGTGCTGGTCCACCCCTGCGCACAGCAGCTTGTCATTCAGGATCATTGGTTGAATGGTGTTGAAAGCACTGGAGAAGTCAAAGAACATGATCCTCACCGCATTCCCGGGCTTCTCCAGGTGGGACAGAGAATGGTGAAGGAGGAAGATCACTGCATCCTCCACCCCAATGCCATGCTGGTAGGCGAACTGGAGTGGATCCATCGCTGGTCCCACCAGGGGGCGGAGGTGAGCAAGGAGCAGTCTCTCCAGGGTCTTCATCATGTGAGACGTCAGGGCCACTGGTCTGTAGCTGTTCAGATCTTTAGGGTGGGAAGTCTTTGGTACAGGTACCACACAAGATGTTTTCCACAGCTGTGGTACCCTCCCCAGCTTCAGGCTCAGGTTGAAGATATGCTCCACAATCCCACACAGCTGGTCTGCACAGGACTTGAGGAGCTTCGCGCTGATGGTCCCGCAGCCTTCCTCGCCTTGATCTTCCTCAGCTCCGTCCTCACCTGGGTCTTCGTGAGGGTCAGGTTGGGGGGCTGTGTGCTGGGAGTGGGGGGGGGGGGGGTTGGTGGAGTGGGGTGTGGACAGCAGGTCTCGATGACTTTAGAGGCAACAGTGGTTGTTGTGCAGTTGGGGGGAGGGCGACTGGTCAAACCTATTAAAAAGCAGGTTCAGATTGTTCGCCCACTCCCTGCCGCCTGTGATATACAGATTTTTGGCTTCCAAGGTTGTCATAGCCAGGAGCGGCACTGGGGTTAAGCTCCCAGTGCTCATAAAATGCTCCTTACGGCATGCGTCTCGAAAAGCCTCAGACAACTAAGTCCAACTCCTAGCCTGCCCATGTGGTTTAGTCTCTAAGCCCGGCGGAACTGCTTTTACTAATAGGAGAAGGGGCGAGGGCGGATCTCTGGCGCCTTAAAACCAGGTGCTTCGGGTAGATGGTGGCTTGTCAACCTGGGAAGGTAGCCCATCTAGGGGAAGGTAAACCCTGATTTCAAACCTCCGCTGCCTTGCGGCACACCCGGTCACGGGAAAGGCTTCGGGAGTCAACCCTGAGGAAAAATCCGGAGTCGGCGCCCCTAAGGCAGTTCTCTGTTGTGCTCAACATCGTTCTGGCAGCTCCTGCGACGGTGCTGGTGCCAAACTGTAGCAGCCCTGCTGTTCCTTTGGATTCATCAGTGACGTGGAGAGGGGGACATGCTGCATGGGCAACATCTTGTCCTCCATATCTTCCTGCCCAGGCTTGAATCCTACCAACGCCCAACGCTGGAAGGTAGAACACTGGCTCACTAGAGAGGACACTCCAGCTTCGCCTTTGGCGTAGACAAAACACGGGGAATGACAGTTACCGGTTATAAGCCACCGCTCAATTGGCGTAGAGCGCGGCGCCAGGGGTTGTTCCCGACAGTGGGAGGGATCATCGGATCTCACTGGACAGCTACCGCCCGCCTCAAGCTGGGCAGCCCCCAGCCAATAAGGTGTTGTCCCGCCACAGCTTGCTTTCCTCATTGGGTGCATGGAGATGAGGAGAAGTCCGAACAGCAGGCTGAGAACCTTCGCACCAGGCAAGACAAAAAACCAAAAGAGACCAACTCTAAAACTGGGAACTTGGAACGTCTGCACTATGATGACAGGACTCGCTGCTAACCTCAAGGACATCAACGACACCAGGAAGACTGTCATCATCAATATTGAGCTGAAGAGACTGGGAGTGGATATCGCCACTCTCCAGGAAACACGGTTGGCTGACGCAGGCACACTGAGAGAGAAGGACTACACGTTCTACTGGCAGGGAAAGGGCAGTGACGAACACAGGGAACACGGAGTGGGCTTCGCAGTGAAGAACACCTTGCTGAAGATGGTGGAACCGGGCAGCAATGGCTCTGCATGACTCCTCACCCTCCGCCTCAACACCACTCAAGGCCCAGTCACCCTCGTCAGTGTGTATGCCCCAACACTGACAGCCACACCAGAGGCAAAAGACGAGTTCTACGAGAATCTCGCAACAACTGTCAGGATCATCCCCAACTCTGAACAACTCATTCTCCTTGGAGACTTCAATGCCAGAGTGGGTGCTGACCACGACTCCTAGCCCTCCTGTCTTGCACCATTTGGCGTGGGCAGAATGAATGACAATGGACAGCGGCTGCTCGAGTTCTGCACATATCACGATCTGTGCATCACAAACTCGTTCTTCAAGACCAAGCCCCAACACAAGGTTTCCTGGCGACATCCACGCTCAAAGCACTGGCACCAGCTGGACTTGATCCTGACCAGGCACACCTCACTGAAGAACGTGCTAATCACCCGTTCGTTCCAGAGTGAAGATTGCGACACAGACCATTCATTGGTGTGTTGCAAGGTCAAGCTGCAGCTGAAGAAATTCCATTGTGCTAGACAGCCTGGAAAGGCACAGATTGACACCAGCAAGATGGCCCAACCAGAACTTGTTGAGCAGTTTGTCTTCACCTTTGAGAAGGAGCTTGGTGTACCACAAGAAGGAGAATCTGCAAAGCAGAAGTGGGAAGAGCTGCGAAACACCATCCACCGCACAGCCTTGGCTACCTTTGGGAGGAAGACCTCGAAGTCACAGGACTGGTTTGATGCCAAGTTGACCGAGATGACCCCCGTCATTGAAGCCAAGCGCTCAGCACTTGCTGAGTACAAGAAGTACCCAAACAAGAAGAATCTCCAGATTCTCAGGGCTGCGAGAAGCAAAGTTCAGCAGACTGCTCGGCGCTGTGCCAACGAGTACTGGACTCAGCTCAGCCAAGACATTCAAACCGCTGCCATAACAGGGAACATCCGTGGTATGTACGATGGCATCAAGAAAGCACTTGGTCCGGCTCAGAGCAAGACAGCCCCCCTCAAATCCTCCACTGGGGAGATGATCACAGAAAAGAACAAGCAGATGGAGAGATGGGTGGAACACTACTCCGACCTCTACTCCAGACAGAACACCGTGACACCGTCAGCCCTTGATGCCATCGACTGCCTGCCATGGATGAACTTGACGCCGAGCCAACCATCGACGAACTCAGCAAGGCCATTGATAGCTTGGCCGCTGGCAAGGCACCCGGCAACTATGGCATACCCCCCGACCTGATCAAGCACTGCAAGACCGCCCTACTGCTGCCATTGCATGATGTCCTCTGCCAGTGCTGGAAGGAAGGTGCCATACCACAGGACATGAGGGATGCCAAGATCATCACCCTCTACAAAAACAAAGGGGAGAGAAGCGACTGCAACAACTACAGGGGCATCTCCCTCCTCAGCGCTGTTGGCAAAGTCTATGCATGAGTTGTTCTCGTTCGTCTACAGAAGCTTGCTGAACGTGTCTACCCCGAGTCTCAGTGTGGCTTTCGCGCTGAGCGATCAACAGTAGACATGATATTCTCCATCCGCCAACTCCAGGAGAAATGCAGAGAACAGAACATGCCGCTGTACGTCGCCTTCATTGACCTCACCAAAATGTTCGATCTGGTCAGCAGAGAGGGCCTTTTCAAGATCCTGCCAAAGATAGGATGCCCACCAAAGTTGCAAAGCCTCATCAAATCGTTTCACACCAACAAGCAGGGGATAGTGCAGCACGACGGCAACGTCTCAGAGCCATTCAACATACGCAGAGGAGTGAAACAGGGTTGTGTACTTGCGCCAACCCTCTTTGGGATTTTCTTTGCTATGCTCCTGAGGCATGCCTTCAGCACAGCAACAGAGGGAATCTACCTGCACACAAGATCTGACGGCAGGCTTTTCAACCTCGCCCGCCTTAAAGCCAGAACCAAAGTAGGCGAGGCTCTAATCAGAGACATGCTGTTCGCAGACGACGCTGCAGTCGCAACCCACACACAGCAGGAGCTTCAGACTCTGATGGACCGCTTCTCCCAGGCATGCAAGGACTTCGGGCTTACCATCAGCCTGAAGAAGACTAACGTCTTGGCGCAAGACACGGAAGCACCACCAACCATCACCATCGACGACTATGAGCTGGAGGTCGTGAATCAGTTCACGTACCTGGGGTCCACGATCAGCAACAACCTCTCCCTTGATACAGAGATCGACAAGAGGATTGGAAAATCAGCCTTCACACTCACTTGCCTCACCACACGAGTGTGGGAGAATCCCAAACTCTCTGTCAAGACGAAGATGGCAGTGTACAATGCCTGCGTCATCAGCACACTGCTCTATGGGAGTGAGACGTGGACAACATGCGCCCGGCAGGAAAAGAGACTGAGCTCCTTCCACTTGCGCTGCATTCGCCACATCCTGGACATATCCTGGCAGGACAAAGTGCCCAACACAGAAGTTCTGTCCCACGCCGGCATGTTCACTCTACTCAGGCAGCGCAGGCTCCGCTGGCTAGGCCACGTTCACCATATGGAGGATGGCAGGATCCCCAAAGACGTCCTCTATGGAGAGCTGGCGACTGGCAGGAGAGACGTTGGCCACCCACAGCTGCGCTTTAGAGACGTCTGCAAGAGAAACATGAAGGCCCTGGAGATCAACACAGAGCACTGGGAGGACCTTGCAATGGACCGCTCCAAATGGAGAGGCACCCTGACCAGACAGCTCAAGGTGGGTGAAGAGAGACTGACTGCTGCAGCAGATGAAAAAAGGACCCTCAGAAAGAACCGCCACAGACCCAGCAGCACGGAGACCACCCACAAGTGCGACCTGTGTGACAGGGACTGCTATTCGCGCATCGGCCTGTTCAGCTACAGGCAGTGCTGTTCCAGCAGAGTAGACGTTTAGGATTCTCTTCCATGGTCATCATAGACCGACGGAGGCCGACGACTGTGATTTTACTGTGATATACAATAAAATCACATAAATGTTACATATAAAAGCGATGATTCACATAACTGTACATGAAATCTGCAAAGCAAACAGCTGCTTCACTTGGTCCTTGCTCCTCTTGTAAGTCCATTCGATCAGCAAATGGAGCTCTGGCTTCAACACCCTCTTGCCTCTCACAGTATTCCCTCTGCATAGCAGATGATGCAGCGGTCTGACCTACTAAAAAGACAATGTATTCAGTAATTCTTAATAGTAATCTTGACACGGAATAGGTCATCACTGAAAAAAGGCTTATTTACAGTGATTTTGATACACATCAGATGAGGACTGTATGTTTTTACACACCTCTCTTATGTTGTGGAACTGGGCTTTCAAAGTCACGGTCATCAGACAATTCCAAACCTCCACTCTGCACAAAGGAAAGGTGTAAATGCTTATGTAAAACAAGAAACTTGAGCACCAATATAGAAAGTGAATGTCTTTTTTTTTTTTTTGAATGAATGAATCTTTCTTTCGGATAGATTAAAAGTAAAGATTAAAAGAAAGGAACAGAATAATATAACAAAGGGGAAAGAGAAAAAAAACATCTTACAAGGTCAAATTAAACAATAACTCCTCGGATTATACAATTCAGCATAAGTTATCCGAAATGGGTGATGGCTGAAGCTGCAGCTTATATTGCCCACCCATATTCCATCCAAGAATTCAAAAGAAAAAATAAGTGTGATTACAATTCAGAACAAAGCTAAGACAAAATGTGACAAAAATCTAAGCAACAGCACAACACAGACTGGATATGACAATCCTTATGTGATTTTACACGTCATCTTGTATATATGTTTGGAGTATTTCTTCCTTTAGATTTTGTTTAAATTGTCCAAGCGTTGTACATGATTTTAATTCAGGTCCAAAAGCGTTCCACAGTCTAACTCCTTGCACTGAAACACAGCATTGCTTGATGGTAGTTCTCACTGAAGGTTTTTGAAATATACATGTTCCTCTGAAATAATGTTGTTTCTCCCTTATTTGGAACAACTTTTGGATATTTGCGGGCAGTGATAGATTCTTAGCTTTAAACATTATTACTGCAGTTTTCAAGTCAACCAGATCTTTCAGCTTGAGAGCTTTTAATTTAAGAAAAAGTGGGTTTGTTGGCAGCTTTGTTTATTATTCTAATAGTTCTCTTCTGAAACATAAAGACTGGATATGTTTGTTTTATATGTACTTCCCCATACTTCAGTACAATATGTCATGTATGGGAGTATTAATGAATGACACAAGGTAGATAGTGTGAGTTGATTCAGCAAATATTTCACTCTGTGTAGTACTGCAATTGATTCCAATATTTTACCTTTAATATAATTAATATGTGACTTCTAACACAGTTTATTATCAATTATTACTCCAAGAAATTTAGTTTCAGATACCCTTTCAATCTCTACACCATTTACACTGAGTTTAGATACTGAGTTGTTGTGATGGTTGTTAAAAACTATAAATTTTGTCTTACTTACAGTAAATTGAGCGTTAATTTGTTTGAATCAAACAACAGTTTAAGCTTTCCTAATTCCTTTCTGAGTGTATCCAAAAGTTGTTCCAAATTACTTCCACTGCATAATAAATTAGTCTCATCGGCAAACAATATTAAATCCATTTTTTCCCAAACTTTACATATATCATTTATATACGGTACATATTGAATAACAATGGCCCCAAAATATATAATATCTTTACAATATGAAACAGCATTCATGTAATTTTAGAAAATACATATATACTAACAATTTAATCCCCAAAGTGCTCTTTTGACTGGCCATTTAAATTTTCGGTATAATTTGGTATAATTAGATGCAGAGATCTAATTATACTGAAATCGGCAAGGATTTTACGCCAAATGCCCTTCCTGATGCAACCCTGCCCATTTATCTGGGCTTGGGATTGGCACAGGGAGTACACTGGTGTATGCAACCCCTGTGGCTGGGTAACTAAGCTGAATAATAAGTGTTGATAATTAAAGAGAAAATGAGGTGAACATCAGTGCTGGTAACTAGTCTGCTGTCCTGTCAGTGGGACATGAGGTCTGGAGACTGTGAGAAGATCCAGCTGTCCTCATCTGTCCATTGGGCCTGCTGTCCTCAGATAACAGACTCAACGTCTTTAACTGAAGAGTCAATGCAAATCAAGGCAAACTTTTGACAAAAATAAATATTGATAAGATCTTTGTAGTGCCATGTGTGTGTGTATATATTTATTATATAATACACACACACACACACACACACACACACACACACACACACACACACACACACACACTTTCCTGATTAAAAATTTGGACAGTCAGCTGGACACACCTGAGATCACCACTGACTAATTTACTGTAATTCCAGCTAGGAGGAGGCAAACATCAGGATTCAGGTTTGATACCAGCTTCACTACTGCTGAAAAATCATCAAGGGTTATTTACCTCAGGACCAAATAAACAAAAAAAAGTCATGAGCTGACACAAGAAAGAAAACTTAATTATCTAAATAATTGCATTTTAATCATTGTAGCCTATCAGATCATGACATTTTTTAATAATTTTTGACCATTATATCACTAGATGATTCAATTATATTCTCTGTATCAGACCACGGTCCTGTATACTGGATTACCCTCAGTGATGTTTCAGCATCAGTAGCTCAGCAATGATGTCAATGCTGAAGAGTCTGTACACATAAACGTTCTTACTGCAGAGTGGCTCTTAGTGATGAAATTCTAAAAAGATTCTTAGAACTATGGACTGAAAATTAAAGAATAGATCCCAGTAAAGATAAGTTATACAATAATTTTTTTAAACTCTTAAAGTAAAAAAAAAAAGGCTGTTAGATGTATCATGAAAGACTTTTCAGAGTCTTATGAGTTTCTTTAGTGGAGAAGATGGATGAAAGATGAAGAGATGTGCTCCACACAGTGAGTTATTAAATCACTACAGATCAGCTCATGCAGGGATCAAGTTTGTCATTTATATTAGAGATGCACTTACCTGTATATCTCCGGCACAGTACCTTAACAACAGACATGAACATAATCACTTGTTTGGCAAACTGAAAAATGTCAGTGTTTCCCCTAAAAAATTTTAGAAATTGATCCCTTCAACACAAGAAAAAAAAAAAAAGTTGGGGCAAATTCTGTTTAAATCCATCATTAGAAAGGGTTCCAACTTTTCTGAAAATGTCTCTTCTAAAAATAAGGTTTGTACTTTCAAAAATATATAAAAAATGTTGTATTTTAAAATTGGCACATGT
This sequence comes from Pholidichthys leucotaenia, assembly GCA_020510985.1. Taxonomy (NCBI): domain Eukaryota; kingdom Metazoa; phylum Chordata; class Actinopteri; order Cichliformes; family Pholidichthyidae; genus Pholidichthys; species Pholidichthys leucotaenia. The sequence continues at coordinate 115,751,064 of CM035849.1, read as the reverse complement.
CATAATGGAAAAATGTCCTGACAATTTTCCCATGCAAGTTAAAAGGTATAAATGTGATACTGTATGGGTCTTTGGCACAACAAAGTTCTGTTCAATATTTATTTTTGTCAAAAGTTTAATTTGTATTGACTCTTCAGTTAAAAGATGTTTGTAAGAATCTGTCAGCTGAGGACAACAGACCCAGTCGACCGATGATGAGAACAGCCGAATCCTCTCAGTCTTCAGAGCTCATGTCCCACTGACAGGACAGCAGACTAGTTACCAGCACTGATGTTCACCACCCATGGATTTTCTCTTTAATTATCAATACTTATTGTTCAGCTAAAGTAAACCTCTTTAAAATCACAGTAAATAAAATAATTGATTCAATAATTATTTATTGTAATTATTTCAGTAAAACATTATGTTGTTTTATAAGTCAGTAGTCCAGTCTGTTCTGGGTTCCTGCCAGACCTTTACAATGGGATGGCTTAATTAGGCCAAACTAAATATCGCTCAAAAAATGCTTTAGCCAATAGGGGTGAGCCTTTAAAAATCCCACCCACATGAGAGGAATGTGCAAAAAATACCAAGACTAAAAAAAACCCAAAACCCAACAACAAACAAACCAGTCAACCAAAGAAAAGAAAAACAGTCCGAGCAGTGAAAATGAAAGAATGTTTTATCAAACAAAGAATTTTATAACTAATTTCTTTAAAGTCTTGAGTTTTGCTTTTAATATTTTATGCAAGATTGGTATTTTTTGTTTAATATTCAAGAAGTTTTCTTTAAAATGTTTTGGCACAAATCCATGAGGATTGTGCCAAAATTGCAAGCAAAAACAAACAAACAAACAAACAAACAAAAAACCAACAAAACAAAAAACAGGAGTCAAACCCAAAGGAAATTAAAGAAAATGCAAAAGTTTGGGCAGTGAAAACAAAATAATTCTTCAAGCAAAGAATTTTATATATATAAAAAAATTGGTTTGAAGTCAGGATTTTTGCTTTTGAGGTCAAATATTTTACACAAGATTATTATTTTTGTTTGATATTCATGAAGTTTTCTTCAAAAAGATTTGCCCCAAATCTAATCCCACACTTTACTGAGTTTAAAAAGGCAGCAACACAATTACACTGACACTCTTCTCTCCAAATACCACACTATGTAACAACTTGGTCACCTCTGCTGGAACTTCCATTCCTGCCTTGATGTACAGACAAGTGCTGGAACAGATAGGGGAAACTTCTTTGCCACCCCAGTGAAAACTGGAGGTGACTTTTGGTTTCATCAGTTTTGGAACCCCTTAATGGTGCTCAGAAAATGAAATGGGAGTGCCTGATGCTCTGACAATCCAAATGCTCCTCTGAAGACAGCAGTTATTTCAGCTCTCAGTTGGTCTTCAGACCATTCTGTTGAAAATGAAATTTTTCCAACAAGACCAGCCTGAGCCAATTTGGTTCGGGTTTCTTCTCTACGTATAATGAAGACTGATCTCTCTGGTGAAAAAGGCAAACATACAACATCCTTTGTGTATGTTTTGATGTGTTTTCAGTTTAAGTATCCCAGCTGAGCCCTGTTTTGTCAAGGAAAAGATGGCAGAGAAGCCTATTGAAAACAAGCAGACAAAGATTTCTTCATGACAGTGTCACTTTAAAAGACTGCATATAGGGTTCTACGATAAAAAAAAAAAATCTATCCATCTATCTATAAATGCAAGGAATCTCTGTGTGTGTGTGTGTGTGTCTGTTCCTCACATATCTCTCAAACTGTTTGTCAGACTGACCTCAGATTTGCTGAGGTTGCTGAAGTGCTTTGCTGAGGTTACTACTACTACTAGGTCAAGTCTCCTCGAGAACAACCACCGATGACACGCTATGGTGGTCTGTCCAGCATGATGGACCTTATTTCATTAGATGATTGAAGCTCAGTGTCCTTCCTGAGCTGGTCTACGTAGGTTAGCCTTTGTCCACCACAGACTGCTGAACCATGCTTGGGCTCCCATAGTACAAGATTGTGTGCAGGCAGATCGCGATGCTGCAGACAATGCCGTGCTAACTGCATCCTACTGGCCCTGATCTTGGTAGACAGCTGTGGCAAGTCCCCATACAACATGTCATTGTGGAAACGGTCATGCCAGGAGATGCCAAGCACTTTCCGTAGCATGCGGGTGTAGCATTCATCCAGCCTTTTCTCTGCCTGAACTGTCAAAGCCCAGGCCTCACAACCATAAAATAGGATGGACGCCACAATAGCTACAAACAGGCACCTCTTTAGGGAGTCAGACAAGTTTGACCTCCATACGTTATCTAACTTACGCAGTGCGTGCCACGCTTGTGCCTTTCTTACTGCAATGTCTTTGTCAGAGGAGCTAATATAAGAACCCAGATATTTAAAGTCATCCTTAACTGCCAGTATCTCACCATCGAAAGTTGACAGACCTGCCACAGCTGGAATGTTAAACTGGACCACCTCTGTCTTAGTAGCATTAAGTAACAAGCCAATCGTTTTACACAAACTGTACGCTGTTAAGCAACCCCTGTGCCTGGTCTACAGAATCACTAGTTAGTACGATGTCATCCGCAAAGTCAAGGTTAGTGTGCATAACTGGACCAACTCTTCTACTCCACCTTGGGTGAATAGTAAATCCCAGCTCTTCCTCTCGACCATCGAATGCCTTGCACAAAGCGTAATCAAGGGCTATTACAAACAAGTAGGGAGCTAAAGTGTCCCTTTGTAACATGCCATGGTGTACATATTACTAATTGACTGTACCATTTTGGGCGGATTTCCATAAGCCAGTAGGATTTTCATCAATTTACCCTGATGTAAACCCTGATGTACCCTGCAAAGAGTATAATGATCAGAGATGCTACTGACTTAGATAAATACAGATGAACACACACGATAAGAATAGTTCTTTTGATACACCATGCCAAAGTACTTTAATAAAAATAACCAAAACAAACAAAAACTTATGACCGACTCAAGTAGACATCAATTATCCCCAGTTGGAGGAAGTCATTTGACACAGAATGAGGAAACTCAAACTCTGAAAACATACCATTATGCTGAACATAAACCACAAGAGATGGAGAATGATATTGATCCTGATAACCACTTTTTCAATAATATTCATAACCACTGTGAATATTACACCGAAAAACAATTCAAAAGTCAAATGCAATTAGATGGTAAACTGTCAATAATACACTTCAATAGCAGAAGTCTAAACAAAAACTTTCCACAGATTCAGGACTATTTAAAACAGCTAGACAGAAAATTCACAGCCATTGCAGTCTCTGAAACCTGACTTAATGAAGATCAGGCTCCCCTGATGGCAATAGAAGGATATCAGATGTTTTATATTAACAGAACTCAAAAAAAGGGTGGTGGTGTTGCACTGTATATTGATGACCTGTACAGGTGTAAGCTTGTAAATGAAATGTCCTTAGCACTACCAGGGATTTTGGAATGTGTTACTGTTGAGATTGACCTAGACAAAACAAAAAATCTAATCATAAGCTGCATATATAGAACGCTGGGAACTTGCATTGAGACATTCAGAGATAAATTAGTCGAGCTGTACAATAATATTACTAGTAAGAAAATGGTAGCAATTTGTGGAGATTTCAATATTGACTTACTGAATCCTTATCAACAAAATGTAGTTACAGAGTTCATGAACTCTATGTACAGCATGAGTCTATATCCCACAATAACACATCCCAGTAGAATCACAGTTCACTCTGCTACACTTATTGACAACCTGTTTGTCAATGTTTTCGATAAGAAAATAGAAAGTGGATTCTTGATAAATGATATAAGTGACCACTTGCCAACCTTTGCACTTATCCATGGCCACACGGGGCCCAACGCAGAAAAAACTTCAAAATCGTTCAGACACAAATCACCAAATGCAATCAGTTCTCTTAAAGAGGACTTGCTGAAGCAAGACTGGACAGAAGTCTATGTATCAGATGTAAATGAAGCCTATGACACATTTATAAATATTGTAACCACTCTTTATGAAAAAAACTGCCCATTAGTAATAAAAAAGCTTAAACACAAATTTGCTAACAAGATATGGTTAACCAAAGGACTACAAAAGGCATGTAAAAAGAAAAATTTATTATATAAAGCTTTCCTAAAGAAAAGAACAAAAGAAGCAGAGCAGCGGTATAAAACATACAAAAATAAGTTAACATATATAATAAGATGTAGTAAAAGAGACTATTACAGTAAAGAACTGGAGAAAAACAGAGACAATATTAAAAAATACATGGACAATACTCAACAGTATCCTTGGAAATAAAAGCAGAAATACAAGCTACCCAACTAACATTCCAAAAAATAATAAAACGACTCAGAGTGTGAATATTGCTTCACCTGCAGATGAATTTAATAATTTTTTTGTTAACATTGGACCTAAACTGGCCCGAGAAATACCCACTACGGTGCCAACAGGTGATTCAATATGCAATAACACTGCTGTAAAAGACTCCATCTTCATAAAGAACACAGACGAAAGAGAGGTCATTGAAATTGTTAAATCGTTCAAAAGTAAAACATCTACTGACTGTGATGGTATTGACATGCTACTAGTCAAAACTGTTATCGAATGCATAGTAAAACCACTGACGTATATCTGTAACCTGTCTCTCCAATCAGGTATATTTCCCAATGCAATGAAAATAGCTAAAGTAATTCCGATATACAAGACGGGCGACAGAGGGGAACTCTCAAACTATAGACCAATTTCACTATTACCGCAATTTTCCAAGATACTTGAAAAAATATTCTATGAGAGAATTGACAACTTCATACTGAAGAATGATTTATTATGTGAGCAGCAATATGGGTTCAGACACAAGAGGACAACTGCATATGCCCTAATGGAATTTACAGAAAAAATATCAACAGCCATTGAAAATAAAGAGTATTCAGTTGGAGTATTCCTAGATCTTAAAAAAGCATTTGATACAGTAGATCATAATTTATTATTAAAGAAACTACAAAATTCTGGTATTAGAGGGGTAGCACTGTCCTGGTTAAGTAGTTACTTAAAGAATAGATATCAGTATGTATGTGTTAGCAACAAAAACTCAGAGTTGCTGAAGGTCACCTGTGGAGTCCCACAGGGTTCAGTTTTGGGACCATTATTATTCAATATATATATAAACGATATATGTAAAGTTTCAGAAAAAATGGACTTAATATTGTTTGCCGATGACACTAATCTGCTATGCAGTGGAAACAATTTGGAACAACTTCTGGATACACTCGGGAAGGAATTAGAAAAGCTTAAACTGTGGTTTGATTCAAATAAATTAACGCTCAATTTAAGCAAGACAAAATTTATAGTCTTTAACAACCATCACAACAATCCAGTACCCAAACTCAGTGTAAATGGTGTAGAGATTGAAAGGGTATCTGAAACTAAATTCCTTGGAGTAATAATTGATAACAAACTGTGTTGGAAGTCACATATTAATTATATTAAAGGTAAAGTTTCCAAATCAATTGCAATATTACACAGAGTGAAATATTTGCTGAATCAACCCACACTATACACCTTGTATCATTCATTAATACTCCCATACATGACATATTGTAATGAAGTATGGGGAAATACATACAAAACAAACATATATCCACTCTTTATGCTTCAAAAGAGAGCTATTAGAATAATAAACAAAGCAGCTTACAGGGAACCAACAAACCCACTTTTTCTTAAACAAAAAACTCTCAAGTTGAAAGATCTGGTTGACTTTAAAACCGCAATAATAATGTTCAAAGTGAAGAATTTATCACTGCCCGCAAATATCCAAAAGTTGTTCCAAACAAGGGAGAAACGATATCACTTCAGAGGAACATGTATATTTCAAAAGCCTACAGTGAGAACAACCACCAAGCAACACTGTATTTCAGTGCAAGGAGTCAGATTATGGAACGATTATGGACCTGAATTAAAATCATGTACAACGCTTGGACAATTTAAACAAAAACTAAAGGAAGAAATACTCCAAACATATTTACAAGACGACATGTAAACTCACATAAGGATTGACATATCCAGCCTGTGTTGCGTTGTAGCTTAGTTTTTTTTTTTTTTTTTCTCTCTGTGACATTCTGTCTTAGATTTGTCTTGAATAGTAACCGCTCAACTTAGCTTAGCTTAGTTTTCCTTTTTTTTCTCTCAGTCACACTTTGTCTTAGCTTTGTTCTAAATTGTAATCACTCTTGTCTTGTTTACTCTTTTTTTCTTTTGAATTCTTGGATGGAATATGGGTGGGCAATATAAGCTGCGGCTTCAGCCATCACCCATTTCGGATAACTCACGTGGAATTGTTTAGTAGAAGGAGTCTTTGTCTAATTTGACCTTGTTGTTATATTATACAGTTTCTTTTAACCTGTACTGTATTATCCGAAATAAAATTCATTCATTCATTCAAAATTAAATGTATGGAGTCAAATGCTTTATTATTAGTCAAATGTTTTATTATGCACAGTATTCTTATATTTCGGAGCATCTCTCTCATATTCACATTCATCATGCTGTGGTGGCACCAACACACTGTGGACAGACACTATCTCACACCCACAAGCAGACAGGGGCTGAATAATGGACTGAGGGGGGTAGCACCCCACAGAGTTAATTAGACCAGACGCTAAGGTGCCTTCGCCTCCTGCCGCTCTAGACTACAGCACAGGGAGGCGAATGTATATTAGGAAGGTAACATGTGTTATGATAATCGTGCCACACATTGCATTTGTATGTAACTTGTGTTATGATAATTGTGCCACACATGGCCTTTGTGTAACCCCAGGTAATATGCATCAGCCCAGCTCTTTATGCATGAGATTAAAGCTATATAAGCCGAATGCAAAGGGAGCTGGGGATTCTTTTTTCTTCTATATGACTTGGACCCAGCGGGGTACACTGGGGTCACAGGCTGTACATTATGTTAGAGGGTTTAATAAAGAATCTGTGTCGACCTACGCTCGTGCCTCGCCTCCACATCCTTCCCTTACACCCTCTACAACGCGTCCTTTGAGATATGCTGTGTTACTGCATCTCTCCTGTAAATCATAATCGTGGTGCGACCTCTCTGGGTCTAATGTGGCCTTCCTGCCGCAGAGAGCTGCAGTCTGGTACTGGTGTATTGAATCAAGGAGTGACACTGTTTACTGATTTTCAGTGGTGCCAGCTAGTTGAGAGCTGCTTCCTGTTGTCAACTTTTGTTGTTACTATGACAACTGTAGCTGCTTTCTGTTGTATGCACCATGCAACAGGGTCACACATTGATCTGAAACACCGGCCGTGCACCTACACGTGCTTTTATTCATCTATCAATCTACTCAGAATGACAGATGCTACGCTACACTTCATACATACAGTAAACTAACATCTCTGTGGAAAACAGAGTTTAACTTACTGATCTCAGTGATGAGATGCTGGTGGTGAGGTTGGGAGTGACCACGGGAAGCGCTGGCAGGTTACACTGTGAAGTGAAAGCCTGAAACAAGAGCTTATTAGCAATTGCAGGGCTTTATAGAGTGATCAGTTTTTTTTACCGTCACCACAAAGCACATTAGAAAAGTCCTCACCTTAAGCTAGCATAGGTGCTGATGTATTGGATCAAGGAGCAAAGCTGTTTACTGGCGATTTTCAGTGGTGCCAGCTCCCACCTCTGCGCCATGTATGTGCAGAGGGGGGAGCTTTAGGGGCTTGAGCCCCTGCCCCTTTGCCAAAGTGTCCAAAGTACTTTTTTGATTGGCCATTTAAATTTTCAACATTCAGTAGAATTAGATGCAGAGTCGGCACCATAGAGGGTCATTCTCAGTTTGTGTCCCCCATAATAAGTTACTGTAAACCCCCCCCCCCCCAAAAAAAAAGCCCCAGACTAAGCCTTTGGCATCAAACTTCATTTCATTAATTGATAATGAATATTTATGAAAAGTCAGATTTCTGAATGGAAGGGAATGCAACGTGACTGCAATGATGGTTACCCCTCCCTTCCCCTGACAGCAGGTAGAAGAAGCCATCTCTGTTGCCATTCAGTCCATCTTGTACAATAGAATGAAATCCCATTTCTCCTATCTACAATGCTAATCACATGTAGAATCAGAGGGGTCGCTGCCACAAACAACTTCTTCTTCCCCTGTTCTATTATGCTGAACACCAAGCTAGAAGGCGGGGAAGTACCATTTCTATATGGTCTTTGGTATGACCCGGCCAGGATTTGAACCCACGACCTCCTGGTTGTGGGGCAGATGCTCTACCAACTAGGCCACCACTCTGGTTAAAAGATCACTTTTATAATTTATTGTGTTGCTGTTTAACAGTAATTTTACATCATTCTTTCTTTATGTAAATGTCAGAGACTAGAGCTAAGTTTGTCATTATCCCTGCTTGGACTGAAAAAGTTTAGACTGCTCAGACTTTTTTGAGAGGCTGAACAGCCGATATTTCTTTATACAGAGGCAAATGACATTTTCACCAAAACATGAGAGTTTAAAGATTATTGTATAAAAACATCTACTTTAAAATTGCATAACTAACTTATTATTTTTTCATTTGAGAGAGCAGTCAGTCTAAAGTTTTATTTCTTTGATTTTATTTTATCATCATTGTTAATATACACTACTCACAAAAAGTTAGGGATATTTGACTTTTGGGTGAAATTTATGGAAAATATAAAAAGTTCACGCTACTGTGATATAATATCATGAAAGTAGGGCATTTAGTCGAAGCATGCAATGGTGAATTCCTCCTCCCAAACAATTTATTGAAACAAAAGCCAACAACAGTGGTGGTGGGTATACCACAACAAAAAATGTCAATGTCTCAATAACTTGTCATGTGCCCTTGAGCATCAATTACAGCTTGACAACGACGTCTCGTGCTGTTTACAAGTCGACTTATTGTCTGCTGAGGCATGGCATTGCACTCTTCTTGAAGGGTGGCCCTCAGGTCACTGAGGTTGTGTGGTGCAGGGTTATGAGTCTCTACATGGTGACTTGGCTGATCCCATAGGTTGTCTATGGGATTCACGTCTGGAGAAAGTGCAGGCCACTCCATTTGAGGTACCCCAGCCTCCAGCAGCCATTCCCTAATGATGTGATCTCGATGAGCTGGAGCATTGTCGTCCATGAAGATGAAATTAAACCTGTGTTGTTCATGCAGGGGCACAATGACTGGATTAATGATGTTATTCAGGTAGTATCAGTTTGTCACTGTACCATTCACAAGGTGTAGCCCACTCTGTATTGACTAGACACACCTGCCCAGACTGTAACACCACCACCACCAAAGGCTCGTCTGGTGACAACAGTGGCTGATGTATAGTACTCTCCTTGATGTCTCCAACATCGTTGGCGGCCATCAGTTCTGCTCAACATGAATCGACTTTCATCAGAGAACAGCACTGGGGCCCACTGGTCCCTTGTCCAGCATAAATGCTCCCTGGCCCATGCAAGACGATGACGCCTGTGCCTGGTGGTGTGGCCCTTGCAGGTTGTCTAGCATGCAGACCACACTGATGTAAACAATTTAGAATGGTCTGACGTAACACTTGGGTGCTTCTCACCTCCCTTAAATGTGCCTAGAGTTGAGTAGCATTCATCAACCGATTCCACAGGGTACTGTTCACAATGAAGTGGTCATCAGTATGGGATATGGCCAAAGGACGTCCACTTCTATGCCTTTCTGTGAGTCTTCCAGTCTGTGACGCTCTAAGCTCAGTGGCCCCTTCCCTCTGAGAAAAATGCCAGTTTATGTCACGAGCTGAGCACTGGAGGTTTCCGCCATGCTCAGTCTTGTGGCTTTTTCTCTGTATTTATTTGTTGTATTTTGTGCTTTGGGTTTCTGTATTTTTGTATTGGTTCTTATTTTCCTGTTTATGTTATGGGTTTGTTACTCTCATTTTGTATTAGGTTGTATTTATTTCTTTGCATTTGTTGATATTTTATTCTTTGTACTTCGGACTGTTGTGTTCTTTCTCTGGGTTGACAGCTGTCAAGTGGCGTTTCCGGGTTGTGCTCCATGTGGGCATTGCCCTGTCAGCTGTCAGCTCCCCTCGCTCTCATCGCTTGCAGCTGATCCAAATCATTAATCATTGTTACTTTTTGCCCGCTCACGTGACCCCACACTTGTCACTACTTGTGTATTTGTTTCAGACCCTATTTAAGGGCAGAATTTTCTTTTTATAACTGTCGCTGTCTTGAGTAAGTCTGAGTAAGTTCTTCTGAGTTTCTCCTCACCACCAGAGCCCTTCCCCTGCTCTGGTGAGTTATCCCAAGTTTTTTTCCTGCCTGTAAGTTTTCCTTATTATCTGTTTTTGGATTTTTGTGATGTGCACTTTGTTTTGGACTTTATGCTTTGCTGTTTTTTCAATAAATCTCACAACTCACAGTTCAGTGTGTGGGTCTGTCTCTCTGCCCCGAGGGGCCATTCATAAGACAGTGGCCAGTAAATGACCCAGCTGCTTTGAGTTGTGGATTTTCTCCCTACTTTTTGTTATCACTCACCTGTTCTGTGGGGCTACCATGTCTGTCACCCCGGACTTATCAACCCTGGGATTGAGCAAAGCAGAATGGTGGTCTGTGTGCATACTGGAGGACATCGCCATGCAGACTAGCACCTCCTGTACACCCAAAGCAGCCCAAGAGTGTCTGGAGGACACGGCGCAGGTACTTGAGGCATGCCCCAGCCTGTGGGACCACCCGGAGCTCAATGATATACTTCTCTCCGTATTCCTCCCACCATCTACGACTCACGGGCTGAGGGAATTTACTCAAGGGTCTGTGCCTGCGCCAACGAAGAGCAAGCGCCCGTGAACACGGAAGCCTCCAGCATCTCGCCGTTCTTCAGTGGCAGCTCCGCCTCCTCCTCCCGAACACTGGCCCACTCCATTGGCCGAGGAACAGGAGGAGCGCAGGCAGGTCATGATAGCAGAGACTGAGCTCCTTCTTGAGTTTAAGCCATGGCTAATCCCAAATCTTGCCCAAGAACTGAAGGAGGTTCCAACGGGCCCTCTTCCGCCTCTCCAGGAGCCAACGTCTCCACCTCCCGCTTCCCGCCGTCGCCCAGGGAAATCTTATCGGAGGAACACCTCCACCGCTCAGGCAGCAACTCCTCCTTCGCCGAGGCAGAAGACTCCCGCAGCAGTGCACTCTCAGTGTTTTTCCTCTCCGGCTGTTCCTCCAGCTTCTTCTTTTCCTGTAGCTGCTGTTCCTTGCTTCCTCCTGTCTGAGCTCTCCCCCAGGGTCACTGAGGATCTTCCAGCTTTGCCACATGTCTCTGCGGGTCCAGGCTCACCGCCTGAGATCATCATGGGTCCAGCTCTTCCTGCTGAGGTCGTCGAGGGTGCTTCGTCCCAGCCCGGGACCTCCGTGGGTGCTGCTCCTGCTCCAGCTAAGGCCTTCGTGGGTACTGCTACCCCTCCGATAGAGGTCGTCGCCGGCGCTCCGTCCCAGCCCGGGGCCTCTGAGGGTGCAGCCTTGGCCCAATCCGAGTCCATCAAAGGTGCAGCTGAGGCCCAGTTTGGGTCTTCCGTGGGTGCTGCTTTCCTTCCAGTGGAGGTTGTTGTGGGTGCTCCGTTCCAGCCCAGGGCCTCCGAGGGTGAAGCCTTGGCCCAATCCGGGTCCATCGAAGGTGCAGCTGTGGCCCAGTCTGGGTCCCCAATGGGTGCTGCTTTCTTCCTTGTGGAGGTCATCGCGGGTGCTCCGTTCCAGCCCGGGGCCTCTGAGGGTGCAGCCTTGGCCCAGTCCGGGTCCATTGAGGGTGCAGCTGTGGCCCAGTCCAGGTCCTCCGTGGGTGCTGCTTCCCTTCCAGTGGAGGGCGTCGCGGGTGCTCCCCTCCAGCCGAGAGCCACCGCAGGTGCAGCTTTGCTCCAGCCCGGAGCCACCACGGGTGCAGCTTTGCTCCAGCCCGGAGCCACCGTGGGTGCAGCTTTGCTCCAGCCCGGAGCCACCGTGGGTGCAGCTTTGCTCCAGCCCGAAGCCACCGCAGGTGCCACTATGTCCCGGTCCGGGACCACCGAGGGTGCTGCTGGCCAGTCCGAGGGCGTCGTGGTCCCCCCTCCTTTGCCAGATGCCATCGTGGTACCTCCTCCTCTGCCAGACGCCATTGTGGTAACCCCTCCTCTGCCAGACGCCGTCGTGGTACACTTTTCTCTGTTGTCCTTCCCTTCATTGGGACTCCCTGTGGGGGAGCCGCCTCCTGGACCACCGCTTTGCCTGATGGACTGAGCCGTTGGGTTGGGTGGCCCATATTCTCCGGCAGGCCACCCAACTCATACCACCTCGCCGTCTGCCAGGCCTGGGACTTTGACTGCCCACCTGAACTTTCTAGCTCTTTGGTCCAGGGGGCACAAGTCATTGATTTTGCCTGGTGTGGGTTCTGAGTGGGGTTGTTTCGTTCCCCCCTAGCCTGTCCCCCCTACCACCCACGCTGGGTGGGTTATTGTTGTGCTCCTATTGGGGGGGGGGGGGGCTCTTTCTTTTTCCTTTGATGTTACCCTGGGGTGTCTGGGTTCCACCCCTTGAGAGGGGGGACTCTGTCACGAGCTGAGCACTGGAGGTTTCCGCCATGCTCAGTCTTGTGACTTTTTCTCTGTATTTATATATTTGTTGTATTTTGTGTTTTGTGTTTCTGTATTTTCGTATTGGTTCTTATTTTCCTGTTTATGTTATGGGTTTGTTATTCCCATTTTATATTAGGTTGTAGTTATTTCTCTGTCTGCATTTGTTGATATTTTATTCTTTGTATTTCGGACTGTTGTGTTCTTTCTCTGGGTTTACAGCTGTTAAGTGGTGTTTCCGGGTTGTGCTTCATGTGGGCGTCGCCCTGTCAGCTGTCAGCTCCCCTCGCTCTCCTCTCATCGCTTGCAGCTGATCCAAATCATTAATCATTGTTACCTTTTGCCCGCTCATGTGACCCACCTGTCACTACTTGTGTATTTGTTTCGGACCCTATTTAAGAGCAGAATTTTCTTTTTATAATTATTGCTGTCTTGAGTAAGTCTGAGTAAGTTCTTCTGATTTTCTCCTTGCCACCAGAGCCCTTCCCCTGCTCTGGTGAGTTATCCCAAGTTCGTTCCTGCCTGTAAGTTTTCCTTATTATCCGTTTTTGGATTTTTGTGTTGTGCATTTTGTTTTGGACTTTATATTTTGCTGCTTTCCCTAAAAATCTCACAACTCACAGTTCAGCGCGTGGGTCTGTCTCTTTGCCCGGAGGGGCCATTCATGACAAGTTAGGACTATCTTGCAATTTTTTTTTCTAAAAAATAAAATAATAGATAAATAAAAATGTACATTTGCAATCTTTTCACCCAAACTTTCTTCATAATTATAACTTTGCTTTTTTAACATATTTGTTTTTTTTTCCTCACAAATTTAAAACTTTTTTTGTACTTTCTTCTAGTTTTCTATCTATAGTTTTCTTCGGTGATATTCAAATTTGAGTCATGATTTTTGCTTTTGCTCTCTCCTGTGCCTGCATTTTGCCTAGAGTGAAGCTGTCCTGGAGTCTGCTGGTCCTGGCCCGGAGACTCCCATCATCCCACATCACTAAACTATAACACAGGGTTACAAAAATAATTTTTTTGGAAGTTGTCTGTGTTTTTTCAACTGATTTAAGACAATTTTGAATCACTGAATCCAAAAATGACATCCGTTTCTCTCGATCAGGTCAGGTTTTTATGCTAAGTTGTAAGCAGTTGTAAAGCAGACATAAGTTATCCGAAATGGGTGATGGCTGAAGGTGCAGCTTATATTGCCCACCCATATTCCATCCAAGAATTCAAAAGGAAAACAAAACAGGAACGATTACAATTCAGAACAAAACAAAGACAAAACGTGACCAAAAAAAAAAACAAAAAACAAAAAAAACAAAACAAAACAGGAAAAAAACTAAGCAACAGCACAACACAGACTGAACATGATAATTCTTATGTGATTTTACATGTCATCTTGTATATATGTTTGGAGTATTTCTGACATAATGGCAGACCCAGGGAACAGACACAGACTCAGAAATGGATTCAATTATCTTTACTGACCCAGTGTATCGTGTGTAGATGCGTGAATGTGTTATGTTGTGTATGTGAGTGCTGGCTGGAGACTTTGAGCATCTGGGAGGGAGCAGAGCACTGTGCAGCCTGACAACCCTATGGATGGAGTAAGACATACAATTAGCAAGGAGCTAGCTGGGCTCACGCTTAGGTGTAACTGTGGCTTACTTGTTCCAGGCAGATGGTGATCACCCGTTGGCCAAGTAGACAGCGCCCACTGTCCCAGCGTCGTTGCAGTCATGCAGATGGTGGAGAGTGGAAACCGCCGCCGAGGGAGATGATTCCGCCGCCGGGAGATTCCGCCTGTGCACAGGGGAGTAGCGGAGAACAGGTGAGTAAAAGGATTGGCTTACTTGGGTTTGAGGGGAGATCCTCCGGGAGTTAATGCCGAGGTGGCGAGGTAGAAGGTCGTAATGATGATGATGGCTACGAAGTTAGGAGATGCGCTTCATAGAGCCAAGGAGACACGGCTCTGTGCAGGCCAGCAGGCTGAGTGAGGTTAAATAGTCCTGTCCTGACGAGGAGCCGGTGTGCGCGCAGCTGTGGATGATAATGGTCCAGAGCGAGTCATCACAGTACTTCCCCCCCCCCCCCCCGAGGGGTGCCTCCTGGCACCCGATCCAGCCCATCTGGGTGCGTCCGATGGAAGTCCCTGATGAGTTGCTTGTCCAACACGAAGGATGGACGCACCATTCAGGGCCATACCCCTCCCAGTCCACTAGGTACTGCATGCCACGACCCCAGCGGCTGACGTCCAGGATGGAGGTGACCTTCCACGCTGGGTCGCCGTCGATTACGACCGGTAGAGGTGGAGACCTGGGAGGAGGACAGAGAGGGCTGGAAAAGAAAGGCTTGATCTGGGACACATGGAAAGTGGGACAGATGCGGAGGGAGGGAAGGAGAGACAGGTGCACAGCTACAGGTTTAATAATCCGAGTGATGGGAATGGGCCAATGAATCGCTGCAATAATTTCCTCCTCTCACCCTTCAGGTTAATGTGTTGTGTCGAGAGCCAAACCTGCTGACCCACCTGGTAGGCTGGAGCCGGCCTCCTGCAGCGATTAGCGACCCTGATAGATAGATTAGTTTATTTGACAGGGACAGTGCAATGAACATAGACGATTAATCAATGACAATCAATCTGATGTGTTGCACATAGAGTGTATAGCTATTAGCTAATTTGCAACTCTTGTCCCTGGATGGGCTTTAGAAAAGAGAATCAAGTAAAAAAAAAAAAATACACAATAACCACATACATCAATGCAAAAAGATTATAAATACACAATTATATATATTATAAATATTATAAATATTATAAATACACAAATATAACAACCTGATTCACATTTGCCTATTTCAGGCCTCCCTCCCTTCGTCACTCATTATAAACAAACACATTCATTCCTTCCCTTCATTCACTCTCACTTTGCAGACAATCAATTCATACATGAGTACATTCTTGTTTATTTTTCAGCCAGTTTTTAACCTTTTTAGTGAATGTTTTAAAGTCCGTTATTATTTTAATTACATTTGGCATTGTGTTCCAGATGTGACTGCCCTTTATAGAGAAAACTGTTTGTCCAAATGTGGTTCTGCGGTGGAATATTTTACAGTTATTATTAACAGAGCTCCTGGTGGCTCTGCTGCTGTCCTGTCTTTGGACGAAACCAGCAAGTGGCTCGGGTGCTGATTTATGGAAACATTTGAACGTTAATTTCAGAAAACAGAGGTCAATGAAACTCTCAAAACTCAATAGGTTGTATGTTCCGCCATGCGTTGGAGCGCTGTCTGGACCAACCTCCAAACCCGCCAACAGCGTCTCAGATGAGCCTGGACAGAAGGCACGGCGATGTCCCCTTCCTCTTCGGGAAAGAGCGGGGGGTTGTAGCCCAGGGAGGCCTCAAACGGGGACATGCCAATAGCTGACGACACCATGGAGTTGTGGGCATACTCGACCCATGGGAGCTGGGCACTCCACGAGGCCGGGTGAGATGAGGCCACACACCACAGCGCAGTCTCCAGCTCCTGGTTAGCTCTCTCACATTGACCATTACTCTGGGGGTGGTAGCTGGAGGACAGGCTCACCGTAGCCCCCAGAGCATTACAGAATGACTTCCAAACCTGAGACATGAATTGCGGCCCTCGATCAGAGGTGATATCCACCGGTATGCCATGAAGCCTAACAATGTGCCGCACCAGCAGATCTGCCGTCTCCTTCACCGTGGGCAACCCCAGTAGGGGGATGAAGTGGGCGGCCTTAGAGAAGTGATCCATGATAGTGAGCATGACGGTGTGTTGATCTGACGGGGGGAGGCCGGTAACGAAATCCAAGGTGATGTGTGACCAATGTCTGCCAGGAACAGGAAGAGGGTGAAGCAGCCCCGCCGGAGGAGAGGAAGGCATCTTGCCGGTGGCGCACTGAGGACAGGCGCGGATGTAATCGGCGACGTCCTTCTGGAGCGATGGCCACCAAAACAACCTCTGGAGGATCTTGACCGTGTGGGAACCCCATGTGGGATGGCATGCCAGCCTGGAGGAGTGGGCCCAGTGGATAACCTCGCCCCAAACTGAAGATGGATGAACCATTTGCCCGCTGGCCCCCAGCCCGGGTCCGGTTCCACCTCCTGCACCTTCAGGACCCTCCCCTTGATCTCCCATGAGAGGGCGGCCACGATACAAGAAGGTAGGAGGATGGGGAGAACGGGCACCTCTGCTGTGTCAGGGGAGAACTGCCTGGAAAGCGCATCAGGCTTGGTATTCTTAGACCCAGGGAGGTAGGTGATGGTAAAATTGAAATGTTCGAAGAATAAGGACCAGCGGGCCTGGTGGGCGTTCAGATGCTTGGCTGTCCTTAAGTACTCCAGGTTCTTATGATCCGTCCATACAATGAAAGGTTGGGTGGCCCCCTTCAGCCAGTGACGCCACTCCTCCAGTGCGAGCTTAACTGCCAGGAGCTGCCTATCCCCGATGTCGTAATTCCTCTCCGCCGGGGACAGACGGCGGGAGAAAAACGCACAGGGTCGGACCTCTCCGTCCACTGGAGAATGCTGAGACAACA
Source organism: Pholidichthys leucotaenia (assembly GCA_020510985.1). NCBI lineage: Eukaryota > Metazoa > Chordata > Actinopteri > Cichliformes > Pholidichthyidae > Pholidichthys > Pholidichthys leucotaenia. The sequence continues at coordinate 115,733,949 of CM035849.1, read as the reverse complement.
TGGCCCCCACCCCAGTCCGAGGCATCCACCTCCACCAAGCACTGTAGCGCGGGATCCACCTGAGTCAAGATGGGGGAGGACGAAAACCAGGTCTTAAGCTCGGCAAATGCGGCTGCAGCCTCCTCCGTCCACTGGAAAGGCATCTTCGGAGAGGTGAGGTGGGTGAGGGGAAGAGCGACGACACTGTAGTTGTTGATAAAGCGCCGGTAAAAGTTGGCGAAATCCAGGAATTGCTGCAGCTGCTTCCTAGAGGAGGGGGGAGGCCAGTCCACAACGACCTTCACCTTGTCGGGGTCCGTGATGATCTGATTATGGGCGATGGTGAAGCCGAGAAATGAGGTTTTGGAGGTGTGAAACTCATACTTCTCCGCCTTAACATATAGCTCATTCTCCAGGAGGCGCTGCAAGACCCATCTCATGTGAACGCAGTGCTCATCCAGGGATCGGGAGAAGATCAAGATGTTGTCGAGGTACATGAAGATAAAAGAACCCAGGAAAAACAATCCCAGAATCCTTTTCTCCACTATTGATCACCTGATCAACCCTGATTTTAAGAACCAGCAGGATGCCAACAGACTCACTATGTGAGGACTTTGCAGACCACTTCAGAGGTAAAATAGAGGTTATTAGATCTAATCTTTTATCAGAAGATACTATTTTTAGTGCTGTGGAACCTTTGCTTTTATCTGAGGAAACACTGGAGAATTTTGCCCTGGTTGATGCTGAAACTCTTGGTCGAGTTTTCTCCCAGGTCAATCCAACAACTTGTCTCCCATTCCCACATCACTTTTAAAAACATTCTGTGAATTTTTTTTCAGGTGGAACTTTTAAACATAATGAATTAGTCTCTCCAAATGGGTGTTTTGCCTGCTGCCTTTAAAACGGCAGTAGTGAGACCCCTCCTGAAGAAGAATAATTTAGATCCTGAAAACCTTAAAAATTACAGACCAGTAACTTACCATTTTTAAGCAATATTTTTGAAAAACTTGTTTTTACTCAGTTAAATTATTTTTTAACAAATAACATATTTGATGAAAACCAGTCTGGTTTCAGGATGAGCCACAGCCCTGGTCAGGAATGTTAATGACTTAAGGCACAATATGGACTCACAGAATTTAAGTTCTGGTTCTACTGGATCTAAGTGCTGCCTTTGATACAGTAGAGAACCATATTCTTTTAACCAAACTGAAGTGTTGTGTGTAGAATGTTGTGTGTATGTGTATGGCCCTTGGGGCTTGCCGTACTCGCCCTATGTGGTAACGTCAGGAGTGCTACGGCCAGACTGTATATAGTTCTGTATTCTCTAATAAAGTTCAGTTCACTGCATGTCATAAGAAGACTCTAGACTCTGATTACCAATGTAACATTTTGGCGACGAGAATAAACCATGGAGGCGTGTGGGCTACCTTCACCTCTGCTGTTGTTTCTGGAGTGTCTGGGAGAACCAACGATCCTGTGGCCGGACTGGATGGCCATGCTTGGGCGATATATTGCTGGGCTGAGCCTGGGTAGACTCAATGGAAACCAAGGATGGGCACTCCTGGCCCGTCGTCTCGGCATGGAGGGTCGTAGAATTCTCGGCATGTTGGGAGAGACGGAGCTTTATGTGGATACTGTTGGGGGGCTGGCTGGAGATTTTGCCGAATGTCTAAGGGACAAGAAGCTGGGGCTGTGGGTAGTGAGACTGTTGGCGCCAAGGGGAGCTAAGCTAGTTAGCTGGGAGGAGCTAAGGGCTCAGTCTGTGGCAACGGCAAGGTTAGCCATGAAGCTATGTGTGCGCCAAAACCAAGCTACAAGCTACCAGCTGGATATCCGGGGGGACCAGAGCCCCTGGCTGCCGATGACAGCGAGCCAGCCGAGAAGCTCAGCATGGTGTGTGACTGTAGCGCTGGTGATGCTGACGGCGCAGTGAGCAGCGACAGCAGAGAGGGAGATCAGCGACCGGACTCAACTGAGTTTTCCCTGCAGCTGGAGTCCGGGCAATGGGAGAGCAGGAGCGATCATGCTGAAAGCCCCAGGAAGCAGCAGCGACAGCTGTGCGCATTGGCAGTGCAGCAGAGTACCTTGGATGAAGGTGCTGGGCGCAGCCGCGAGGTGCCTGGGTTAGTGAGTGACACCAACGAGAGTGATGCTGTGAGCCCCAGGAGAGAGCAGCGACAGCTGGGTGCAGAGGCAGCGCAGCAGAGCGCCTTGGACAAGGGTGCTGGGCGCAGAGGTGAGGCGACTGGGTTGATGAGTGACACCGACGAGCGGACTAAGGCTTTCCATGGAGCTCGGCCATGGGGGGCTGGCGTATCTGGGGCTACAATGGCGGCAGCTGCAGCAGTTTTGAAGACGGTCGGGGGTGGACCAACAGGCACGGAGGGACGGCGTGCCAGGCAGCAGCACTGCGGATCCAGCCTAGAGAAGCGGTCAGTGGTGAGCTGGGACATTCTCACCGGGGGGGGTCAGCTTCGATCCCGGGGGCAGGCGGCTGCCAGGGGCACGCATGTCGTGGGGCTGCCCTGGGCCGCCGAGCCGGTTTTACCCCTGGCTGCCAGTGGACACTGGTGTGACATAAACATTGTAATGTAAATATGTTTCAGTAGTGTGTGGTGTGAATGTTATGTGAGTTGTTACGGGATTATTTTGTGTAAACACGCTGATTTTAGTTGTTTTTGTGTGACTGTGATAGGCCCTTTTTAGTGATTTCAGTTTAGTTTCTTAGTGCATGATTCGGGTTCTATATTGGGGAGGGTCTCAATTGTGTGTGTGGTTTTGGGCTTTCTAAAGGAGGGGGGAATGTTGTGTGTAGAATGTTGTGTGTATGTGTGTGGCCCTCGGGGCTTGCCGTAACCGCCCTGTGTGGTGACATCAGGCGGGCTACAGCCAGACTGTATATAGTTCTGTGTTCTCTAATAAAGTTCATTTCGCTGCATGGCATAAGAAGACTCCAGACTCTGATTACCAACATAACATAAAGGACCTGGTTGGCCTTGCTGGTACTGTTCTAAAGTGGTTTAAGTCCTACCTCACAGACAGAAACTTTTTGATAAGTATGGATACATGTTCTTCCAGAGTCTATGAAATTAATTGTGGTGTGCCCCAAGGTTCAATTTTAAGTCCAATACTTTTTAACCTGTACATGCTGCCCCTTGGAGACGTTATCAGGAGACATGGCATTAATTTCCGTAGTTATGCTGATGATATCCAACTTTATATTGCCATGTCTCCTGATGACAAGGAACCAATTAAGACCCTTTTTAACTGTATTTTAGACATTAAGGGGCAGATTTACTAAGGCAGTGCAAATTAGCGAGTGTGCAATTTACAGTGCATCCGGAAAGTATTCACAGCGCTTCACTTTTTCCACATTTTATTATGTTACAGCCTTATTCCAAAAGGAATTAAATTAATTTTTTTCCTCAAAATTCTACACACAATACCCCTTAATGACAATGTGAAAAAAGCTTTTTGTGAAATTTTTGCAAATTTATTAAAAATAAAAACCTAAGAAATCACATGTACATAAGTATTCACAGTTTTTGCTCAATACTTTGTTGATGCACCTTTGGCAGCAATTATAGTTTCAAGTCTTGTTGAATATGATGCCACAAGCTTGGCACACATATCTTTGGACAGTTTCACACATTCCTCTTTGCAGCACCTCTCAAGCTCCCTCAGGTTGGTTGGGAAGCGTCGGTGCACAGCCATTTTCAGATCGCTCCAGAGGTGTTCAATTGGATTCAAGTCTGGGCTCTGGCTGGGCCACTCAAGAACATTCACAGAGTTGTCCTGAAGCTACTCCTCTGATATCTTGGCTGTGTGCTTAGGGTCGTCGTCCTGCTGAAAGATGAACTGTCACCCCAGTCTGAGGTCAAGAATGCTGTGAAGCAGGTTTTCATCTAGGATGTCTCTGTACATTACTGCATTCATCTTTCCCTCTATCCTGACTAGTCTCCAGTTCCTACCACTGAAAAACATCCCTACAGCATGATGCTGCTACCAACATTGGTGTGGTTATGAACGGTGCCTGGTTTCCTCCAAACATGACGTCTGGCATTCATGCCAAAGAGTTCAATCTTTGTCTCATCAGACCAGAGAATTTTGCTTCTCATGGTCTGAGAATCCTTCAGGTGCCTTTTTGCAAACTCCAGGTGGGCTGCCATGTGCCTTTTACTAAGGAGTGGCTTCCATCTGGCCACTTTATCATAGAGGCCTGATTGGTGGATTGCTGCAGAGATGGCTGTCCTTCTGGAGGGTTCTCCTCTCTCCACAGAGAAATGCTGGAGCTCTGACAGAGTGACCATCGGGTTCTTGGTCACCTCCCTGATTAAGGCCCTTCTCCCCCGATTGCTCAGTTTAGATGGCCGGCCAGCTCGAGAAAGAGTCCTGGTGGTTCCAAACTTCTTCCATTTACAAATGATGGAGGCCGCTGTGCTCATTGGGACCTTCAAAGCAGCAGAAATTTTTCTGTACCCTTCCCCAGATTTGTGCCTCGAGACAACCCTGTCTCGGAGGTCTACAGACGATTCCTTTGACTTCATGCTTGGTTTGTGCTCTGATATGCATGTCAGTTGTGGGACCTTATATAGACAGCTGTGTGCCTTTCCAAATCATGTCCAATCAACTGAATTTACCACAGGTGGACTCCAATTAAGCTGTAGAAACATCTCAAGTATGGTCAGTGGAAAAAGGATGCACCTGAACTCAATTTTGAGCTTCATGGCAAAGGCTGTGAATACTTATGTACATGTGATTTATGTTTTTTATTTTTAAAAAAATTGCAAAAATCTAAAAAAAACAACTTTTTCATGTTGTCTTCATGGGGTATTGTGTGTAGCATTTTGAGGAAAAAAATGAATTTAATCCATTTTGGAATAAGGCTGTAACATAACAAAACGTGGAAACAGTGAAAAGCTGTGAATACTTTCTGGATGCACTGTAGAGAGAGTGCTTAGGGGAGTGGCCAATTTTTGCCAGTGATCTATTATCAACACGCAAAATTATGAACACAGACACAGACACTTCATTTCAATAATGACCACCCATCCACAAGAGCAATACAAAATTGTGCACAGGTACACCTGAGGAAGTGGGTCATCAAGACAGGCACAGCCAGTTCAGAGAACCATAATATATAAAGCTTTTTTTTAAGCATTTGTTTACAGTAAGTGCAAACCTCACTAAAATAGTTTACTTTTGTTCGTCATATTTCAAAATTTTGATTTTCATTTAACATGGCACTCTTTTATTTAATGTGTAGAGTGGTGTGAAAAAGTGTTTTTTCCCTTCCTGATTTCTCATTTTTTTTGTATGTTTGTCACACTTAAATGTTTCAGATTAATTCAATTCAATTCAATTCAACTTTATTTATATAGCGCCATTTCACAACAACAGTCATCTCATAGCACTATCAACTGTAGGGGGAACCCCCACAGTTGCAGAAAGACCCCAGCAATCAGGCGATCCCCTGTGAGCAAGCACTTGGCGACGGTGGAGAGGAAAAACTCCCTTTTAACAGGAAGAAACCTCCAGCAGAACCAGGCTCAGGGAGGGGCAGTCATCTGCTGCGACTGGCTGGGGGGTGAGGGGATAGAGAAGAAGAAAAGAACAGACATGTAGAGAGCAAACAGCACGATGGGGACTCAATCTATGGGAGAGAACAAACAAATGTTAATGACCAGCAAAAAAAAATATTTCATTGAGAGTGAGAAAAGGAGTGAGGCCCAGTGCATTACTGGAGGTCCCCCGGCTGACTAAACCTATTAGCAGCATAACTAAGGGAGGGTTCAGAAACACATGATCCCTCCCTAATTGTAGGCTATATCAAAAAGGTAGGTTTTAGCCCTATTCTTAAAAACAGAGATCGAGTCTGACTCCCGAATCCAGATTGGCAGCTGATTCCACAGGAGAGGAGCTTGATAACTGAAGGCTCTGCCTCCCATTGTACTTTTGGAGATTCTAGGTATTACAAGTAATCCTGCATTTTGGGAGCGTAGTGCTCTGTTAGGATAATACGGTAGTATCAGATCTTTTAAATAAAAAGGAGCCTGATTGTTTAGAGCTTTGTAAGTAAGAAGAAGGATTTTAAATTTAATTCTAAACTCTATGGGAAGCCAATGAAGGGAGGCAAGAACCGGAGAGATATGATCTCTCTTTCTAGTACCTGTTAAAACTCTTGCTGCAGCATTTTGGATCAGCTGAAGACTTTTTAAAGATGTTTTAGGACAGCCTGATAATAAAGAATTACAATAATCTAATCTCGAGCTAACAAAAGCGTGGATCAGTTTCTCAGCATCACTCTGAGACAAGATGCTCCTAATCTTGGCAATATTACGCAAATGATAGAAGGCAGTCTTAGAAACAAATTTAATATGTGAATTGAAGGACAAATCCTGATCAAAAATAACTCCAAGGTTCCTCACAGAGCTATTAAGAGAAAGAGTAACCGCATCCAAACTGAAAGTTTGATTTGGAAAGGAATTTCTAAGGTTTTTTGGACCAACAAGAATGACTTCAGTCTTATCTGAATTTAATAGCAGGAAATTACAAGTCATCCAAGCTTTGATTTCCTTAAGACAGGCTTCTAACTTGGCTAATTGATTACTATCATCTGGCTTCATTGACAGGTATAATTGTGTGTCATCAGTATAACAATGAAAATGTATACAGTGCTTTCTAATAATATTGCCTAACGGAAGCATATATAAACTAAAAAGAGTAGGGCCTAGCACAGATCCCTGTGGAACTCCATGACTGAGCTTTGAGTTGAAAGAAAACTCATTATTTACATGAACAAACTGGAACCTATCAGATAAATAAGATCTAAACCACTGCAACGAAGTTCCATTAAGTCCAACATAGTGTTCTAATCTATCAAGTAGAATATTATGATCGATAGTATCAAAAGCTGCACTAAGGTCTAAAAGGACAAGTACAGAAACTAGTCCATTATCAGATGCAATGAGGAGGTCGTTAGTGACCTTCGCTAAGGCTGTTTCAGTACTATGATGGATTCTAAACCCAGACTGAAACTCTTCAAGTAAACCTTTTCCCTGCAGGTGGTCAAATAATTGCGTAGCAACAACTCTTTCTAAGATTTTTGAAATGAAAGGGAGATTAGAGATTGGTCTATAGTTAGCTAAAGCTCCTGGATCTAGCGTTGGCTTTTTGAGTAAGGGTTTAATTACAGCCGTTTTAAAAGCCTGCGGTACATGGCCTAAAGTTAATGAAGAATTGATTATATGAAGAATAAGGCTACCAATAAGTGGGAAGACTTCTTTAAATAACCTGGTAGGAATAGGGTCTAAAAGACAAGTTGAAGGTTTGGATGAGGAAACTATTTTGTCTAACTCACAAAGGTCGATTGGAGTAAACTCATCAAGACAGATATCAGTAGAAGGAGTTGTAGTAGTTACAGTATTTAAGTTAACTGTGGGAAGAATCTGATTGATTTTATCTCTGATGGATGAAATTTTATTATTGAAAAAGTTCATAAAGTCCTGACTAGTAAGCTCTAAGGGAATGCTAGGATTGACAGAGTCCTGACTCTTTGTCAACCTGGCTACAGTACTGAAAAGAAACCTGGGATTATTCTTGTTCTCTTCTATTAATGCAGAGTAATAACTCGTTCTAGCTTTTCTAAGAGATTTTTTATAAATTAAAAGATGATTTCTCCAAGCTAAATAGATTTCATCTAAATTAGTGGAGCGCCATTTTCTTTCTAATTGACGAGTCTTCTGTTTTAAGCTACGAGTTTCTGTGTTGAACCAAGGAGTTAGCAATCTCTGATTAGACTTTTTCTTTTTTAAGGGGGCCACCAAGTCTAGAGTCTGATGCAGAGAAGCTGAAACACTATCCACCATGTTATCAATTACAGAAGGAGCAAGCTGTCTATAGCTTATTTCCGTTGTGTTGACACATGGCATAGAGGAAACAATCTACATAAATTTGGTTTATTAAACAAATTTAAATATTAGACAAAGATAACACAAGTAAACATAAAATGCAGTTTTTAAATGAAGGTGTTTATTATTAAAGGAAACAAAAATCCAAACCTACTGTACATGGCCCTGTGTGAAAAAGTGATTGCCCCCTAAACAACTGGTTGGGCCACCCTTAGCAGCAACAACGGCAATCAAGCGTTTGCAATAACTGGCAATGAGTCTTTTACACTGCTGTGGAGGAATTTTGGCCCACTCATCTTTGCAGAATTGTTGTAATTTAGCCACATTGGAGGGTTTTCAAGCATAAACTGCCTTTTTAAGGTCATGTCACAGCATCTCAATCGGATTCGGGTCAGGACTTTGACTAGGCCACTCCAAGTCTTCATTTTGTTTTGTTTTTTAAAGCCATTCAGAGGTGGACTTGCTGGTGTGTTTTGGATCATTGTCCTGCAGCAGAACCCAAGTGCGCTTCAGCTTGAGGTCACAAACAGATGGCCGGACATTCAAATTCAGGACTTTTTGGTAGACAGCAGAATTCATGATTCCATTTACCACAGCAAATCTTCCAGGTCCTGAAGGAGCAAAACAGCCCCAGACCATCACACTACCACCACCGTATTTTACTGTTGGTATGATGTTCCTTTTCTGAAATGCTGTGTTACTTTTACACTGGATGTAATGGGACACACACCTTCCAAAAAGTTCAACTTTTGTCTCGCCAGTCCACAGAGTATTTTCCCAAAAGTCTTGGGGATCATCAAGATGTTTTCTGACAAAACTGAGATGAGCCTTTATGTTCTTTTTGCTCAGCAGTGGTTTTCCTCTTGAAACTCAGCCATGCAGGCCATTTTTGCCTAGTTTCTTTCTTATGGTGGAGTCATGAACACTGACCTTAACTGAGGCAAGTGAGGCCTGCAGTTCTTTGGATGATGTCGTGGGGTCTTTTGTGACTTCTTGGATGAGTCGTTGCTGCGCTCTTGGGGTAATTTCGGTCGGACAGCCACTTCTGGGAAGGTTGAATGAATTAATGAATCCTTATTTTGGAACGATTAGATTAAAAAAGATTAAAAAGAAAGGAACAGAATAATATAACAAAGGGAAAAAAAATCCAACAAGGTCAAATTAAACAATAACTCCTCGGATTATACAATTCAGCATAAATTATCCAAAATGGGTGATGGCTGATACCACAGCTTATATTGCCCACCCATGTTCCATCTAAGAATTCAAAAGGAAAATAAAATAAAAGTGATTGCAAATCAGAACAAAGCCAAGACAAAACATGACAAAAAACTAAGCAACAGCACAACACAGACTGGATATAATAATCCTTATGTGACAACCGCAAAACTTAATAAATCACCTTGTGCCAATCATTTAAATACTCCCCTCCCTCAAATTTGTGCTTTGACATGACAACTCCCACAAATACATATGCAATGAGGCCAGGCGCAACATTAACATGTTCCACACCTGTCCACCCCTAATTTTGCCCTGCGCCCTTTAGTAAATCTAGGCAGTAGTTTTTTAATGCCAAAACATGGTTTTGTGATGGCGCAGCACGTTAGTAAATCTGTCCCTAAGTTATGGGTAGCAGCAACCTTTCTTCAGCTCAACCAGGACAAAACCCAAGTTTTAGTCATTGGTCCTGAAGCTCAGAGAGAGAAAATTTTTACCAAAATTACAGTCCACCCCATCCCAACATGTTAAGAATTTGGGTGTCATTTTAGACTCTGAGCTTAGTTTTACTCCACACATTAAAAATATAACACAGGATTTTACCATCTTAAGAACATAGCCAGAGTCCACCCACTTGTCTCTCAAGCAAGCACAGAGATACTGATGCATGCTTTTATCACCAGCAAGGCCGCTTTTGACATGGTGTATAGACCCAGTGACCAGACTCAGACTCAGGAATAGATACAATTAAGTTTATTAACAATAATGAGTGTGTGTATGCGTGTGTGGATGTGTAGTCTGAAGCCGCTGGGGGAGAGCAGAACACCGTACAACCTGGCAAGCCTAGGGACACACAGAAGCAGAGACAGTTAAGAGGTTATCACTGATGGGGATGTGCAGTTTAGTCCGAAGCTTACTGTTTGTGGAGATGTTGAGCGGCTCAGGTTCAGCTCGGCGGCTACGGCCAGGAGGACAGTGTTCTCCGTTTTTGTTGCGGCAGCTGGAGATGAATGTGTGCAGAGTGAGTGGTGCGGTGTAGTCTGCTGCCAAGAAGGAAGGAAGGTGGTCCGCCGCCACAGAGAGGGGGAGATCCGCCGCCACGTAGCTCCGCCTGTGCACAGGGGACTGAGAGATGGATTAGAGGAATGAGCGAGGCTTACTTGAATTGGAGGAGGATTTTTCCCGATGCTGGTGGGCAGGTGGCTAGGAGCGAGGACAAGGGTAGGTTAGACTGGAACTCAGGAACAAAGATGAAGGCAGGAGAAGGTCGTATGGAGTGTAGACAGTCGACTCTGCACTGAACCCAGGGCAGCGTGGTTTATATAGCCCAGGCCATGATGATGAGCAGGTGTGCATGCAGCTGAAGGGAATGAGCACTGGAGCAGACCATTACAGCTTTAATGAACGGGCTAGGCTGAGCTGAAGCCTAGGGGTCTACAAAGATCAGGGGCCTATCATGAGACCATAAAAAAGATCACATTGTTATTAATTGGTCAAATTCTATGTCCATCATTCGATATTTATGTGTGGCTGGCTGCTGATTGGTCCAATTTACATGTGGCCCACGTGGGTACCATGTAACAGTAGCCTATCAGAGGAATTATTTGGACATGTGACCATACAAGTGCCAGTGAGAGGTAAGCAGTAACTAGCTCGGTCAAAATGTCCGGAAAAAAGTTTGTGAGTGGCGCTTATAAAATTATTGAGAGGAAAAGAGCTTAGGGAAAAGGAATTTCTCAAAAAATCCCAAAGAGTAAAGGATTTTTCTAAGCTAGAACTACGAGTGGAGGCGGGGCTGCTAATTACTGCACCAAGGAGACAAATGGGCCATTAAAGTATTCACCTGGAGGAGAAGACCACCAGATCCTGCCGAAAGAGAGCAAGCCAGTGGAGAAGACAAACTGAGAGATGGAGACCAGCACAAGAAAAGCCAGGTCTGATGCAAGGCCATCATTGCTTACATCAGACAGCTATGCGTGGGACAGTAGACTGGGAGCTTGGCAAATAGTAGACTAGATCAAGCATGCTGCAACAGACTGTGTAACCTCACATTGATGTCCATAGAGTATGATGTTATTCGTGAGCTGGACTTAAAGGACATAATGAAGGATTTTTCATTAAAGAAGGCCAGAAGAAGGCACTTTACAAAAAATGTAAGACATGCTATTTGTAGCTTTCCAGTCACCTGTGCAGGTTTTTAATTACCTCCACCAAAGAGGCAATGTGATGGGGGTGGTTTGTTTGTTTGTTTTTCTGTTTATTAGCAGGATTACACAAAAACTACCGTATGGATTTTGATGAGATTTTCACCAGAGGTAGCTCTGGGCCAAGGATGGACCCATTAAATTTTGGTGATGATTTGAGAGAGCATGCCTCCACCAAGGACTTTATATTTATTTGTGCAGCAGGATTACACAAAAACTTCTGGATGGATTTGGATGAAATTCTCATCAGAGGTGGTCCTTGGGCTAGACAGGAAACCATTAGATTTTGGTGATGATTGGAGAATGCATACCTCCACCAAGGCTCTTCTCACATTGTGTTAGCAAGAATCCTTCAAAACTACTGGATAGACTTTGATGCAATTTTCACCAGAACTGGTTCGTGGCCTGCACACGAACCCATTACATTTTACAGGTCATCCATGAGGGACGGAGAGAGCCTTGGCGTAGGTATGTGCTCTCTAAGTGCTTTTCTAGTTGCTGCTGTTGTGCATTGTTTGAATCAGGAATACTTGACTGATATAACTTTGTGTTCTGCGGCCATCATTAGACTGTAGTTGTTGATCAGTGTCATCCTCTGATACCTGGTGTTGTTTAGGTCATGGTGCTGTGTGTGTCTGTGTCTGAGAGAGAGAGAGAGAGATTAGTCTAATTTGTGTTTGTGCTGAAGGCAGTAGTATCTGTCACTGGGAAAATGAAAATCTTAGTAAGATAAAATATCCTAAATCAAGGCTATATCAGGTTCAGGTTACCTTATTTGTACCCGTAGGTAGATTTGTTTTGCAGTCTGGTGACATCCATATGTCTATATGTTTGTTTTTCTCTTACAAGATAATTTTGACAAGACAAGAATTTCTTTTTGTTGTGCAGTTTTCTGTAAGATTTTACTTGCTTTAAGATAGTTTTTACTTGTTTTAAGAAATTTAATCTTAATTTGTTGGCAGATATTTTTTTCTAATTTTAACTAAAACTAATGCATACCCGTAGAACGCAAGTATTCCTGTCGGAAACAGGTATCCCAATCAGGCTTTACAGGCCCAAATGTAGGCTGTGTTTGAAAGTGGAATACAAAAAGGTGCAGCCTATATGTAGGCAATCACATGTTAGACTTGGACAAATATAAAAGGGAGTAAATAGCACTAAGATTTAATTGACTGTGAGAATATTAATTACAGAATACCTAAATATTGAAAATGAATGGGACATCCAATATTACTAACTAACTAACCTGCACTTATATAGCGCTTTTCTAGTCACAAAGACCACTCAAAGCGCTTTCACTAGTACTAACCCTCGGTGGTACAGTGGTTAGCACTGTTGCCTTACAGCTAGAAGGTTCCTGGTTTGAATCCCAAGGTTGGCAGGGGTTGGAACCTTTCTGTGTGGAGTTTGCATGTTCTCCCTGTGCTGCGTGGGTTTACTCCTTCCTCCCACAATCCAAAGACATGCATGTTAGGTTAATTGGCTGTTCTAAATTGTCCCTAGATATGTTTCCTATAGGCCTTTAGAATAGGGGGTTAGTACATCCAATATTAGCAAGCTGTTTCAGATCCCTTGTTTATTTATTTGTCTGATCCTTTATCACGTACGTATATTCATAATAGAGTATCTTGCACTTTGTGGAATGGGAGTTGTTCAATCACCATTATACTGTAATTATTTTAGTTTATATCACTGTTCAGTGATGGAGTTAAGTGTAATATTGAATTTCTTCTGTGTATCATCAATAAACCCATGCAGTGATATAACAGGACACATCTGCAAATATTTGAGACCCATTGTAGTGCATCATTTTATATTTTAGCAATATTTTGTTATTAAACGTTTTTTAAAACTGTAATCAACTGAATTAACTACAAAACGCCCAACATCAATGAAGTACATCTATCTATTATTATTCATAGCAGAAGGACCCATTTTACTGCAACTGTTGCATCAGTGTTGCCCATTTGTCAGTAAATATTTAACTAAAAGTAATTTATTTCATCATTTGGGTATTTTTGTGTCCTGCGTTTGGTCGTTGAGTCATTCCGGCCATTCCGCTCCTCAATCATGGCAGTAATAAGTTTTTAATTTTTAGATACTCGCGCGGGAGGGGGGGACTCGCAGTCCTGTGCACATAGGAGAAACAGAAGCAGGTACTCCCGTCTACTACTGACTGGGCAGGCTGAGTGTGCCTCCCCGCGAAGGACCGTGGTCCGCCCGGTTAGGCTGCTGCTTCTCCTGGCATGTTCTGTATTGATACACCAGTATTCTTTGTCGGATCCGGGTCCCCACTGATGCTCCACCCAGTCTGCTCGCGCACCTCATGTTCTCCGCATATGCCGAATAATCCTTTAGATTTACGCAATCACAGCAACTTTATAGTATAATATTTTGAAGCATTAAATCTTCAGTATTATCTTTTTTCTAGTCAAATTTGTCATTTTTTTACTTCCTTATTTTGTCCAGGGAACACTGTGGTGACTGACAGGTCGTGATGCCGGGTATTGTCCAATGAACACGGAGTCAATCCGAAACCCCGCCCACACTTCTTGAAGCTGTATTCTCCAATGAGCACAGAGTCAACCCGAAACCCTGCTCACACTTCTTGAAGCCAGGACATGAAGACACAGCGGTTACAGGCCAGTGGCTAAACTTTTATTGATAAAAATTAGATATTTTGACTGAGTGACTCCATATTTGGGGATGCACACCCTTGTAACCCCAGGAAACCACATATAAAACCTTAGGTCAGTCTGACGAACGGTTTGAGAGATATCTGAGGAACACACACACAAACACACAAACAGACAGCGATCCCTTGAATTTATAGATAGATTTTCTGTAGTGTCCGGAATAATGAGGAGGTGAGGTGATGTTTATAAGGTTTATTATCAAGAACTATAACACACTAAAGGGAGACCCTACCGCGAGTACGGGAGTGTGGCAAGGAGATCAGAGGTCTCCTGCCTCAGGCTTTTATACTGCAGGTGACGCCACCTACCGAAGGTGGGACATTACCCCTCCTAGCCTACGGCACCGCCATACTAATATATTATATTACTATCCTACACCCCCCCCCCCTTGAAAAATTGCAACCTCACAAATTACCCAACCAATAAATTTAAACCTGAATCACACTCTAATACAGGGAAGAACATCCATCCATCCATCCATCCATCCATCTTCTACCGCTTTTCCGGAGGTCCGGGTCGCGGAGGCAGCAGTTCAAGCAGAGAAGCCCAGACTTCCCTCTCCCCAGCCACCTGCTCCAGCTCTTCAGAGAGGATACCAAGGCGTTCCCAGACCAGCTGGGAGACATAGTCTCTCCACCGAGTCCTGGGTCTGCCCCGGGGTCTTCTCCCAGTGGGACGTGCCCGAAACACCTCAAGTGGGAGGCGTCCAGGAGGCATCCTAATCAGATGCCCATACCACCTCAACTGACTCCTTTCAATGTGGAGGAGCAGTGGTTCTACTCTGAGCCTCTCCCGGATGACTGAGCTCCTCACCCTATCTCTGAGGGTGAATCCAGCAATCCTACGGAGAAAGCTCATTTTAGCCGCTTGTATCCATGATCTCGTTTTTTTCGGTCATTACCCAAAGCTCGTGACCATAGGTGAGAGTAGGAACGTAGATTGACTGGTAAATCGACAGCTTAGAACTAAGGTCCCTCTTCACCACAACAGACCGGTACAACATCCGCATCACTGCAGATGCTGCTCCGATCCGTCTTTCAATCTCTCGCTCCATTTTCCCCTCACTCGTGAATAAGACCCCAAGATACTTAAACTCCTTCACTTGGGGTAGGAGCCTGTCCCCAACCCAGAGAGGACAATCCACCTTTTTCCGGCTGAGGACCATGGACTCAGACTTGGAGGTGCTGATTCTCATCCCAGCCGCTTCACACTCAGCGGCAAACCGTCCCAGCAAGAGCTGTAGGTCATTGCTGGATGAAGCCAATAGGACAACATCATCTGCAAATAACAGAGATGAGATCCTGTGGTCACCAAGCATGACACCCTCCATTCCCAGGCTGCACCTAGAAATCCTGTCCATAAAAATTATGAACAGGATCGGTGACAAAGGGCAGCCCTGGCGGAGTCCAACTCTTACTGGGAATGAGTCCGACCGAGTGTTGGCAATACGAACCAAACTCTCACAACGGTCGTACAGAGACCGAATAGCTCGTTACAACAAGCCCGATACCCCATACTCCCGAAGCACCCCCCACAAAAAAACCACGAGGGACGCGGTCAAATGCCTTCTCCAAGTCCACAAAACACATGTAAACTGGTTGGGCAAACTCCCACGAACCCTCGAGAATTCTTGAGAGGGTAAAGAACTGGTCCGATGTGCCACGGCCAGGACAAAAACCACATTGCTCCTCCTGAATCCGAGGCTCGACCAACGGCCGGACTCTCCTCTCCAGTACCTTGGCATAGACCTTCCCAGGGAGGCTGAGGAGAGTGATCCCTCTAAAGTTGGAGCACACCCTCCGGTCCCCTTTTTTGAAAAGAGGAACCACCACCCCGGTTTGCCATGCCAAAGGCACTGCCCCCAACCTCCATGCAATATTGCAGTGGTGTGTCAACCATGACAGCCCAACAACAACCAGGGCCTTGAGGTACTCAGGGTGAATCTCGTCCACCCCTGGGGCCCGGCCACCAAGGAGATTTTTAACCACCTTGGCGACCTCAGCCCCTGTGATAGGCGAGTCGTCCCCCTCGTCCACAAACCCTGCTTCCTCTGTGGAAGGCGTATCAGTGGGATTAAGGAGATCCTCAAAGTATTCCTTCCACCGCCCGGCGATATCCCCAGTTGAAGTCAACAGTGCCTCATCCGCACCATACACAGTGTGGACAGGGAGCTGTTTTCCCCTCCTGAGCTGCCGGACAGTTTGCCAGAATCTCTTCAAGGCCGACCGAAAGTCTTGTTCCATGGCCTCACCAAACTCCTCCCATACCCGGGTTTTTGCTTCAGCAACCACCCGAGCTGCACTCCGCTTGGCCTGCCGGTACACCTCAGCTGCTTTGGGAGTCCCACAAGCCAACCAAGCTTGATAGGACTCCTTCTTCAGCATAATGGCCCCCCTCACCACTGGTGTCCACCACTTGGTTCAGGGGTTGCCGCCTTGAGATGCACCGACCACCTTGCAGCCGCAGCTCTGGGCTGCCGCTTCAACAACAGAGGTGGAGAACATGGCCCATTCAGACTCCATGTCTCCAGACTCCCTCGGAATGTAGCTGAAGTTCTTCCGGAGGTGGGAGTTGAAGACCTCCCGGACAGGGGCCT
This sequence comes from Pholidichthys leucotaenia, assembly GCA_020510985.1. Classification (NCBI taxonomy): domain Eukaryota; kingdom Metazoa; phylum Chordata; class Actinopteri; order Cichliformes; family Pholidichthyidae; genus Pholidichthys; species Pholidichthys leucotaenia. The sequence goes on along the minus strand of CM035849.1, from coordinate 115,717,346 downwards.
CAGTCAGACGTTCCCAGCACACCCTCACTATACTTTTGGGTCTACCAGGTCTGAATGGCTTCCTCTCCTGCCATCGGATCCAACTCACCACCACGTGGTGATCAGTTGACAGCTCTGCACCTCTCTTTACCCAAGTGTCCAAGACATACGTTCGCAGGTCTGATGGCACGATAACAGAATCGATCAGCGACCTGCGACCTGCGACCTAGGGTATCCTGGTGCCAGGTGCACATATGGACACCCTTATGCTTGAACATGGTGTTCGTTATGGACAAACTGTGGTTAGCACAGAAGTCCAATAACGGAACACCACTCGGATTCAGACCGGGCAGGCCCCTCCAGGTTTCACTGTCATTGCTCACGTGCGCATTGAAGTCCCCCAGTAAGACAATGGAGTCTCCAAGAGGAGCACCCTCCAGCACCCCAGTCACAGACTCCAAAAAGGGTGGGTACTCTGAAACATCATTTGGTGCATAGGCACAAATAATGGTCAGGACCCATTTCCCAACCCGAAGGCGCAGGGAAGCAACCTTTTCATCCACTGGGGAAAACTCCAGTATAGAGGCAGCAAGGTGGGGGGATACAAGAATACCCACCCCTGCTTGCCGCCTCTCGCCCGGGGCAACTTCAGAAAAGACCAAGCTCCAGCCCCTCTCCAGGAGACTGGTTCCGGAACCGGAGCTGTGTGTTGAAGTGAGGCCGACTATATCTAGCCGGTATCTCTCAACCTCGTACACCAGCTCAGGCTCCTTCCCCACCAGAGAGATGACATTCCACGTCCCAAAAGCCAGTTTAGAAAGCTTGGGATCAGTCCGCCAAGGTCTCCGCCTTTGACCGCCACCTAATCCACAGCATGATCCCTCCTGCAGGTGGTGACCCCACTGGAGGGCGGACCCGTGTAACTCCTTCAGGCTGAGCCCGGCCAGGTCCCATGGGTGGAAACCCGGCCACCAGACGCTAGCCATCGAGCCCCTCCCCCAGGCCTGGTTCCAGGGTGGGGCCCTGGTAACCCCATACCGGGCGGGGTACACTGAATCCTTGATATAGAATTTATCATGAGAGTCTGCTGGATTGTTCTTAGTCTGGCCCTTCACTCAGGACCAGTTTGTCTTGGGTGACCCTTTCAGAGGCAAATTGCCCCGGACAACATAGCTCCTGGGATCACTGGGGCACGCAAACCCCCCCACCACGATAAGGTGACGATCCATGAGGGGAAGAACAGGCCTATCCATTCATACCACACTGGCTCAGCAGAACTCTCCACTATATTAACACAACAGTCTCTGAAATAAAAATAAGCCACACACCAAATTAAATCAATCCCTCCTAAGCTAAGCACATAACAAAATGAACACAGACAATGGCGGTACCCAGTCCCATAAACCCACAGGATACATACACATGTAATCAGGTAACTCCCAAAATAAAGAGAAGAAAAACACATTTTCACACAATAGGGCAATAATCAAACCATTCACACACAGGTGTCACTGCACCTCACACTTCACAGCACTCATTCAACAACAGTCACTCACAACAGTGGTCATGTGCTTAATATACTTGACTCACCCTGTCACAGTGGTAAACCTGTCCCTAATGAGACCACCAACAGCCACAAAGGCCCAGCTTATGACGGGAATACCCGTAGCAACTCTTGCTGAAATTAATAAGTAAAATACAACACTGTAACATATTGTGTAATACTGCACACCCATACCCTGACCAAAAGGCGATGAACACCACCAGGTCACCTTACAGTAAACACACATTACCAGTTGCATTTCACTACCATCTCACTTCTTCTTCTTCTTTTTTTTTTATATAAAGAACAGAACAATTAACTCTAATCAGAACAAAGAACAACACTAATAATAATAATTGCACAAATAGACACACTGTCAGTCCCCATACATTCAACCCAGGTCTTCCAAAGGCCCCCCCCCCCCCGGAGTGTCCGTCATGCGGCCCACTTCCAGAGCGTCTCTGTTTTGCAATGATCAGAGACGGACTGCATCAATGCCCCACTGTGCTCCGGCGTCGCAGCTCATTGGGATGCCGTCTCGACCCATCAATCAGATTCAGATAGCCGTCGCCGCCGAACTGGGCCACCCATAGATCATCCTGTCCCACTGTCCCGATTCTGGAACTGCACACCCGACCAAGCTGAGGCTCAACCCTAGGGCACACCTCATCACCCTCGCCCAGGGGAGCACCCACTGGCTTCCTCCGTCTTCTGCATCGCAGTCTGGCCCCCTTATGACTCAATCCATGTCCCGCATCTTTGGTCTTGACAGGGCCGGGGTCTGTGCCATCTGGTCTTACCCCGGATACCAGATGATGGTGCGTTGGAGCGGCATCAGTCACTGATGGCTCAGCAGCCGGAACCTGTCGGCCGCTGGAGCCCTCTAGCTTACGCTCTTTGGACCTTTCCGCCTCCGCAGGGACCAAACCATGCCGTCTGGGTCCTTTCTCCGCTGGACCGCAAACATTGGCACAGGACCCCCGCCTAGTCGGCGTACTAAGGTTCTGGCGGTGTCCCTCTTCACCCGGAATGGGCCACCCTAAGTCCCATACTTCATCGCCACTTCCCACGTAGAACGGTTGGTCCCACAAACCACCACCTGCCCACTCCTCCACCTCACCGCAGGTATTGGCGAAACCAAGCCCGTAAAAAATGTCACACCCCATCAGGCTATTGCCTTCCTGCGACACCAAAAACTCGTTGGCGTAGATAGAGTCACCTTTGTATCTTACTGACGGCCAAACTGAGCCCACGACATCCAGCGGGTGGCTACCATAACCGTAACAGGTGATGTTAGTTCCGTTAATTCTATAGTGGGGAAAACACTGACTTACTGTCGCCAAGTTCAGGATGGAGACCGCTGACCCCGTGTCCACCAAGCGCGATACTGGTGTCCCGTCCAACACAATATTACAAACTATGCGTCCGTCAGTGTCAGGCGAGACTGTGTGAACCACCGTAGGGGCCTTCTTCTTTGGTGTTACCTTTGCTGGTTCCTGATCCTCCTTGACGAAACTGTGGCAGACTCTGGCGAAGTGATGGAGCAGGCTGCAGCGTCCACAATGCTTGCCCCTCACCGTGCACTCCCTGGCTCGATAACGGTGCTTAGCGGATCCGCAGCCGTAGCATCGTGGTGTCCCCAAGGTGGACCGTATCTTGTCGTCGCTGCCCTCGTCCGAATTCAAAGCCAGGGTCGTCCCATGTGCTCCGCTCTTCTGAGGGGCTTCCTCTCGGCCAACGTACTTCGTCAGCGGCTCCGCTGCCTCATGCTGCTGTGCTAGCTCCATGGCTGCTAGCAAAGTTAGCTCACCAGTGCGAGTCAGCAGGCAGACCTTCGCCGAGGGGTAGGCCATGTGCTCAGCCAATTGATCATGGACCATCTCCTCTTCCAAGGGCCTAAACCTACACTCACCCGCCAACTGCCGGAGATCTGCCTCAAATTGCTGGACCGATTCACCAGGCCATTGGCGCCATTGACGGAACTGGATGTGCTGCATGATGATATTTTCGGGCGCTCGAAAATAGCTAGCCATGAATCTCACCACGTCATCGAACATGTCACCTCCTCCTAAGGTGCTGAGGATCTTCTGGCCCTCCATGCCCAGGTTATGGACAAGGATAGCCCTTGCACGTGACTTGGTCAGGTCGCCGAGGTCCAATGTGAGCAGATAATTTTGGAAGATCGCAAACTGTCTGGTCCAAGGGACCAACCGTTCTCCCGGAGCCTCCAGAAAAGGTCGAAACGTGGCTGCAGCTCTCTCCATCTCCAATTTTTCTTGTCGCCAAATGTAGTGTCCGGAATAATGAGAAGGCGAAGTGACATTTATAAGGTTTATTATCAAGAACTATAACACACTAAAGGGAGACCCTACCGCGAGTACGGGAGTGTGGCAAGGAGACCAGAGGTCTCCTGCCTTAGGCTCTTATACTGCAGGTGACGCCACTTCCCGAAGGTGGGGCATCACCCCTCCCAGCCTAGGGCACCGCCATACTAATATATTATATTATATTATATTATATTACTATCTCACATTATCTATTGCCAGAGTTTTTTGTTTATTTTAAGTAAAATTATCTGCCAACAAAGTAAGAAGATTTGAAATCAAATTGCTTAAAACAAGTTAAAACTATCTGAAAGCATGTAACATTTCTCACACATAAACTGCACAGCAAGAATAAATATCTTGTCAGACAAAAAGACAAGCATAAATAACCTTAATTTATTTCATTTTACTTATAAAATTATTTCATTTTACATTTCATTTTGTGCTGCACGGTGGCGCAGTGGTTAGCACTGCGGCAGCACAGTTTACCCTTGGCCGGGGGATTGTGGGGATCGTGGGATCGTGGGTTCGATCCCAGCCCCCGACCAACAGTGATCTGTGTGGAGTTTGCATGTTCTCCCCGTGTTGCGTGGGTTTACTCCGGGATTTCTCCGGTTTCCTCCCACATGCCAAAAACATGCATGTTAGGTTAATTGGCTGTTCTAAATTGTCCCTAGATATCTGTTTCCTATAGGCCCTTAGAATAGAGGGTTAGTATTAATGAAAGCGCTTTGAGTGGTCTTTGTGACTAGAAAAGCGCTATATAAGTGCAGGTTAGTTAGTTAGTTAGTTAGTAGTTATATTTGACTTTTTGCAGCATAGTTGTGTTTTCTAGCTCACAGTTGCATTATTTCTCAACAAGAACCAAAAATGAGGCCATAGTGGCTCAGGAGGTAGAACAGGTTGCCCAATAACTGGAAGGTTGGCAGTTTGAATCCCGCTCCCGAAAGCTTACTGTTGTGTCCTTGGACAAGATACTTTACCTACCTTGCGTCCAGTGTGTTCATAGTTCATGACACTGGTGTATGAATGTGAATAAATATTCAGTTGGCATGGATTGGCAGCCACATTTTTGTCAGTCTGCCCCAGGGCAGCTGTGGCTACAGAAGTAGCTTACCACTATCATTGTCTGTGGAGTGAATGAATAATGGACTCATTGTAAAGTGTTGGGTGTCATGACAAGTGCTATATGAATGCAGTCCATTATTAAAAACATAGCTATTACATATTTTTAAACTGAGATTCTCTTGGGGGGCCTACAAAACCTCTCAGCCCAAGGGCCTAATGGCAAGTTAAGGTGGCCCTGATCACCAGTCATATTGATTACCGTAATGCCTTGCTGTCTGGTCTTCCCAAAAGACAATTTCAAATCTGCAGTTACTACAGAATTCAGCTGCACGTGTTCTGACGAGGAATTGACTGCAAGCTCATCACGCTGGTTTTAAAGTCACTGCATTGCCTCCCCGTGTCCTTCAGGATTGATTTGAAGTTTTTTTTTTTTTTTTTTACTGGTTTACAAATATCTGCACTGTCTTGGGCCTTCTTATTTATCAGAATTGCTTTTAACGTATGAGCCCCCATGGCCCCCGAGGTCCTCTGGCACTGGCCTTTTAATTATCCCTACCATCAAAACACGCACCCACGGTAAGGCGGCTTTTAGTTACTATGACCCATATCTGTGGAACAGCCTGCCGGAGAACATCAGGGCTGCCGAGAATGTTCATGTTTTTACAAGCAGGCTCAAGACTTAATATTTTAACCTTGCTTTTAATTAGTTTCCTATTTTAATTCTCTTAATTTCTGATCTTAAACTTATTTTATGTTGTTCCTGCTATATTAGTCACGTTGTTATTAAATACTATTACATTTTAAACAGTTTGAGTTTAAATGGGGGGTTTATGATTATCTTTTTATTATTGAACTGTGTAGCTTTTTATTATTATTATTTATTAGTGATAGTTTTTAGTGTTGTAGTCAAGACCTCATCAAGACCTCATCAAGACCAGAGTCTCCCAAGACCAAGACCAAGACCGAAACCAAGACCGAGAAAAAGTTGAGACCAAGACCCACATACAAAGTGGTCTTGACTTGGTCTCACTCTTGGGATTCTGGTCTTGGTTTGCTCTCGACTACAACTCTATGGGAAGCAAAGGAGCAAACATTGCCATCGTTTATTGTGAAGAATGCATAAATAATATGTGGGTATTGCAGACATGCACATTTATATGCAGTATTCATATAACCAGTGTTGGGCAAGTTACTAAAAAATAGTAACTAATTACAGTTACTAGTTATTTCTTTTCAAAAGTAACTGAGCTACTTTACCAATTACTGCATGATTAAAGTAACTAGTTACTTGGAAATAGAGTTGTAGTCAAGAGCAAACCAAGACCAGAATCCCAAGACTGAGACCAAGTCAAGACCACTTTGTATGTGGGTCTTGGTCTCAACTTTTTCTCGGTCTTGGTCTTGGTCTTGGTCTTGGTCTTGGGAGACTCTGGTCTTGATGAGGTCTTGACTACAACACTAATAGTTTTATTCAGTGTGTCCTGTCATAGCTCCAGTGTTTCCTCATAGGGAGCTTTCCCATATTGCCTGATTCTGGCTGCAGGGTGGTGACCTGTGACTGCCCTCGCCCACCCAATGACTGGTTTTGGGCTGTCGCAGAAGTGGTGTCCCTGTAGCTGCGGATGCGGTACTTCCTTTGTGTTGATGGCTTCCTAGGATGGTGCTTCTACTCCTGGATCCTCAGCGCTCTGCCATGTCTCACACTGATAAGTGTGTATGTGTGTGTTTGCGTGTGCATGGGGTTGGGTGGGTGAAGGGGTGGGGGTGTCATGGGGGGGGGTGAATTATGCAAACACTGTATTTAAAGTTTGGCGATTAATTTATTAAGAGCTGACCAGACAAGCACAGCTCAAAAAACACAAAAACAAACAGACTGACAGCTTGGGAGATGTAAAAAAAACTAACTAAACAAGACAGGATACAGGATACGGCAGATTAGAAGTGTGTTGATCACGCAGTCATGACTAGCGACACAAGAGGAAACACAGATTAGGGCTTGACATAAATGAACACAGGAGTAATCAAACATAATACCGAACAGGTGAGCACAATCAGTGATAAATGGTGATGGCAGGAATTAAACACAGACATAGTATGGGCAGGGCTATACAGATGATCATAGACAGAGGATGCACAAAGCATAAACAGTCAGAGGGGAGACAAGAACATGACACATAATAATAATAATAATAATAATAATAATAATAATAATAATAATAATAATAATGATAAACTAAGAAGCTGACCCATGGAGAAATAAATATACATAGCAGAATATTAATAATGGCAAACCAGGAAAAAGATAATACTTAGAATGAAGAACAGAAAATTCCAAAGTGAAACTTAAAGTGAGGGTGAAGGTGCATGCCCTGAAGACATGATAATAAATTAAGATGAGGGCATGAGGCTTGGCCCACACCCTGACAGTACCCCCCCTCTTAAGGGGAGGCTTTCAGACGATCCCAGGGTAACACCAACAAAAGAAAAAAAATCGTCACAGGGTGAGTGGTGGGAGTACAAAGCCAGGTGGGCCGAAACAAACTGTAACCCCCCCACAACAACCTCCAAAACAAACACAATTTGTGGACTAAATAAAGTCTAAGGCCCCAAGACCCAAAATAAAGCAGAAAATTCCAAAGTGAAACTTAAAGTGAGGGTGAAGGTGCATGCCCTGAAGACATGATAACATGATAATAAATTAGGATGAGGGCATGAGACTTGGCCCACACCCTGACAGTACCCCCCTCTTAAGGGGAGGCTTCCAGACGATCCCAGGGTAACACCAACAAAAGAAAAAAAAATCATCACAGGGTGAGTGGTGGGAGTACAAAGCCAGGTGGGCCGAAACAAACTGTAACCCCCCCACAACAACCTCCAAAACAAACACAGTTTGTGGACTAAATAAAGTCTAAGGCCCCAAGACCCAAAATAAAGCGGGTCGGGTGGTCTACCCAAGTCCATGGGCCACCAAACCACAACAAACATTGGGTCAGGGGGTTTACCAAAGTCCACAGGTGCTCGGACCGAAGAACAATGGGGGTTGGGGGACCTACTCCAGTCCATGGACTGCCAGACCGGAATGCAGGGCCAGTCTGGCGGCCTGCCAGTATCCTTAGGTCACCGAACTGGAGGACAAGGTGAAACAGTGGCCACCGAAACACAGAGCTCACCAAACAAACACAGAAGAGCCCTATGCTCTGTGAACGAGAACTGCTTCATGCTGGTCCCGGCCTCTGGAACAAAAGGTGGAGGCACGCCAGCCTCTTGGGCAATGGATGGAGGCACGCCGGCCTCTTGGGCTATGGACGATGACGGGTAGAGTGGAATGCTCAACCTCTTGGACAATGACGGATGGAGCAGACTGCTCGACCTCTTGGACAACAACGGGTGGAGCAGACTGCTTGACCTCTTGGAGGACAATGGGTGCTCAGCCTCTTGAACAGATGGTGTAGCAGCATCTGGCCCCAATGCCTGGAGAACCACCCCCATTGCAGTCACTTTGAACGGGGGAGAAAGGCAGGGTGAGGCGTTACCAAAAACACCAGGAGCTAGGCAAGTCTTAACTAGTATTGATGTTATAAAAGTAAAGAAAAGCACTTGCCTGAACTCCTGGTCCTCTGCTGCTGGGGTGACCTCCTCAGGATGAGCCACAAGAGCCGGATCGTGGACCTCGGGCAGAGCAGGAACTGAAGTGTGCACTGTGGGAACAGCTGTAGCTGTAGCATGTGTCTCAGGGACAGTGGGAGCCATTGTGTGCACCTCGGGGACAGCAGGAGCCGATGTGTGCACTTGGGGACAGCGGGAGCCATTGTGTGCACCTCGGGGACAGCGGGAGCCATTGTGTGCACCTCGGAGACAGCAGGAGCTGATGTGTGCACTTGGGGACAGCGGGAACTGTTGTGTGCACCTCGGGGACAGCTGGAGCCGTTGTGTGCACCTCAGAGACAGCAGGAGCCGTTGTGTGCACTTTGGGGACAGCGGGAGCCGTTGTGTGCACCTCGGGGACAGCGGGAGCCATTGTGTGCACCTCGGGGACAGCTGGAGCTGTTGTGTGCACCTCAGGAATGGCTGGAGTTGTGATGCGCACTTCGTGAGCAGCTGGAGCTGTCTGGAGAAGAGCCGGAGCTGGTGATGGTGTTGGGAAGTGATGTGAAGCTGATACTGGAGCTGGGGAGTGGTGTGGAGCTGGTACTGGATGATCCTCACGCAGCCCAGATACAGCAGCCGGTGGGATGTCAGGTCTGGGGGCTGCTTGGAACACCCTCCTGGAGGTAGCTGCAGCTGGAGGAGTTTCAGAGGCAGCCAGCTCATCCCAGACCAATTGATTGCCACCTGGTATAAACAGTCTCTCACAAAAAACAGAATTGGAAACTGGAGAAGCAGGTGAGGATGGGTGGATGGACAGGGCAGCAGAGTTAAATGCAGAGTTGGGCGGAGAGAACTCAGCAGCGGGTGGCAGCCGCGGCCGAGTCTCCCCACCGGAAACCAGACATGTCCCTTTATTAAATGGTGTTAACAAAATGAATGGGTACTTGGCTGTATTCCTGCTCTGCTGCCACTGACCTGTGTGGTGAGTCCTCCTGTGACAAGTTGGAAATCATCAGACGAGGGAGGATGCCCGATGATGTTGTGCTGGTGGTGGGCCGAAGGAGGAAACGGAAGCCTGGTGCGCCCTCACTGGGGATGAGAAGCTGGGCTGCTGTACCCTACGGCACCGGTGACGACCACATCTTTCCCCAGATGGATGCGGTCCTTCCTCTATCGGCACTTCTCCTGCCACCAGGAATGACTCCATCAACCGACGGAAGACAATCTGCATGTCCACACTTAAATTATGCAGATTGGTGAGCTGAGAGAACCGTCAAACAGCTGGGAACGCCTCACTCAGTTCCTCGGCGCTCTCGAGGCAGCGGAGGGCTCCCTCCTGCGTGCGGGAGGTGCGGGCATCCTCAATGTTGGTTGCCACCCAGGTTTCCCTTTCATCAAGACCTATATGCTGAAACTTTAAATACACTGGGTCCATTGGATGTGTGTCATACTGTCACAGGTGGGTGGTGAATTGCACCCAAACACAGTATTTAAAGTTTGGCAGTTGATTTATTCAGAGCTGGCCAGACAGGCGCAGCTCAAAAAACACAAAAACAAACAGACTGACAGCTCAGGAGCTGTAACAGAAAAACTAACTAAACAAGACAGGATGCAGGATATGGAAGATCAGAAGCGTGTTGATCACGCAGTCATGACAAGCAACACACAAGAGGAAACACAGACTGGGGCTTGACATAAATGGACACAGGAGTAATCAAACATAATACTGAACAGGTGAGCACAATCAGTGACAAACAGAGACAGCAGAGATTAATCACGGACACAGGACTGGCGGGGCTACACAGATGATCATAGACAGAGGATGCACAAAACATGAACAGTCAGAGGGGCGACAACAACATGGCACATAAACGCAATTACACTGGTCAACACCAAATTTATTGTCTCAGTTCTTTTAGCTGATTTAGGACAATTCTGATGTGCTGAATCCAAAAATCACATTGGTTTTGCTCAATCAGGTCAACTGTTTGAATTATGGCTGTAATGGTCAGTGTTTACCACTAGGTGTTGCTGCTACCTTGTTTGAATGATGCACTCAGTAGAACAAGAAATGGCCAACATGGGAGCCGATGTGAACGTGTCTGAGTGAGTTGCCGCTAAAAATAAAGTTACGATGGTTCAACTGCAAGTCTCTTCTCTCCTCAACGAACACGAACACAACATGGTACCAGGAGTAAACTGCATGACCTGATCGACCACGTCAGAAGTCGTCATGGAGTTGAAGCTGCCGGAAAACCTGAAATTGTCAGGTAGCGTGGATGAAAACTGGCGAGTATTCAAGCAGCAGTTCAACTTGTATGTCACGGTCATGGGACTGGACACGAAGCCGGACTCGAGAAAGGTAGCACTTTTGCTGACCTAAGCAGGGCCACAGGCCATTGAAGTGTACAACACGTTGGTATTCGGAACGGATGAAGACCCAAATAAGCTGGATGTCGTGTTCGCTAAGTTTGATGCTCACTGCACTCCTAAGAAAAACGAGACATATGAAAGATACATGTTTAGATCTCGTATGCAGCAACAGAGTGAGCCCTTTGACAGTTTTTTGACCGCTCTCTGTTTGAAAGCACAATCCTGCAATTTTGGGACATTGAAGGACTCAATGATCAGAGATCAAATTGTTTTTGGTGTTGAGGACAAAAAGTTAAGAGAGAGACTGCTTCGTGAGACGGAGTTGACGCTGGAGATGGCTGTTAAACTTTGCCAGGCAAGCGAACTGTCCCAGAAGCACATGAAAACGTTCTGCGACATGCCAGGCGCCACACCTCTGAGTGAAGGAGCAGCGGTTGGCGCCGTGTCATCTCAGAGCGGGAGGCGTTGCTCACGGGCCGGGACTGCACAGCGGACCGAGGATCCCACGTTCTTCTGCAAGCGTTGCGGATTACAGCACAAGCCAAAGCAATGCCCAGCGTTTGGTAAAGTATGCTCCAAATGCCATGGAAAGAATCATTTTTCCAAGCAATGCTTCACCAAAAGAAAGGAAGGAAAGAAAGGCAAAAACGTGAATGTAGTCGAAGACACAGACTTAAGTGACACTTTCTTTGTGGGCATCATTAACTGTGAAAATGAAGAAGAAAAAGTCAACAGCATTACCAATGAGGACAAGTGGATCACTCCTTTGCTGGTTAATGGGACTATCGTCACTATGAGACTGGACACTGGTGCAAAAGCTAACCTCATTAGCATGTCTGATGTAAAGGAAATGCAGGTTAAGCCACACATATACAGAAAGAAATCAGGGTTGAAAGATTACAATGGGCAACCCATACAGTGTTTTGGTACCTGTAAACTGAATGTTGTTGTTAAAGGTAAAGTGCACAATGTAAACTTTTCTGTTGTGAATGAGAAATGTGAATCACTGTTGGGTGATAAAAGCTGTGAAGAGCTAGGGTGAGTGAAAAGAGTGTACTGCATTGAATCAGATTCCAAATGTGACACTAACGCTATTGTGCAAAACTTTTCTGATGTGTTCAAAGGTTTTGGCACACTGCCCTTTACATATAAAATCCAGCTAAAAGAAGGCGCCCAACCAGTTGTACACGCACCACGTAGGGTCCCAGCTCCACTGCGTGAAGCCCTCAAACAAGAACTGGACAGGATGACCAACTTGGGCGTGATCAAAAAGGTGCAGGAGCCCACAGACTGGGTCAACTCGATAGTCGTCACAAAGAAAAAGAATGGTGAGTTGAGAATGTGCATGGACCCAAAAGATCTAAATGAGAACATTAAGCGCGAGTACTACCAAATCCCCACACGTGAGGAAATAGTCAGTGAGATGGCAGGAGCTAACTACTTCACAAAGCTCGACGCTTCTCAGGGTTTCTGGCAGTTAAAACTGGATGAGAGCAGCACTAAGTACTGTACTTTTAACACACCTTTCGGTAGATACTGTTTTCTTAGGCTGCCATTTGGAATAAAATCTGCACCAGAAATATTCCACAGAGCGATGGAACAGATCATTGAAGGCCTAGAGGGAGTCAGAGTTTACATAGATGACATTATTGTATGGGGCTCGACTCTCCAAGAGCACAACCAGAGACTTAACAAAGTGATGGAGCGCAGTCAGAAGTACAGGCTGAAACTCAATAGAGCCAAGTGTGAGTTTGCAGTACAAGAGATTCTCTTCCTCGGAGACAAACTCACAGCTCAAGGCATACAACCAGATGGCGATAAAGTGAAAGCAATACTGAACATGCCAAGACCAACAGACAAAACGGGCGTGTTACGTATCATGGGAATGGTAAATTTCATAGGCAAATTTATTCCCAACCTCACAGCAAAGACGTCATGCATCCGAGAGCTCTTACACAACGACAGTGACTTTAAATGGGCCGAAAAACATGAGCAAGAGTGGCAAAGACTTAAGCAAACTCTTACCAGAGCACCAGCATTAGCCTACTATGACCACCGAAAAAAGCTCAAAGTGTCAACTGACGCATCCAAAGATGGCATCGGAGCAGTGCTTCTACAGGCAGAGGGAGAGTACTGGAAACCAGTAGCCTATGCGTCAAGGGCTATGACAAAGTCTGAATGCAAATATGCCCAGATTGAAAAGGAGTGTTTAGGCGTTTCCTACGGGCTGGAGCGGTTTCACAGTTATGTCTATGGACTGCTGTTTTTTACTGTGGAAACTGACCACCGCCCACTCGTCTCCATTATCAAGAAGAATCTTAACGAAAAGTCCCCACGGATCCAACGCCTAATGATGAAAATGCAAAGGTACGATTTTGAACTGGTTTACACACCGGGAAAGCACCTGATACTCGCAGATGCCTTGTCCAGAGCACCTGCTGAAAAGTGTCTGAGTTCCACAGATGAGGATATTGAAAATCACATCAACATGGTGTCGTGTGCCCTGCCAGTATCTGACACAAAGTCAAAACAAATAGCTGAGGTGACATCACAGGACACCGAGCTACAGCGTGTCATTCAGAACATGGACGAGGGATGGCCTGCAGGATCTTGCCCTCGCTATTACCATGTCAGAGGAGATCTCAGTTTTGTTGATGGACTATTACTGAAGAAAGGAAGAATAGTCATCCCTGAGGCTCTAAGACCAGATTTGTTAAACAGGATACATGAAGGACACCTTGGGATTGAAAAATGTAAAAGGAGAGCAAGGGAGTCAGTGTACTGGCCTGGACTAAACAAAGACATCGAGACGCTTGTGAGTAGTTGTGAAACGTGCCAGAAACACCGAAGTAAACAAAGCAAAGAGCCAATGGTGATATCTGAAAGTCCTGCATCCCCTTGGCACAAAGTAGGGATGGACCTGTTTCACCTTAAAGGCAAAGACTACTTAGTAGTCATGGACTACTTTTCCTAACTTTCCAGAAATGGCACTACTCTCAAGCACTGCATCAGCCTGTGTGATCACTCATACCAAATCCACATTTGCTCGGCATGGCATCCCACACATTGTGGTGACAGATAATGGACCATGCTTCAGTAGCAGGGAATGGCAGCAGTTTGCAGAACAGTATGAATTTCGGCATGTGACGTCAAGCCCACACTATGTACAATCAAATGTACAAGCAGAAAAAGGCGTCCACATTCTGAAGCAACTGCTTAAGAAAGCTGCAGACAGCAACTCGGATCCATACTTGGCTCTACTCAGTTACCGCGTCTCTCCACTTCAGTGCGGACTGTCACCTGCTGAGCTACTAATGAACAGAAAGCTGCGTACAACGCTTCCCAGCTACCCAAATGCTACTTCACAAAGGAAAGATACAAAACTCAGAAACAAGCTTGAGAAGCAGAAACTGAAACAAAAGACATTCTATGACATTTCAGCCAAACCACTCTCTCCACTGGCCAACAACAACCCAGTTAGGATCGAGGATGCATCTGGCTGGAACACTAAAGGAGTTGTATTACAGGAAGTTGCTCCAAGATCATTCACAGTGAGAACTGAGGATGGACAGGTGCTCAGGCGCAATCGCCGCAGTCTCCTCAAGACTCCACAAGCACCTGGTGGGCTCAATAATGCTCACCCAGAATCTCCCACAACCACACCTCTTATGAACTGTGAAGCAACCGTTCCACCTGACAAAGATGAACTGAGAAGATCAAAACGAGAAATAAAGAAACCAGATAGGTTGGACTTGTAAGAATTTAAGTAAAGTGTTTAAAAAAAAAAAGAGAAAAAAAAGCAAAGAATAAAAAAAAAGTAACAGATGTTAATTTCTTTGGGCATGTTGATTCAGGGAGAACTGAAATTTGTGTTTTGTATTAGTCCATTCATACTGAATACATATGCACTGTTTTGCATCAATGTTTAGTAATGTTTATTCACCTCAAAGAAAGGGGGATGTAATGATCAGTGTTTACCACGAGGCGTCGCTGCTACCTTGTTACCGCTTGTTTGAATGATGCACTCAGTAGAACAAGAAACGGCCAACATGGGAGCCAATGTGAACGTGTCTGAGTGAGTTGCCGCTAAAAATAAAGTTACGATGGTTCAACTGCAAGTCTCTTCTCTCCTCAATGAACACGAACACAACAATGGCCACATGTTTTATAAGTTTTTGTTTACATGTGCGGGTATTTTCACTTTATATGATGCAAAATTCTTTTTTATGTCTTGAAATTCTTTGAATTTTGAACAATGATGTAACATTAAATTTACATGTACTTACCTTTATATAAAGGTAAGTACATGCACAGTACTAAGTACAGGTTTTTACTTGGCACCTGATCGAGAGAAACTGATGTCATTTTCGGATTCAGCGGTGCAAAATTGTCTTAAATCTGTTGAAAAAAACACAGACAACTTACAAAAAAATTATTTTTGTAACCCTGTGTAATAACAACAACAACAACAACAACAACAACAACAACAATCATCATCATCATAATAATGAAAAACTAAGAAACCGACTCATGAAGAAATAACTATACAAAACAGAATAATAATAATAATAATGGCAAACCAGGATACAGATGACACTCAGAATGAAATACAAAAAATTCCAAAATGAAACTTAAAGTGAGGGTGAGCGCAGAGGTCCATGCCCTGAAGACAAGATAACACAATAATAAATTAGGATGAGGTCATGAGACGTGGCCCACGCCCTGACAGAGGGACGTAATTGTGTCATATTTTTATAAAGCTCCTTGTGCTACAACCTGTTGTATGAAAAGTGCTGTATAAATAAAGTTTTGATTGATTGATGTAAAGCGCCATATAAATCTAACCCATTATTATTATTATTATTATTATTATTATTATTATTATTATTATTATTGTTATCACTGTGGCAACACAGAGGGTCATGGGTTGGATCCCACCCCCTGACCATCAGTGACCCCTTTGTGTGGAGTTTGCTTGTTCTCCCCGTGTCTGTGTGGGTTTTCTCCGGGTACTCCGTTTCCTCCCACAGGCCAAAGACATGCATGTTCGGTTAACTGGCATCAACTGGGGATTCTAAACTGTCCTTAGGCATGAATGTGAGAGTGAATGGTTGTCTGTGTCTGTGTTGGCCCTGCGATGAACTGGCAACCTGTACAGGGTATACCCTGCCTCTCACCCAAAAGACGCTGGGATAGGCTCCAGCCCCCTCTGACCCAAAAAGGATTAAGCGGTTGAAGATGAATGAATGAATAATTTTAATACAATAATTTCTGTTCATATCCATTCATGATATTAAGAGGACTCCATTACTTTTGTTAAACCCATATGGCTCACATAATTTAGATATCATATCCCCTTTTATAATAAAAAAAAATAATTACAAAGATAATGAAAGAGAAAAGATAACGAAATGATGTCTTCTGTATTTGATTGTAACTTGGAATGTCAAAGTAATTTAGTTCCCATGGTATACACTCCAATCATTCACTGTTGTGGTCAACAGAATGATGTTTGGATTGCCTTTCTGCTTATTTTCCGTTTGTGAAGGACGTAATAAATGCTTCATATATACTGCCTTTATTTGGAGAAAGATTTCAGTTCATTTTTTGTTTCGCTGCGTTTATTTACTGTGTAGGGGCTGAGAAACACACAGCTGTTAGATAGTGTGATCTCAGATATGAACCTCTGCAATACAACCTGAATGAAACAAAAGTTCTTAACTAAACAGGGAATAAAATTACAAATTTTCCAAAGCTAAACAATAATTTTAAATCAAAAATTCATAACCATTTGAAATTATGTGAATAATATGAGAACACATAGACAGCTAACTGCATTTCATTCTTGTGTTTTAAGAGTAGTCTAGCAGAATTCTGAAATGTCAGCCTTAGTGCATAAAAATTTGATCATATGCTAAGGTATAATGATGTAATAATAATTAGGAACCTGACATCTATAACATCCTAAAATAATGACTTGAAATGATATTACAGGAAAGTGTGATTTTTAAAAATTTCTTATTATTAATAATTCACATTTATACACAAGGTACAAAATTTTTCACATCCTGCCTTTAAAATTTTCTTAGTTTTCAGAAAAAAAGGGATTTTCTTGTAAATAAATACCCACCCCTTACTTCATTTCACCGATTGGCTCCTCGCTGACCAATGAGGATGCTGGGCAGCTCTACCTGCAACTATAAAAGAGGATATCAGGCGTAGTCCTCTCATCACAGAATCACTCAGCAATCATGAGGTCTCTGGTCTTTGTTCTGCTCCTCGGAGCTGTCTGTGAGTGTGAAGTTTTATTGCAACTGACTCTCATCTTCTTTGCTAAGTGAATATCATTAATAATGCTGTTCATTCCTGCTGTAAATGAGTAGAAATAGAGTTCTTGATTACTATTGTGTTTTCAGTTGCTGAGGACGACAAGATCGTTGGAGGGTTTGAGTGCACGCCTCACTCTGAGGCCCACCAGGTGTCTCTGAACTCTGGCTACCATTTCTGTGGTGGCTCTCTGGTCAGTGACGAATGGGTTGTGTCTGCTGCTCACTGCTACAAGTCGTAAGGATATTATAATTTTTCCCCCTGAAGATTGTAGGTTGGAGTTAGCTACCATAAGAATACATTGCTTTATTTTTGTTGTACAGTTTTGTTGGGTATTTGCACTAATTTCTTTTCTTCTGATTGTTGTCAGTCGTGTGCAGGTGCGTCTCGGAGAGCACGACATTGGGGTCAATGAGGGTACTGAGCAGTTCATCTACTCCTCCCGTGTCATTCGCCATCCCAACTACAACTCCTGGAACATTGACAATGACATCATGCTGATCAAGCTGAGCCAGCGTGTCACCCTCAACTCTTACGTGCAACCTGTGGCTTTGCCCCGCAGCTGTGCTCCTGCTGGTACCATGTGCAGGGTCTCCGGATGGGGCAACACCATGAGCTCCAGTGAGTAACATTTGCATGTCAGCTCCTCCTGGTACATTCCATGTGAACATTTGGCTTTCCTTATTTATCATTTTCAACTACATATTACTTTTTGTGATTGTAGCTGCTGATGAGGACAGGCTGCAGTGCCTGGACATTCCCATCCTGTCTGACAGCGACTGCCATAACTCCTATCCTGGTATGATCTATGATTCCATGTTCTGTGCTGGATACCTGGAGGGAGGCAAGGATTCTTGCCAGGTATGCAACAAATCAAATCTAGAATTTTATGATTGAAATTATTTCAGTAACTACAATTTAAATATCCCTCGGTCTTTTGTTGTCAGGGTGACTCTGGCGGCCCCGTCGTGTGCAATGGTGTGCTGCAGGGTGTTGTGTCCTGGGGTTATGGATGTGCTGAGAAGGACCACCCTGGTGTCTATGCCAAGGTAAAATTAAAAAGATTGATGCAGCTTAGTGGTGATTAGCTGCCATCAGATGCTACTCTATTTAAATGTCATCCTATATGCTGATGATGCTCTATACTAACGCACCTTGTTTTGTCTTCATCCACAGGTCTGCATCTTCTCTGACTGGCTTGAGACAACCATGGCCAACTATTAAGTCTGATCCTTTGATCACCGTTACACTCTGCTGCATTTCTACAGTCTTTGTAACTACACTGTTGCTGAGTGCTGTAAAATGTGTGGCAAATTTCTATTCTAATCAATAAAATCATATACCCCCGACGTCCATTTGCTTTGCCTTTATTTTTCTGTATATACAATATATAAATTCACTGTAGTGTTTTTCCACAGAAAACTCTCAGAATGCAACTGGAAAAGATTAAAAATAAATGTGCATTGAAATTAGCAAAAAAAAAAAAAAAAAACTCCAGAGGAGATTCTAAGAGGAAAAAAGTGTCACAGTAAATAAGAAATACGAATGCAATTCACCACATAGATGAGTACAAATCAAAAATAATCCTATAAATAAAATAGATCCTTATTCAAGTCTTGTGCTGTGTGTATTCAAGAGAACCGAATTGGCAAAAAAGAGTGTTTTATTGTTTAATTCACCCTTTTGCAAAAAAGGGGGGGGAGTTTAAATTACAATATGATCAAAGAGGATAAATTGATGCATTTATCAGACAAGACCATAGCCTATATTTGAAGCTCAATGGAGTAGAGGTGCATCTTCCATGTAATTCTTTCAAAGTGTAGCTTCCTGATGTCCAGTGGAAAATTGGTGGCGTTAATGTGGTACACTGGAAGATGTAAATGTTTTGCATTCCTATGTAAGTGTGGTACAAAACCATTTAAAGAAAATGCTTTACAAGGCATGGGAAATGTAAAGTTCTGTTGTGAATTTTATCAAGGATTCCAATTTTTATTTGGTGGTTTGTTTGTGTAGCATCCATCCCTTTTGGCTCCAATGTAGAAATTCACTCTTCACCTTAAAGAAATTGTTTCACCCGAAAGTCTGGTCAAGAATTGTTTCCTTCATCTAAGAACCACAGTTGGAAAACACATTCCATGGTAAAAGGTACGATAAGGATCCCATTTCGTGCCAGGAACGGATTAGTCTGCAGTCATAAATAAGTGGAGCTTCCTCCCCAACAAGGCAGTTTTATGCTTAAAGTACTGTTTTAGATACACTAGATCCCTTGATTGCATTCCACAGGTCACTAGGAATTATCCACAGCTCAACATTGCCCCCTTTTGTTCAACTCAGGAACGTGTTGGATCTAATTAACATTGGAATTTTGGTTTTATCTGCTTAAAATAATCCTCTCTCCTCAAGAGTTTGATATCTTTCCAGGAAATACTGCTCAGAACACTGTTGAAGATGACCGCCTCTGTGTTGGACAATGATGGGCTTGAAATGTTTTGTTAATCATTGATTTTAAATGTGTTGCATGTTTGAAAATGCTTAAATGAACCTTATGCATGTTCATGATCGAAGGACAAGTTTATAAAAGTGTATACTCACTGAAAGTTAGTCATGAGTCACTGAAGTTAGCTTAGATTTTATATTAAGTATATAATGAATTTCATAGTTAAATGTGTATGTGCCTTCTGGAAACTTATGCCTGTTATCTGACTGGTGCTAGCCAATCCCCAGGCCGTCTCCGCTGGATGATGCCCCTTTCATTCTATTGGTCAGTTATAGACAAAGGACCACTTTCTTATTGGACCATAGCCCATTCGAAACTCCCACGATAGCCGATAATTGGTTCTTCCTGCTGCCAGTCACATTTTATGACCCAAGGAGCGCACTCTGTTAAATAGAGAAAATTCCCTAGTAGTTCAGTGAGCTGTTTCGCTGTTTTCTTTCTGTGAGTGTTCTGTGAGTTTTAGAAGTTAAGTCTTTTTCTGTTTTCCTGGTATTTGAGGAGAGATTATCTTTTCTTGTTGTTCTCAACCTGTCATGAGCCGAGCCCTGGAGGTTTCCACCAGGCTCGGTCTTGTGGCTTTTTCCTTCTATTTACATATTTGTTGTATTTTGTGCTTTTTGGGGTTCTGCAATTATTGTACTGTTTGCTAGTTTCCTGTTTATGTCTTAGTTTTGTTACATTCTTATTTTGTATGTATTTACATTTATATGTCAGTCTGCATTTGTTGATATTTTATTCTTTAGTTCTTTACTGTTGAGTTGACAGCTGTCAAGGGTGTTTCCGGGTTTTGTGCTTCATGTGGGCATTGCCCCTGTCAACTGTCAGCTTCAGCTGCTCTCATTTCCCCTAGCTGGTCTAATTCTGTATCATTGTTTTCTCCTGCCCGCTCATGTGACCCACACCTGCCATTACTTATGTAAATTGTTTTTGACCCTATTTAAGGGCAGTTATTTTCATTTCTTTTTGCCACAGTCTTGTTGAGTTCTCCTTGTCTCCACCAGAGCACTGCCTCGCTCTGATGCGTTTTCTCAGTAAGTTTATTCATTGTTTGTATTTTCCATTAAGATCACTGTGTGGACTTTGTTATTTTCAATGACTTTCACAAACTCAGAGTTCAGCGCGTGGGTCTCACCCTTCTGCCCTGAAGGGCAATTCATGACAGAAGACTGTGGCCAGTAGAGACCCAGTTACTGTGAGTTTGTGGATTTTGGTTATTTTTGCATTTTTACTCACCTGTGTCTGTGAAGCTATCATGTCCCTAGCACACCGACCTCTGACAGTCAGAGGGAGATCGGCAGCGGGATTCCCGAGTGTGGAGGAGGAATAGGCTGCCAAGTTTATCCAGGGATTTGTGGATGAAGCCCTCGCCTCCCGCAGCCCAAAGAAGATCTGAGAAAAGGTGGATTCGGCGACTGCCATTGTCGAGGCGCATCTGGGATTGTGGAAGCATGCCCAGTTTGCGGACTTGTTGGCTATGCTGTCCATCCTCCAGCAATCCTTCCCTGAGCTGAGATGGGGACCGCCTCCAGTGAGTCTGAGGACGACGCTGAAGTGCACTCTGTGGCAGACGCCCTGCTCTGTCTCCAATTCGTCCATTCCTGCTCCCGCTCCATTGGCTCTACAATGTCACTGTCATCCCGCTCCAGACCATTGGAGGAGCACTCCTGCCTCTCAGACAGCAATTTCCCCTTCGTCGAGACAGAAGCCTCCCTTAGCAGTGCACTCACCGTGTTTTTCTTCTCTGGCTGAATCGTCGGCTCCTTCCCTCTCTGCAGCTACTGTCTCCTGATTCTTCTCGGCGCTCTCTTCTGCTGCCGAGAGGTCATTTGTTTTCCCTCCGGCTCCACTCATCTCTGTGCCCACAGGGGTGGCTCCTCCACTATCCTCTGAGGGGCCCATGTCCACCGTAGCCACGGAGAGGGATGATGCTACACCTGCTGCAGCAGGAAGCATCGAGCCCCAGGAACACAGGCAAGTGTCATTTCATACTCCCTCATTTTATGATGATATGCCTTGCCTGATTCCCGGTAGTGAGGCTCAGGGTTTGCAGTCCCCTGAGCCCTCACCACCTGCTGCAGCCACTAATTTCTCACCTGCCCTCTCCGTGTCTCCTTCTATTCTCCCCGAGTGTCCATCGACTACAGGGTTGAGCCACCGGACGATGGAGGAGCCTGCGGTTATGGAGGACCTAGTCCTAGCCCCGTGGCCACCGTCTGGATGGAGAGTGCTGGTAGCGAGCTGACATCTGCGCCAACAGTGAATTGTCCCCGGGCCTCAGCTGAGCGGGATCCAGTGCTGGCGGGTAATTGAACTCCTGTCACCACACAGGGCGAGCCACCTGCGTGGGTCACATCACTGGGGGGTCCTGGGACTGCATCGACCATTATGCCTGCTGCTGGGGCCGCCACAACAGAGTTTGAGCTGGATCACCAGAGGACTGGACCTGAAACACTGTTGCCTGGATTGACAGAGTCCTGGACAGCAGTGGAGCTCAAGCTCAGGCAAGTGCTGTCCTGTGTCTTCATTGTCTCAATTTTGGAGAGATCTTGTCGGGCTCTTGGTGGGGAGAGCAAAGTGCAGCCGTCAGCTGCACTCTGGGTTCTGGCTTGCCACCCAAGATCCCCATAGGTCCACCTCCTCCCCGCTGAAGTCGTCATGGGTGCTCCGTCCCAGCCCGGGACCTCTGAGGGTGCTGCTTCCCCGTTGGCTGAGGTCATTGCGGGTGCTCCGTCCCAGCCTGGGACCTCCATGGGAGCTACTCCTCCTCAGTCTGTGTCCCCGTGGGTGCTGTGTCCTAGTCAGGGACCATCGTGGGTTCTGTGCCCCAGCCTAAAACCAACTTGCATGCTGCGCTCCAATGTGGGCCCACCATGGGCGTTACGCTCCTGCCTGGGGACCATCATGGGAGCAGCTATGGCCCAGTCCATCCCCACTGCGGGTGCCGCTCTGCTCCAGCCCGGAGCCACCGTGGTGCTGCAACGTCCCAGTCCGGGATCACTGAAGGTGCTACAGATCTGCCTGATGCTGTCGTGGCCCCCCTCCTCTGCCTGATGCCGTCATGGTCCCCCCTCTTCTGCCTGACGCTGTCGTGGTTCCCCCTTCTCTGCAAGATGCTGTTGTGGTTCCCCTTCCTCTGCCAGATGCCATCGTGGTTCCCCTCTCCTCTGCCAGATGCTGTTGTGGTTCCCTCTCCTCTACCTGAGGCCGTCGTGGTTCCCTCTCCTCCACCTGACATCGTCTTAGTTCCCCCGGCTCCTCCATTGTGCACACTATTTGCCCTTTCTGTCGGGCAACCACCTCCTGGACCACCTCTTCTGTTCAGGTGGTTGAAAAACTCTGGCAGACTACCTGACAGACTGTGCTGCAGAGTTGGATGGCCCACGTTCTCTGGGGGGCCACCCGACTGATTCCATAATGCCATCTGGCAGGCCTGGGACTCTGGTTGCCCGCCTGAACTGTCCAGCTCCTTGGTCCAGGGGGCTTTGGGGAGTTGAGGGGTTGCCCTGGTGTGGGTCCTGAGTGGGGCTCTGTTTCATTCTCTGTTCCAAGGTTGTCATAGCCAGGAGCGGCACTGGGGTTAAGCTCCCAGTGCTCATAAAATGCTCCTTATGGCGTGCGTCTCGAAAAGCCTCTGACAACTAAGTCCAACTCCTAGCCTGCCCGTGTGGTTTAGTCTCTAAGCCCGGCGGAACTGCTTTTACTAATAGGAGAAGGGGCGAGGGCGGATCTCTGGCGCCTTAAAACCAGATGCTTCGGGTAGATGGTGGCTCGTCAACCTGGGAAGGTAGCCCATCTAGGGGAAGGTAAACCCTGATTTCAAACCTCTGCTGCCTTGCGGCATACCCGGTCACGGGAAAGGCTTCGGGAGTCAACCCTGAGGAAAAATCCGGAGTCGGAGCCCCTAAGGCAGTTCTATGTTGTGCTCAACATCATTCTGGCAGCTCCTGCAACGGCGCTGGTGCCAAACTGTAGCAGCCCTGCTGTTCCTTTGGATTCATCAGTGACGTGGAGAGGGGGGACATGCTGCATGGGCAACATCTTGTCCTCCATATCTTCCTGCCCAGGCTTGAATCCTACCAACGCCCAACGCTGGAAGGTAGAACACCGGATCACTAGAGAGGACACTCCAGCTTCGCCTTTGGCGTAGACAAAACACGGGGAATGACAGTTACCGGTTATAAGCCACTGCTCAATTGGCGTAGAGCGTGGCGCCAGGGGTTGTTCCCGACGGTGGGAGGGATCATCAGATCTCACTGGACAGCTACCGCTCGCCTCAAGCTGGGCAGCCCCCAGCCAATAAGGTGTTGTCCCACCACAGCTTGCTTTCCTCATTGGGTGCATGGGGATAAGGAGAAATCCAAACAGCAGGCTGAGAACCTTCGCACCAGGCAAGACAATAAAACAAAAGAGACCAACTCTAAAACTGGGAACTTGGAACGTCCGCACTATGATGACAGGACTTGCTGCTAACCTAAAGGACATCAACGACACCAGGAAGACTGCCATCATCAATAATGAGCTGAAGAGACTGGGAGTGGATATTGCCACTCTCCAGGAAACACGGTTAGCTGATGCAGGCACACTGAGAGAGAAGGACTACACGTTCTACTGGCAGGGAAAGGGCAGTGACGAACACAGGGAACACGGAGTGGGCTTCGCAGTGAAGAACACCTTGCTGAAGATGGTGGAACCGGGCAGCACTGGCTCTGCACGACTCCTCACCCTCCGCCTGAACACCACTGAAGGCCCAGTCACCCTCGTCAGTGTGTACGCCCCAACACAGACAGCCACACCAGAGGCAAAAGACGAGTTCTACGAGAATCTTGCAACAACTGTCAGGATCATCCCCAACTCTGAACAACTCATTCTCCTTGGAGACTTCAATGCCAGAGTGGGTGCTGACCACGACTCCTGGCCCTCCTGTCTTGGACCTTTTGGCGTGGGCAGAATGAACGACAACGGACAGCGGCTGCTCGAGTTCTGCACATATCACGATCTGTGCATCACAAACTTGTTCTTCAAGACCAAGCCCCAACACAAGGTTTCCTGGCAACATCCGCGCTCAAAGCACTGGCACCAGCTAGACTTGATCCTGACCAGGCGCACCTCACTGAAGAACGTGCTAATCACCCGTTCGTTCCAGAGTGCAGATTGCGACACAGACCATTCATTGGTGTGTTGCAAGGTCAAGCTGCAGCTGAAGAAATTCCATTGTGCTAGACAACCTGGAAAGGCACGGATTGACACCAGCAAGATGACCCAACCAGAACTTGTTGAGCAGTTTGCCTCCACCTTAGAGAAGGAACTTGGTGTACCACAAGGAGGAGAATCTGCAAAGCAGAAGTGGGAAGAGCTGCGAAACACCATCTACCGCACAGCCTTGGCTACCTTTGGGAGGAAGACCTCGAAGTCACAGGACTGGTTTGATGCCAAGTTGTCCGAGATGACCCCCGTCATTGAAGCCAAGCGCTCAGCACTTGCTGAGTACAAGAAGTACCCAAACGAGAAGAATCTCCAGATTCTCAGGGCTGCGAGAAGCAAAGTTCAGCAGACTGCTCGGCGCTGTGCCAACGAGTACTGGACTCAGCTCAGCCAAGACATTCAAACCGCTGCCATAACAGGGAACATCCGTGGTATGTACGATGGCATCAAGAAAGCACTTGGTCCGGCTCAGAGCACGACGGCCCCCCTCAAATCTTCCACTGGGGAGATGATCACAGAGAAGAACAAGCAGATGGAGAGATGGGTGGAACACTACTCCGACCTCTACTCTAGACAGAACACCGTGACACCGTCAGCCCTTGATGCCATCGACTGCCTGCCATCCATGGACGAACTTGACGCCGAGCCAACCATCGACGAACTCAGTAAGGCCATTGATAGCTTGGCTTCTGGCAAGGCACCCGGCAACGACGGCATACCCCCTGACCTGATCAAGCACTGCAAGACCGCCCTACTGCTGCCATTGCATGACGTCCTCTGCCAGTGCTGGAAGGAAGGTGCCGTACCACAGGACATGAGGGACGCCAAGATCATCACCTTCTACAAAAACAAAGGGGAGAGAAGCGACTGCAACAACTACAGGGGCATTTCCCTCCTCAGCGTTGTTGGCAAAGTCTACGCACGTGTTGTTCTCGTTCGTCTACAGAAGCTTGCCGAACGTGTCTACCCCGAGTCTCAGTGTGGCTTCCGCGCTGAGCGATCGACGGTAGACATGATATTCTCCATCCGCCAACTCCAGGAGAAATGCAGAGAACAGAACATGCCTCTGTACGTCGCCTTCATCGACCTCACCAAAGCGTTCGATCTGGTCAGCAGAGAGGGCCTTTTCAAGATCCTGCCAAAGATAGGATGCCCACCAAAGTTGCAAAGCCTCATCGAATCATTTCACACCAACATGCAGGGGATAGTGCAGCACGATGGCAACTTCTCAGAGCCATTCAACATACGCAGCGGAGTGAAACAGGGCTGTGTACTTGCGCCAACCCTCTTTGGGATTTTCTTTGCTATGCTCCTGAGGCATGCCTTCAGCACAGCAACAGAGGGAATCTACCTGCACACAAGATCTGACGGCAGGCTTTTCAACCTCGCCCGCCTGAAAGCCAGAACCAAAGTACGCGAGGCTCTAATCAGAGACGTGCTGTTCGCAGACGACGCTGCAGTCGCAACCCACACTCAGCAGGAGCTTCAGACCCTGATGGACCGCTTCTCCCAGGCATGCAAGGACTTCGGGCTTACCATCAGCCTGAAGAAGACTAACGTCTTGGCGCAAGGCACGGAAGCACCACCAACCATCACCATTGATGACTACAAGCTGGAGGTCGTGAATCAGTTCACGTACCTGGGGTCCACGATCAGCAACAACCTCTCCCTTGATACAGAGATCAACAAGAGGATTGGAAAATCAGCCTTCACACTCGCTCGCCTCACCACACGAGTGTGGGAGAATCCCAAACTCTCTGTCAAGACAAAGATGGCAGTGTACAACGCCTGCGTCATCAGCACACTGCTCTATGGGAGTGAGACGTGGACAACATATGCCCGGCAGGAAAAGAGACTGAACTCCTTCCACTTGCGCTGCATTCGCCACATCCTGGACATATCCTGGCAGGACAAAGTGCCCAACACAGAGGTTCTGTCCCGCGCCGGCCTTCCCTCCATGTTCACTCTACTCAGGCAGCGCAGGCTCCGCTGGCTAGGCCACGTTCACCGTATGGAGGATGGCAGAATCCCCAAAGACGTCCTCTATGGAGAACTGGCAACTGGCAGGAGAGACGTTGGCCGCCCACAGCTGCGCTTTAGAGATGTCTGCAAGAGAGACATGAAGGCCCTGGATATCAACACAGAGAGCTGGGAGGACCTTGCAACGGACCGCTCCAAATGGAGAGGCACCCTGACCAGACAGCTCAAGGCGGGTGAAGAGAGACTGACTGCTGCAGCAGATGAAAAAAGGACCCGCAGGAAGAACCGCCACAGACCCAGCAGCACGGAGACCACCCACAAGTGTGACCTGTGTGACAGGGACTGTCATTCGCGCATCGGCCTGTTCAGCCACAGGCGGTGCTGCTCCAGCAGAGTAGACGTTTAGGATTCTCTTCCATGGTCATCATAGACCGACGGAGGCCGACGAGCCTGTTCCCCCACCACCCTCCCGGGGTGGGTGATTGTTGTGTTCCTATTGAGGGGGGAGGGGTCTTTCTTTTTCTTTTTGATGTTACCTTGGGGTGTCTGATATCCACCCCTTGAGAGGGGGGCTCTGTCATGAGCTGAGCTCTGGAGGTTTCCGCCAGGCTCGGTCTCATGGCTTTTTCCTTATATTTACATATTTGTTGTATTTTGTGCTTTTTGGGGTTCTGTAATTCTTGTACTGTTTGCTAGTTTCCTGTTTATATTTTAGTTTTGTTACATTCTTATTTTGTATTTATTTACATTTATATGTCAGTCTGCATTTGTTGATATTTTATTCTTTAGTTCTTTACTATTGGGTTGACAGCTGTCAAGGGTATTTCCGGGTTTTGTGCTTCTTGTGGGTGTCGCCCCTGTCAGCTGTCAGCTTCAGCTGCTCTCCTTTCATTGCCCCTAGCTGGTTCAATTCTGTATCATTGTCTTCTCCTGCCCGCTCATGTGACCCACACCTGCCGTTATTTATGTAAATTGTTTTTGACCCTATTTAAGGGCAGTTATTTTCATTTCTTGTTGCTGCAGTCTTGTTGAGTTCTCCTCGTCTCCACCAGAACCCTGCCTCACTCTGGTGCACTTTCTCAGTAAGTTTATTCATTGTTTGTAGTTTCCATTAAGATCACTGTGTGGACTTTATGTTATTTTCAATAAATTTCACAAGCTCACAGTTCAGCGCGTGGGTCTCACCTTTCTGCCCTGAAGAGCAATTTATGATACAACCTTCTTACTTGGAGTGAAACTCCAAAACACCTTTCCCCCTCTCCTCAGACGCCGTGTTTATTCTGTTAAACTTTTTCTATTGATCTTCCTTAATTCACTGTTAAAGTGGACTGATAGTGATTTTGGAACTTTTTCCCTCGAGACTGCCTCACCCACGTACCACGACATCAGAAGAACTAGGATTTTGTGGGTGGAACTGTTTAAATACATTTTTCCTTCAGCCTGTGGTTCTGGTCGGCTGGTGGACATCCTAAAGTTGCAGGTCAGGAAAGGATCTGTTGCCCAGGACAAGACGTCACACCTGCCCAGGGGGCCAGCTATTCATTCTACCACTGGCTCCATTCTCTGGACACCAGCTACTAAGTCTGCCATAACCGCTGTAACAACTGGAAAGAACTGCTGGCAGTCTTTCCTCCTTTTTGCCATCTGCTGGCATTTAAAATCATCGCTGGACTCTGAAAACACAGCTGTTCGTAAGCCAGACTCCCACTTTATGTTACGTATGGCTCTTGCGAGCCATAAATGAGAGCCAAGGGCTGACCGGTGAGTTTGCGTTGTTTATTGGCAATAAGGGAAAGGAACAAAGGAACAGGGCCTCGTGGGGCCAAAACACAAACGATCATACAATGGTATACACTTAAAAACGATGATGAATGACGAAAGGGTGGCTGGCGCCGGACGAAGGGGTTCCAGCCTTACCTATGCCGGCGGAGAGCGTGGATAATAGAGTGAGGTCACAGTCCCGAATAATCAGGACTGCTCCCTTTTATAGTAGTTGACAGTGCCTCAGCTGATGAGATGTAATTGGCCTCCA
Source organism: Pholidichthys leucotaenia (assembly GCA_020510985.1). NCBI lineage: Eukaryota > Metazoa > Chordata > Actinopteri > Cichliformes > Pholidichthyidae > Pholidichthys > Pholidichthys leucotaenia. The sequence goes on along the minus strand of CM035849.1, from coordinate 115,688,433 downwards.
GCCGTCCCGTAGAGCTTGACAGCTGGAGGCCCGCTGAGACGCTGTCAAAGTAAGAGCCGGGCTGAGGAGGAATATGGTCTGAGCGTGGATGGCGTCGGCGCCCAGACCATGTGACACTTTATATCTGCTGGGCTAAAGGTGATGTCTAATTATAACTGAATATGACCAATTTTTCATGTTAAAAGTTAGTCCATAAGCTACGATTTGAGCTATCAAGATGAAGGAAAATTAATATTCTCCTTTTCGATAACCTTCGATTTTTTGTAGAGTAACTCAGAATTTTTTTTCTTCATATAATGTTTTTATTATTTTCTTCATAAAATTCCAATTTTATGCATATTTTTGTTACAGTTATTTCACAGTCTCCCATTGCGTTACAGTTGAAAATTCAGAATCTGGTTTCTTTTGTTTCCACAAAGGTTTAACTATAGACTTTATGCTCAGGAATCCATTACCAGTTAAAATGATGTTCACCAGGTGAAGAGCCAGCAATTCTCTATCGTACGTGCTGTATTTGCATTCGTTGTCGCGGAAAGTTCGGCTGAAAAATGCGAGCGGCTGCCACGAACCTGAGACGCACTGCTCCACCACCACCCCTATGGCAACAATCGACGCATCTGTAGTGAGTGCTATCCGTGCAGACGGATCCAGGTGGGCTAGCAATGTGGCATCCGCCAGCGCTGTTTTGGCATTTGTAAAAGCCTGGTCTTGCTCAGGAGTCCAGTCGATGGTTTCTGCAGGCTTCTATTTTTTTAATTGCGGCACACAGTGGCTGAATCAGCGGGGCTGCGCAGGGAGGGAAACAGTTATAAAAATGAACCATTCCTAAAAACTCCTGTAGTGCCCTCACGGTGTGCAGACACGGAAAGTCTGACACAGCGCGCACCTTATCCGGTAACAGAATTGCGCCCTCCGGTGAAATGCGGTGGCCCAAAAAGTCACTCACTGGCACACCGAACTGGCATGTCGCCGGGTTAACCGGGTTAACGGGCAGCCCGTGTAACTCCAACCTCTGGAAATCCGTCTCGAGATGGGTGATGTGCTCCTCCTCGGACGAGCTAGCTACCAGAATGTCGTCTAAGTAGACAAAAATGAAGGACAAGTCGTGAAGCACTGCGTCCATCATCCTCTGGAAAGTCTGTGCCACACCTTTTAATTCAAACAGCATGCATAAAAACTCGAAAAGGCTGAAAGGAGTTATTACCGCTGTTTTTGGAACATCTTCCGCGAGCCCGGGACCTGATGTTATCTGCGGACCAGATCCACTTTCGAAAAACATGCACCCTGGCCAGGTGCACAGAAAAATCCTGGATGTTTGGAATGGGATAACGATCGTGTTCCGTGGCGTTATTCAAGTGCCGGAAATCGCCGCATGGTCACCACGACCCATCGGCTATGGGCACCATGTGCAACAGGGATGCCCACGGGCTGTTGGAGCGCCTGACAATGCCCAACTGCTCTAAGTTGGCAAACTCTTCTTGCACGCTGGCCAGTTTAGCTGCGACCAAACACTGAGGTCGCACAAACACCTGCAGGCCTTTTGTCGTTATAAAGTGCTCAATCCCGTGTTTCATTACAGTAGCCGAAAAAGTCGGGACCGTGACTGCTGGGAACTGTGCGAGCAAATGTTGGTACTTAGCACCTGGAGCTATAACGTTAGCTAGTGTTGTCGACCCAGCTCCCCGAGCTGTGCAGGGCAGTGAGGTAAAAGAGACAGCGTCCACTAATCTCCTATTAGCAACATCAACTAACAATCCATCAGCGCATAGAAAATCTGCTCATAAAATGGGGCAGGAACATGCAGCTATCACAAAGTCCCACTGAAAGTTGTGTCCGTGTAAGCATATCATCAGTGTCGGCTCGCCAAATGTCCTGATGGTGGATCTGTTGGCGGCTGTGAGCTCGGGACTGCTGCGTCCTGCCACCCTGTCTGCGTTGACTGGCAGGATGAGGCTCTTCTGGGAGCTGGAGTCCACCAAAACCCATCTCCCCTAACGCATGTCTGTTGCATAAAGCAGCCTGTTCCTGTCACCATCGGTTGCAGCTGCCACTGAATTCCAAATGTGCCGTCTTCCTGGCTTCTTGAATTGGCATGGTGACAGGCAGCATTGGGCATTTGAGCTGAAACGGCGATGATAAAAACAGATCGCCCCGTTCCTTCGTCTTCTGGTGTCCGTCCCAGCTACCACGAACAGCTCCTCGACCTCGCTGGAGTCCCTCATGGATGCCGGTGCCACTGTCTGCACGCTGAGAGTTCTGGTCGCCAAAATGATACGGTCTATTTTCTGCACCAGGGCACGGTAGTTCTTAGCAACCAGCCGTGGTGAGTTGCCCAGGTTCGCCCTCGCTGTAGCCAGTAGGTTCCTGAGGAGCAAGTGGGCAAACAAGAAAGATTCATCATCCTTCCCCTTCAGCGCCAACATGCTCTCCATGAGCTCCACTGCTGATCTGTCCCCTAACTCCGAACGCATTAGGAGTCTTTCTGCCTTCTCACTGTCAGAAAGGGTATAGCACTGGAGAAGCATCTTCTTGAGCACTTCATACTTTCTCTGGGCCGGTGGCTCCTGGAGCAGGCTCATCACCTGTTGCGTGGCTCACGCATCCAGCACAGCAACCACGTAGTAATACCTGGAATCGTCTGTTGTTATCCCGCAGAGTGCAAACTGGGCTTCTATATGCAAGAACCATGCGGTTGGGTTGTGAAGCCAGAAGTCTGGGAGCTTGACTGAGACCACGCACGCGGCACTGGTGCTCTTCCTCCAGGCAGTCTCTGTGACAGTGCTCGGCTCGCTTTCCATGGCATGTCTTAGGGTCACCAATGTGGCATGTGTCGGCGTCTGTTTGTAAACTCGGTCACTTCTACACGTACTGGTTATCTTGTCTGTTTTTGTTTGTTGTATTAGCTCCGTTTTAAATTTTTTTTAAAATCTCTTTTTATCTCTTTTACTGATGTTAAGTTTTTACTTAGTGTTAGCTCAGTAAATACAACAGCCCGTATTGGCTCACAGGTGAATCAGACCCAGATCAGGGCTGTTCCCCGGGTTAGGCCAACCCATCTGTTTTAGCTAGCTAGCTAGCCACTTCTGGCCTGGAAAGCCATGGCTCCATCCCCAACCTATGTCAGCTGTGTTTCCCTCTCTAAGAAGGTTTCTGAGTTGGAATTGAGACTCTCTAACCTCTATAAGATTTTGGAGGCTGAAAACCATCTGGATACTATCATTTTTGGACGGACATTGGCGCCAGCGATGGACTCACAGCTAGCAGAGACGGCTACTTACCTGGGTGAAATTAGCATATCACCATCCACCTCCACCCCTGCTCCAGTCACCTCAGCTGTCCAGGAATCCAGCACCAAACACTGGCTTCAGCTTGGAGCTAAACCCAAAGCCCCGGGTGGTTCTTCACAGCTTCAGTGCGTGCCCTGGACCATGGTTGGGCCCAATAGCAAACGTCGGGGATTGACCAGACATGGCCGCACCTCCTCCTTTCCCCTTTTGCTGGAAAACAGATTCGACATCCTTTCTCTGGAAGATTTTCCCCACCTGGACGTTGATGTACCTCCCATGGCCGCCCCTCCTCCTTCAGCAGCGGCCCAAACCTGCAAGCCCTGGATCAAAACTACCTTAGGTGGGCCAAACTTTACACCAGCTCCAAAAAGAAGAGCGCACAACCAACTGCATCACCCCCGCACCGGCACCCCGCCACCACTGCAGCAACAACAATGGCAAAACTATCCACCATTTCAGAAGCCACTGACAAAGTCCCCCCAGACGACGCTGGTAATCGGTGATTCCATTATGAGGAACGTCAGAAGCAGGTACTGTGTTACAAAATTTTTTCCTGGGGCTAAAGTGTCACACATTGAGGCTCTTACCCCTGACCTATTAAATGAATACCCCCAAGCTAAAACTGTCACTGTGCATGTTGGATGCAACAACATCCCAGATGAAGCGTTTGAGATCTTAAAGAGAGACTTCAGGAGCCTTCTGTCCACTCTTAAGAACTGTGGCAGACGTGTGTTTATTTCTGAATCAGAATCAGAATGAGATTTATTGCCATTGTTCATGTAGTACACAAACTAGGAATTTGTCTCGGTGCAATGCTGCAACATTAAACATAGAGTAACACTAAAGATAAAAACTATGCATGCAATAAAAGGTAGAATAAGAATAAGTAATGCTAATCTATGCAATTTTTAAATATATTAACAAGAGCAGCAGATATTGTGGAGTTTCACATAGTGCAGTCGGCAATGCAAAAAGAAAAGTGATAATTGTCATGAGTCCGGTTGAGCTGCTGTACATAGTGCGCGAGAGTCTAATAAGTCACTTAGTGTTCAGCAGTCTGATGGCAGAGGGGAAGAAGCTGTTCATGTAGCGGGAGGTTTTAGTCTGAATGGACCGAAGTCTCCTGCCTGAGGGGAGGGGGGGCAAACAGTGCGTGTCCAGGGTGTGAAGGGTTGGCTATGATCCGACCTGCACGCCTCCGGGTCCTGGAGATGTACAGGTCCTGGAGGGATGGGCGCTTGCAGCCGATCACCTTCTCAGCAGCGCGCACAACGCGCTGCAGTCTTAGTCTGTCCCTGGCGGTGGCTCCTGCGTACCACACGGTGATGGAGGTGGTGAGGATGGACACGATGATGGCCGTGTAGAACTGCACCAACATCTTGGTGGGCAGCTTGAGCTTCCTCAGCTGCCGCAGGAAGAACATCCTCTGCTGGGCCTTTTTGATGAGGGAGCTGATGGTCGGCTCCCACTTGAGGTCCCGGGTGATGGTGGTGCCCAGGAAGCGGAAGGAATCCGCAGTGGTGATGGGAGAGTCTGTGAGGGTAAGGGGGGGCAGAGGGGCTGTGACTTTTCTGAAGTCCACGATCATCTCCACTGTCTTCAGAGCGTTCAGCTGCAGGTTGTTGTGGCTGCACCAGGATGCCAGCCGGGCCACCTCTCTCCTGTAGATGGACTCATTGCCGTTGGAGATGAGCCTGATGAGGGTGGTGTCGTCCGCAAACTTGATCAGCTTGACAGACTGGTGGCTGGAGGTGCAGGAGTTGCCACTTTCTCCTTTTAGAAGAGGTTGCAATTATTTTAGCAGAACTCTTAGCCTCAATACCTGGTTGTGTTCAACATGTCTTACTTTTAACATTGGCTTTATAGGTAATTTCAACCTGTTCTTGAACCGCCCATCATTTATGAGGCCAGATGGCATCCATCCAAATAGACTCGGTGCTCGTGTTCTAAGGGACAATCTGTTTTACTCCATTCAGCATTTTTTAGTACAGTGACGGAAAGCTGGTGTGTTAACTCACCTCAAAGTACCTGGGTCTGTCAACCAATAGAGATTGTGTCTGTCTCCCGTTACCCAAAACATTATAACCCAAGACAAATACTGTATAACATAACATGACAAAGATTAAAACCCCTAATTTACCACAGTTAAATAAAATAATTAAATGCGGACTGCTGAATATAAGATCTCTGTCAGATAAAGCAACCTTAATTAATGATATGATCACGAATTACAATATAAATATACTCTGTCTCACAGAAACATAGCAACACCCCGATGATTTTGTTAGTATCAAAGAGGCCACCCCCCCCTCAGCTATGGTAATATTCATATTCCTAGAAACACTGGCCGAGGTGGTGGTGTTGGGGTAATATATGAATCCACATTACCAACGAACCCTCAGCCTAAGCTAAACTCAAACTGTAACTCTTTTGAATGCTTAATTTTTAGCGTAGCACACCCATCCTGGAGGTCAGAACATCCTATTTTATTTACCACAGTATATCGCCCTCCCAGTGCTTCTTTTGCTGAATTTATGTCTGAATTCTCTGAGTTCTTACCTTAGTTCTTAGTTCAGACAAGATTATCATAGCTGGTGACTTTAATATTCATATAGATCCAACCAACCATAATTATCATCATAATCACACCCTTGACCTGGTCTTGGCCTATGGTGTAAAAATTGATGAGCTGCTTGCCATCCCTCAAAATCCTACACTGACTGACCACTATTTGATAACGTTCAAATTTGTGCTATCCAATTTCACAGCATCAAGCAGAAATATAGTTACCAGATATTATCTGATAGTGCTGTGGCTTGCTTTAAAGAATTAATCCCTTCAGCACTTACTGTATTACCACGTCTCAATACAGCAGACAGCACTGACTACTTGAATCCATTAGAATTAGACCTTTTAGTTGGTAGTACTGCAGCCTCACTGCAGTCAACACTTGACTCCATAGCCCCTCTTAAAAACAAAACTATTAAAAATAGGAGACTAGCTCCATGGTACAACTCCTACACCTGTAAAACAGAAAGTTAGATCCTGTGAAAGGCTTTGGCGTGCAAATAAGACAGAAGAATCTTGTTCAGCCTGGAATGCCAGCCTTACCACCTATAAGAAATCTCTCCATAGTGCTAGGCGACAGTACTATTCATCCTTGATAGAAGAAAATTAAAACAACCACAGATTTCTCTTTAACACTGTGGCTCAGCTAACCAAAAGCCAAAATGCCATAGATCCCTACATCCCTCCAACTCTTAGTACTGACGACTTTTTGAATTTTTTTTAATGATAAAATTGTCAGTATTAGGAATAATATTCCAAAAAATACCCCCCCCCCCCAAAAAAAAATACCAAGCCTCTACCTAACACTGCTGTGCCCACAGGCTCAAAACTCCACTTTTCTAAATTTTCTCATATTAATCATTCTGATCTAGCCCTAATAGTGTTAGCCGCTAAATCAACTACTTGTCTTATAGATCCAATCCCCACTAGACTAGTGAAGGAATCGCTATCTCTGATTAGTAATTAAACTTCTTAAAAAACCTTCGCTTGATTCTGGGATTTTGGCCAATTATAGACCAATATCTAACCTCCCCTACTTTTCCAAGATCCTTGAAAAAGTAGTCGCCAATCAACTATGCACCTTTTTAGAAAAAAATTCTATATTTGAGAAATTTCAGTCAGGTTTTAGGAAACATCACAGCACAGAGACAGCCTTAGTGAAAGTTACTGATGACATCTTTATGGCATTTGACAAAGGACTTGTCTCCGTCCTTGTTTTATTGGACCTCAGGGCTGCCTTTGATACCGTTGACCACCATATTGTACTGGAGAAACTTGAACAGCAAATTGGCTTGAATGGAACAACGCTAAGATGGTTCCAGTCTTATCTATCAGATCTTTCCCAGTTTGTTCATGTCCATAACAAGTCCTCTACTCAGACCATGGTTCGCTATGGAGTTCCGCAGGGATCAGTTCTTGGAGCAGTATTGTTTACATTATACATGCTGCCTTTGGGAGGCATTATGAGGAAGCATTCTATTCATTTTCATTGTTACACTGACGACACTCAGTTGCATTTATCCATCAATCTAGATGATCCCAGCCAGTTGGGTTTACTCCGGGAGTGTCTTAAGGATCTCAAAACCTGAATGAACTACAGCTTTCTATTGCTGAATACAGATATAACTGAAGTCATCGTTCTTGGCCCCAAACATGCTAGAAGTATTCTTTTTTAGCAAGATAACAACACTAGATGGCATTGCACTCGCTTTTACGTCTTCTGTTAGGAATCTTGGAGTTGTCTTTGACCAAGATGTGTCTTTCAACTCTCATATACAGCAAACCATTAAGACCGCCTTCTTCCATCTGTGTAATATTTCTAAAATTAGGTCCATCCTGTCTCATAAAGATGCAGAGAAACTTGTCCATGCCTTTATCACCTCTAGACTTGACTATTGTAACTCACTTTTATCAGGTTGCCCAAATAAGTCCATAAAGTTTCTCCAACTCATTCAGAATGCAGCTGCAAGTATCCTTAAGCGAACAGGGAGAAGAGATCACATTACTCCAGTTTTAGCTTCTTTACATTGGCTCCCAATAAAATGTAGAATTGAATTCAAGATATTGCTCTTAACCTATAAAACCTATTAACCTATATAAATAAATTGAATTGAAATTGAGTTGAATTCAATGTGGAGAAAGGAGGCAGGTGAAACAACGAGCTGGACGACACAGACACTTTATTCTTTCTCCAACATAATTTACAGCAAAAGAGAATCCTGGGTCTCTCTGCCTTTCTCTTTTATATCTTTATTTCCATGCATCGAGACCCGGAACTTCTGACCATAACACATTGTTTGAACAAAGAAATGTGTGGCACATTAACATGACATAACACTGGCGCCGCTCCCACACCCTTCTTCTCTCAGCAGCTCCGGCAGCTCTTACTCTTCCAGGGGGGTGCATAGACCCAACAGTCCCGTCTGATACCCTCCAGTGACACCTCCTTCTTCGGTCCATTGTTCTCCCCCTCCCCCTGCATTCTCTGGGTGAAGAAACCCCCACACCATGCCCCCACAGTGTGTGCTTTTCTAGGTCACGGCAGAAAAATTCACAAATATTGAAACTGGTTAATAAAAAGGTTCAAGGATTAGTTATTAATAAATTGTCCAGGTGGACTGGTGCCCCTACGAGTGTTTTTCCTCTTGTTTGTGTGTGTTTGTGGTCACAAAGTAAACCTCCGTCTCCACACCCACTTCTAAATATAAATTAAATAATCCTTGTACCTTATCACACTTATAATTAACCCCTTGCACTCTGGTCAATTTCTCTAAAAACGCCAAAAAATAACGTACCCAAAGTAAATCAAAAGCTGTTCTTCAACCCTTTGCAGGATCTTCATGGGGTTGGTCTCATTTAAAAGAAAACACTTTGAATTTTTTGGCAAAATAGTCATAATCTCTCTAAGTGCTCCTGCCACTGAGTAACAGTCATCTAAACATACTGAACTTGAAGAAAATAAATTTTGCCTGGGTGTTTTTTTGGATACAAATGCTTGCAAATAACACACAGCTGTCAGATCCGGGCTGGAAAATGCAACAGAAATGTAGAACCAAGTGTTATCCAGCTGAGGTCAAAATTTTGTACCAATACCACAAAAAATGAATATATTACACAGCTTTTTTCTTAGGTTGTTCCCAGGCATTTTTGAACTGTGCCAAATTATGCCAAATGGCACAGTTTGGAAAAACGTCTGTAACTTTTGAATGATTCACTATAGAAGCTTCATCTTGGGCTCTAATGAAAGGTGAAGGGCTGTGTGTGTGTGTGTGTGTGTGTGTGTTATTTATTCATTCATGAATGAATGAATGAACAAACAAGCCCCCACACACAAAGAAGCATGCCACGTAAAAAATGTGTGGCTTTTTTTTTTTTTACAAGAAAAAATAACCTACAGTGCAATAAAAATTATACTAAAATATCTGTAATGTAGAAGATAACAACCCCCCCCCCCCCCCCGCTACAGAGGACGGACATCGTCCATCGACACATGACAGGCGCCGCGGTCTATACAATAATATCTACAGAAGAGTAGCGGGGGGGGGGGGGCGTTCACGGTCCAGACGCGGCGCACGGACTGCACACGGACTGCACACGGTCCATGCACCGTCTGGACCGGACCGGAGCTGTCATGTTGCGATAACGCACAGTTGTAATTTACCGATCGGTCAAAAGTCATTTGGATTACAATTTTCAGGGATAAAGAATAATTTACCTTATAACACTTACCTGTCCACAACAGCAGTGTCGCTGGCGAACTTCTCTTCCTCATTGTCAGACGAACATGACGCTGGTCCGCTTATTACGGACTCATGGTTCTGGTCACGTAACCCAGTCAAACCATAATTCCATTATTGCGGTTTTGCGCTTCCATGATTGCGTTTTTGGCGAACGATTTTTCAAAACAAATGAGAACAGTAGTAAGAAAAAAAGACTGGCGAACGTGTGTGTGTCACCCAGCCTTACACAAAACAGATTTTGCAAGGGACGCACGCTTTCGAACTTCTGTGCTTCAATTGGCTCGCTGTATTCGCAGCCGTTGGTAGGCTGGTCTTTCTTGCTAGGTTTTCAGTCATTGGTTCTTCAAGGTTTCAGAAACCCAATTCAAGGCTCTTATTAGTCGACTGAGAGGTCAATCACATCTAAACCAATCAAAGCACTCCTTTGGCTTTCTGTTCGCGGCTGTGTCTGTTGTGGAAGAATGGAAATGCAGTTTTTTTTTTTTCAGTGCCTCCTAGGACGCACAGTGTTTCCTAGGACGCCCTCGTGCACCCTAGGACGCAGAGACATGACCGTCCGCGGTACACCGGAGTGCAAGAGGTTAACTGTTACTACATTTGTTTGTTTGTTGGTTTGTCTGTCATGTACCACTGCTGGGGAGCAGTATAAAGGGACCCGAAGTGGAGATGAAGTACAGTGTATGTATTTAATAAGTCCAGAGTGCAGTTCGAGGCTGGATAACCCAAAACAAAACAAACAGATGAAGATGAAGAATAGGACGAGGTGATGGCACATAACAGGTTTACGACATGAAAAGGAAATACAGACTGAGAGGGATATACGTGTATATATACACACATACACTGATGAGGGGAGATTACAAACAGCTGGGTAACTAATTAGGGCCAAATGAGAACACACATGAGTGAAGGAAATGGGAAAATGATGGAGGAGACTAGAAAACATAACTGATCTAAGAAACTGAGGATAACCCAACAAACTAATGATAACAGAATCGTGTAAGCATTTCAAAAATAACAAAACGTGGACAAGATGTCCAGATCATGACATTGTCTGTCTGTTAGCAACATTACTTAAAAAGTTCTGAATGGATTTTGACGAAATTTTCATGAAAGGTGTGTAATGGCATGGGGATCAGATGATTAGATTTTGGTGATGATCCAGATCACGATGTGGAGCCAGGAATTTTTTTGAAAATTGTTTTTATATTAACTAGTACATACCTGTGTATACCCGTCCATGCCCGTCGAAACCAAGTATAAGCAAGTGTTTCTGCATGCCTGTTGCTGAAGGGTCTCTTCCTGTCTGAGATGGCTGTGTTGTTCACAGTCATGCCTGCGGCGTACTGCTCGAACCTGAGGTGTTTCATCTTCACGGCATCTTTTCTGACATGCAGCCGTTCTCCTCACTGTATTGCTCTCCATCTGGTGGGTCTTCTTGTACTTCTTCTTCGTTGAGATGACTGGTTGAGGGTTAGGTGCACTGTAATTCCAGTTCATGGACAGGATCATGCAAATAGATCTGAGCAAAAAGTGGCTTTCGACCCTGTTCAGGAAGACCCAGGCATGCCCGTCGAAATCCAGAAACCGGAGCACCTGGAGAAAATCAGCACTTTGCTTGGTATTTTACACATTTGTAGTGTAGACTGCCATTCTTCATGGGCATTGCTTCGAATGGGTGTGGTTTAAAGTAGGGTGTCCTATTCTTAATCGGGTGACAGACTGACAGACTGACAGAGATTTCTTGAATTTATAGAGTGCCTTCTGCCTTACTGAGTGAGATTTCCAGATTTACTGCTTGGAATGGGTGTGGCTTAAGGTAATGTGTCCTATTCGGTCTCAGCTTCTCTGTGCCTTACCTGGCATGCAGTGTTGGCGGCCAGCTGACTATTCCGTATCTCCTGGGTCTCAGCTTGTCTGGTGTGCAGCGTTGCTTGCTTTGCGGGCATTTCAGGCTTCAAGTGACTCAGCACGTGCATGGCGCACTGCCACACGTTTCCTGTCTGTCTGTGCATCCCTTGTCTGTCGTACCCTATGCTGGTGAAGGGTCTCCTCCTGTGGCAGGCATCATAGGACACTCCATCATAGGTAGGCAGGCATCATGAGTGATGGTCTATATGACATCATAATGACATCAAGGCTGGCATCATAGGGCACTGCATCATAGGTAGCCAGTCCTATTATCTATATGACGGCATTGCCTGTGATGGTCTATATGACTTCATGAAGCGATCCAGGGAGGTATCATAGGACACTACATCATAGGTAGCCAGTCCTATTGTCTATATGATAGCATTGCCTATATGACGGCATCGTGAGTCCTATGTAGCCTGAGATCATAGGATCATCATATAGGCCATGGGCCAAAATCTGTTGCATGGCTAGAAATTGAGGTTCGTCTTAACTTTCTAGTGGCAACTTGAAATAAAGTGAATTTTACTAATTTGATAGTGCTGAATCTGAATACAGTTGTCCACAACAGCCAAACTTGCACATTAAGCAAATATGACCCGTTTTTTCTAGTTTTTTTGTCCGTTTTTGGTAAAAAACAAGATTTTGGCCATAGTTTTCATTTAACTTTCAATAAGTACAAATTTAATACAGAATTGTTTTTTGTAGTCATACTGCACAACCTACTGTATATTTTGATTTATCAGCCAAAGTCACCAACAGAGGGCGCTATATCTGCTGTTTTGGGGGGAAAAAACCTTTGTTTTGTGATTTTTGTCACAAAAGTCAATTATTTTTTTAGCTGCACAGGACCAACATCTATTTTTTAGCATTTTAGAGTTCAATGGATGTTTTGAAATCATGCCAACCAAGAGATCAGGAAGGGATCATTTGATTTTCACCCAAAAATAATGTAAAAAGAAAAATTGTTTCAATAATAAAACATTAAAATGGACATCGCATGCATGTTTCACAGTTGTTTTAGTAGTGCAATCAACATTGTTTAAAGTATTTTTTTTCTGATGTTTCTTGTTTTTGTGCCAGAAAATGTAGTGAGCTTTGAAAGGGCATTTTTCTTCCTTGAAATCTCCAACCCTTAACCCCTTCACATTTTTTCCAGGTACCCCTTTATGAAACCAAATCAAATGACAGAAAGAAAATTTTGTTCCAAGGCGACATCAGCAAAATCCAAGAAGGCCTACAAATCGATATCTTTAGATTTTGCAAGGTTAGAGTTAAAGAGTTATGTCTCTCATTCATACGCATAAGTGACACAAGACTGGAAGCATATCTTTTGGAATCACATACTTCAATTAGTTCGATTAGTAGGTCTCCGGATCTGAATCCCCATCATCACTGTATCCGTCATCACTGTACTCATCATCGTCATCATCGGGGGCTGCAAGCACATTTTGGCAATCACTGCATTTGCAGAGTTCGGTGCAAGGAAGATTTGCTTTGTGACAAGAGCAGCTCATTGTGTTGCAGTGAGTTTTCTTGCACCCACAGTGCACGTGTTTGAGTATCTCTGGAAGAGCTGCAGGGATTGACATCCATTTGAATGTCAAATGTTCATTTGTGAGGTCCCAACCATGGCCAACGGGGTTTGGTGCAAGGATGTACTGATTCAAACAACGTCTGTAAATGGCGGTTTGATAGGATGCCCTCATCGTGTGCAGCTTAAGGGAGTCCTTATTTGGTGGCAAAACATCATCCACTCTGCATCTCAAGGTGAATAAGTTATGCCGAACTTCATTCACATCAGAAGTTTTTTCATCGTAGAGGGTACATACAAATGCCTCAAGTCCTCTTAGCAGCTCTTCATCTGGCATCCACTCGCAGCCAAGTTGCCTGAAGACATTCACTGTCTCAGCTGACTCCAACATAAGACGTAGAGGCCGCACTTTCCCTTTTCCCTTGAAGGCACTAAAGACCCTTTTCCACTAGCACGCTTTAGCACGACACGGGACGGCTCAGCACGCTTTTTTGTACGCTTTTCCACAAGCCCCAACACGGTTTAACAGCCGCGATTCTCAGCCCCGCTCCAGGGTAGGGTACAGCAGTGCTGAGCTGTGCCGTGTTGTGACGTTAACAGACTGGTCGCCGCTGATTGGTCAGGTCGTAACCGGCGCTGATTGGTCAGGTTGTAACCGCCCCTCTCCTCCTCCTCTTCTACCGAATCTTCACGACCTTCTCAATAAAGTTTTTGGAAAAAAAAAAAAAAGAATCTTCACGACCGCCATTACTCAGCACGCAACCACTGTTGGCGGTTTATTTTCAGTGTATTGCTGTGCTATTTTCATTTATTCTCTATCAAAAATGGCTTCGCGTAATAAGGGTGTTCCATGGACCAATAAGGAGGTGCAGTGTCTGCTCACTGCATTGTCAGACGAACATATCCAGCGCGAGTTAGACGGAGCCACCCGGAATGAAAAAATATACCGGGAGGTCTCGACATCGGAGTCCTTTAACGGTGAGTTTTAATTTTTTTTTATTGTGCGTTTTTTCGCAAATATATTCGGTAAGACGCTCAGTTTATTTATGCAATAAAAAAGCTGTTCATTTGTGATGATGATCGCTGCTTTATTGCAGCACACTGCGGACTAAAGCTTTATTTTAATTATTCATGTGAACAATACGCTGAAATAAGCTTATGTATTCTTGTTAAAAACTATTGTCTTTTCTGTATATCTTGCACTTTCGTGCTGTATTTTATTGTGTGCATTTTCCTTGTAGAATCATCCCACGCGTCCGCCGTGCCAGCCCGCCCGGATTCATTCAACCGAGCCTTCCTGAACCAGAGCAGGCAGAGACGGCTTCATTCAACTGAGCCTTCCTGACCCAGTTTGGGAAGCTGGTGTAGAGGCACTCAGTGGTCGGCGTGTATAAAATGTCGATTAACCTTCATGTTGTGTTGCAAAGTTTTTTTTTTATTTAATATTTTGTATATAATAAAATGGAATTGTTTTGGAAAGTGTGGTTTGTCTGTTATAACACTGAATTATAAAACAGTATAATTACATAGAAATTCCATTGCCTAGTCTGATGAAAATGATGCTGATCGTCCTGTCAGGGGTCAACCATTGTAAAGGTAATGTAATTTTTAATTAGACCAAAAAAACAAATGTTTTTGTTAGCTTTCTGTTCTTTTTATTGAAATATCATAAAAAATTAGCACCAAGTCAAAGTAGGTACAAGTATATGTAAATTGAATGTTGTATCGGCATCCAAATTCAGAGAATTACAATACTTTAGAAGGAGTGTAGCATCATCTAAATGGAAAATAATAATACTGTTGTTCCAAACGTTGACCTGAAGGTGAAAAACATGAATTTTTTTAATTCAGTACATCAAAATGCCCTAGGATGTAAAAAATAATACAATTTGGTGTTGGCCAGTGTGCCACTGTCTCATTATTTAATACGAATAAAAACAAGTTTCAGCTCATTATTTCTAGGTCATTTGGCAGTTAATTCAAAACAAAAGTGACTTGTGTTGTTGCAACTTAATTATGAGATAAAATTAATTGTGAGATAAAACCACAGAGCGAGCAAGGCAATAATCCTTGGATCCTCCATTTTTTGTCTCGTGTAAATAAGGACTCAGTCGGGTGCGTAACGTCACGGGAGTGTGGCCCCGCCTTGCTGGGAATCTGGCGCCGCCTCGCTTCTAAAACCTCCTAACACAAACCATCACAGCACAAGCACAACACCGTGCTAATGGAGACAGAAGCATTCCGAGCCGTACTGAAGTGAATCGAGCCGTACCGAGGTGTGCTGGGCTAGTGGAAAACAGGCTTAACTGTATCACATCCTGTGAAAACATGCATGCCTATGATGGCTTGGCAAACTTCAGACCCATAGTGTGATGACAGCTGATTGATGTCAAGAACAGTTGTGTCCTGGCCACTTCCAGTTCTGGCATATACACAACATGGTAAATCATGCACCACTGCTGCACTCAACAGAAAGACATCGGTGTCGCGGCTGTTGATGACAACACCAGGGTGTGTGTTACCGGCATGTGCAGCATGTAAGAGAAGCCTCGTGTCTGCCTCCTGGTGATCACATTTTAACTCCTGAACATCTTGCACCATCATAACTCCTTCACTGCAGTTTGATCGAATGCACAACTCTCCATGACACAGATAAAGTTCAATTCCGGCAGGAATGGATGTACTTTCACGACTCCACATGGCAAGCAGGAACTTAACCAGCTTTTCCTTGTTTGCTCCATTCAAAAGGAATTTAGCAAACTGTCGAGGTAGTTTCTGATGAGGTCTTGTGATATCAATCTGCTGAACACCTGAAGCCTCTCGGCGAGAATGTTCACAGTCCTTTATTGATATGTCTGGGTAGCGATCAGTCACAAAATCTAAACGCGTACATCTCATTTGTGTGCATAAGTGGAGAGCCTTGGCTAGTAGTACATCTGCAAATTCTGCAAACGTTTCACACTTTGCGTTGCAGGACTGAATGAGGGCCATTCCATCAACCAACAAGGCTGAATTAGCAGGAATTGTCGAGTTGGGCCAAGGTTTCATTTTTTTCAGCCAGTTCACGCTGTCTGCCATCAAGAAGCTTCCATTTGCTGTTGCAGTCACGAAACTTTTGCCAACTAACTTGTGTAAATGGGGTTATTTTTCCCTTTTCCTCCTCGATCAAATGACAAACACACGTTCGCATGCGTGTCGCCATGTTGGATCCTCGTATTCAGGTCAAATCGTCGACACTGTACATTGCAATGGCAGCGACGGTTCAAGGTTGAAAAATAGCGCCCGCACGCGGCAAGTCACAGAAGGGGAATTACGTGATTAAAGCGTCGATTTTCTTTAATTAATTTCTCATTAACGTGCAAACAGTGCAAATGTGGACAGGCAAAATATCATTTAATATAGTCTAAACTACTTAAAACCGAGAGATAAAGTTGCCACTGCAAAGTTAAGACGAAACTGCACGCCAGAGGTTTTGGCCCATGGCCTAATAGGACATCAGGCAGACATCATAGGCCGTCCTATGATGTCCTATGATCGTGACAGACACACAAGAGATTTCTTAAATTTATAGTGATTAGTGCATACCCGTGCATGCCCATAGAAACCAAGTATAAGCAAGTATTTCTGCATGCTCATAGAAAGCAAGTGTAAGCAAGCATTTCTGTATGCCCGCCTTTGATCTTTGACATGGTGATGCCTGTCTTTGATGTTTGACAGGGTTACCATGGCAACAGTAACATGGTGAAACCTGCCTTTGATCTTTGACGTCACCACTCGTTCAGTGATGACATGGTACCCCTGCATGTACGTAGAAACCAAGTATAACCAAGTATTTCTGCTGCATGCCTGCCTTTGAGCTTTGACATGGTTACCATGGCAACAGTAACCATGGTGAAACCTGGCTTTGATCTTTGACATCACCACTCGTTCAGTGATACCTGCCTTTAATCTTTGACATCACCACTTGTTCAGTGATGCCTGCCTTTGAACATGTCATAGCGAGTCCTATGACCGTGACACACACACAGACAGACAGACCGACAGACACACAGAGAGATGTATGCAATCATGGCCACATTATAGTCTAATTTTTTAAGCATTACATCTTCACTATTCTTTCTTTATTGTCAGATTTGTCGCTTTTCACTTCCTTTTTTTGTTTGCGAAGCACTGACTGCCTCCCTTAAATGGGTTTTGAAATTGTCCTTTGGTGAGTGATGGTCAGACATCATAGGCACATCATAGGCCGTCCTATGATGTCCTATGATTGTGACGGACACACAGAGATTTCTTGACTTATTAGATAAGATATGGCATTTTTCATGTACTGCACCTTTAAGACGTGTCCACTGAGTTATGTGCGTCGCCACGCCATAGCCCCACGTACAGACGTGCATAGTATATGATGATTGACATTATTTTTTTACCTGAAGACGCCAAGAAAAAACAGAAGGGGTGCCCTAGCGGCACAATGAGGTATCAAGAAACAACAATTTCAATGCATTTCTCAGGAAATGTTAGGTCAATTTAAACAAAGAAAATGCCGAAATGGTGTGCGACTGGCTCATGTAGCCATCACCAATGGTGATAGCAATCAGAAATGCAAGTTTTTAGATTCACATCAGCCAGCACAGATTACTGAAGGGGTATATTGTGGGCTGCCTTTTCATAATGGGATGAGAAACGCACTGGCTCGGTAGGAATATTCATTCCAATTTGAGCCGCTAGTCAGCCTCAGATTACAGTAAACATATCAACACTGCAATTAAACTAGTTTAAAAGTAAGACTGACACTCACCTGCTAACAAATGGACCGAAGCTCTGTAGAGCTGAAACAAAGTGTTGGGATTAACGAGGGCTAATGAGTGTAAATAAACAGTGTCTCCCATACGGGAGACAGGAGGTTGTTTTTACTGTGAGCTCCGGTGGATAAATTTTAACTACTGAATGGATTTTGGTGAAAATTTCACCAGAGGTAGCCCTTCAGCCAAGGATGAACCCATTAAATTTTGGTGATGATCTGAGAGTGCATACCTCCATCAAGGATCTTATGTTTATCAGGATTACACAAAAACTACAGAATGGATTTGGATGAAATTTTCACTAGAGGTGGTCCTTGGCCTACAGAGGAACCCATAACATTTTGGTGATGATCTGAGAATACCTACCTCTGCCTAGGCTCTTATCTTCTCACACTGTGTTAGCAAGAATCCTCCAGAACAATACTGGATAAACTTTGATGCAATTTTCACCAGAACTGGCTCGTGGCCTACACACAAACCCTTTACATTTTGGAGGTGGTGCATGAGGGATGGAAGGAGCCTTGGCAGAGGTATGTGCTCTGAGTGCTTTTCTAGTTTCTAACTGAAATACTCTTCTTCTTCTTCGTGAGAGGAGTGTGAGTGGAAGAGAAAAAAAAAGCTGAGAGTTTGAGCTATATTTCTATCTTTTCTGTTCTTTTGTCACAACTGGTGGTTCATATTAGTTTGGGTTTGTAAAATTAGTGGTGTTTGTCTGGTTTAGTTTTTTGTGTTTGTTTGTTTTGTTTTTTTTTTTGTCAGCCAGGCTCTGTGGCCCTGGCTGGCGTCTCAGGTGCTGTGGCCTTCTCCAGGCTGACACGGAAGCACGGCATCAAAACTGGTGTTGGCTTGCTGCACAGCGTGGAGGAGGTTGCGCTTGCTGTTAGGGAAATTATTGGGCATGACGCCAATAAATCCGCGGCCCACATGAATGGGCTGTTGTGTTGTTTGTGGAAAGGGGTGTACCAGGTAAACACTTTGAAGGCAGAATTATATTAATGGGATGTTTGAGTCAATCATGCTACTGTCACAGCCGGCTAAAAAAATAGCACCCTCGAACGTTGCCCCCCGTTTATTAGTGATGAGCTTCTTGTGAGAGAGCTGTCAAAGTTTGGAAAAGTGGTGTCACCCATTAGAAAAGTTGGTCGGGCTGCAAGTCTCCCCTGCTGAGACACGTCGTGTTCCACTGCAGGTAGGTCTTCATAATCCCCAACAATTAAGGTGGAGAAATTTAAGTGTGTGTTTCGGGTGCGGGAGGATGGGTTCAAATTACGTTCTTTTTGCAATTCCGCCATGTTAAAATGTTTGGGTGTGGTGAAGAGGGACATCTGGTGAAGACCTGTCCTAACCGCGCCAGCCCTGCCCAAGGGACATGGCTGGGACTACCACCAGTGATGGGGGGCCGCTTGCGCTGAACAGTGGTGCAGGCTGCCACCGCACCGACCAGCCCACGTTGGGGCAAGGCTGGCCGCACCATGCAGCACGGCATCTCTGTGCTAGGCTGAAGATGCCAACATTACAGCTGAGGAGCTGCCGAAGGTAAGAGAGAGTCTGGATGAAAACAGCACTGTGGCGAGTGATGAGAGGTTTAAAGGGTGTGGATGAAGCAGGTGAGGGGATTGGAGAAACAGGTGAGTGTGAAGAGTGTAAAGTGGGAGTGTGGTGGTGGATAGTGTTGTGGGTGAGAAAACAGGTGATCTGATGTGACGAAACAGTTGGGCAGGTTGGTTGCGGGACCGGGTGAGCTGGGCAAAGTTGGTGCTGTAAATAGTGAATGAGAAACGTGGGTGAGGGGAACTAAAATAAGTGACGAGCTGTGTGAAAAAGCTAAGGTGGCTGGTGAATTGTGTATGACTGGTGGAGGAACAAGTGGACATGTGGGGCAGGTGAAGCATCAGGAGGTCTGTGTGAAGATAGTGCTGCAGCTTATGTAGAGGATATGGAGGCGTGTGAATCTGGACAGGTTTCCCTTAAGCACTGCAGAAGCAGAGGCTCCACCTGTGTCTACAGGTGGTAAAGCTGGTCGGCTGGATGGTCCGACAGAATACTGTGAATAGTGGGGCTTTGTCTGACAACAGTGACAGTGAGGCCTGCTTGGTCTGACAGCAGTCTGTTTTCACATAACAGTACACAGCTGGCCTGTTAGCCAGTGAGGGACATCATTTATCCTGCAAAAATGTTCAAATTGTTTTTTTTACAGCAGACCAAGGGCATGAAGGGACTGGTATACACAGCAATATGTTTCCTGATAAGCAGGCTTTTTATAACTCTGCAAGGCAGGCTTATAAAAAGCAGAGCTGAAATAAGACTTCACAGATCAGGAAATTTATAGACTGAGAAAACATAGTATGAATAAAGTAAGAAAACAAATTGGCTTTTAATGATGATGAAGAATATAATGTTTTTTCTTTTACTTTTCTTCTTAATTGTTTTTTTACTCTGTTTTTAATACTCCTCTAATTATGGATTTTTTAAGGTGGGGAGTTTAAATATAAATGGTGCCAAGAGGGAACCAAGAAAAGGCACTGGTTTATGAAACAGCAACATGAAGCACATTGATGTGTTGTTTTACAGGAAGTACACAGTGATCCAAGCATAGAGGCAGACTGGAGTAACGAGTGGGACGGCGAACTGATTTTAAGTCACAACACCACAGACCAGTGGAGGGGTGGGCTTTTTATTCTCCAGGAAGTTGCTCCAATGTCTCTGGAGGTTGAGCATTTTTATCAAAGGCAGATGTCTTTATAGCCAAAGCCCGTTTTTTAACATTTTACTGTACTTTTTATAACATTTCTGCTCCACAAATGGTAATGAGAGGAGACTTTTTTTTTTAATTAATTTTTTTTTTTTTTTTTACAAAAGATTAATGATTAATTAAACAGTTGCTGTTACACCCGAGTGCTAATTTTGTCCGCGCTCGGGCCACACGAGCCACACCATTCCTGTCAGGCTTTGACAGCGGTGTTGTCATTCTGGCTCCCCGGGCTCTGATTGGACAAACGCTCGGGAGTTTCCTGCTGTCAAAGTCTGAGCAGCTGTGCTGCATTTGCGGTCGTTAGCAGCCGGCGTTTAAATGGCCGGCGCCAGCGGCTGCATCTTGTGGCAGTCTCATCAAACATTCACCTAATGTTCATTCACGATTCCTCCTCTCTTGTAAGGTGTACTTATTGTTGAGGTTATCATTTGTATTCCTTGCCCTTTTCCTTTGTCAAGCCGGTGAGCGAGCGTTCCTCATCTCAGCCGTCAATGATCGTTTGGTATGCTTAATAGATAATCTTGCTGCTCAGCCCACGCGGCTAGTTATCTTGCCCTTCCCTTGTCCTGAACTGTGAATAAACTTCTGTGCAATTTCACTGGACTGTGGCGTCTTATGCTGGCTCGTGAGGGGCCAGACCTAACAGTTGCAGCTCGGAGGATTTTTTATTATTGGGTAGGGATTTTAATTGTACTGAAAATGAGTTTTTAGATCAAAACCACACAGAACCGCATCCAGGTTCTCATCAGGCTCTGAGATGGCTGGTCTATTCTCATGGCCTGGTGGATGTGTGGAGAATGGATGCACCACTGACGTGCCGACAGTGCATATGGTCTCACCTCAAAGAGGATAGGATTTCTTGGCCAGACTGGATCGATTATATTGTTTAAAGCACCACTGTAATGGATTTTAAGTTCTGTAAATTTTTACCAGTTGGTTTCACTGATCTCATGCTCTTGTTGTGTGTCAGGTTTTGATAAAGAATTTTGCCCCCAGGCGTGCATATTGGCATTTTAAATTCAGTTTTAACATTTGATAAGGTTTCAAAGAGGCTTTAAGATTTTTTCTGGACAGCTTTTAGACAAAAGAAAAAAAAGATTTTACGTGTCTTAGGCAATGGTGGGACCATGGTAAGACTGAAATTAAACTATTGTGTCAACAGTATACATTCAATGTCACACACGACACCTGTAGATCTATCAGAGACCTGGAGATAGATATTGTGGAGTTAGAGACCTCTTGTGAGTCCACAGGAAATCGAGGATGTATTGAAGTTCTCAAAGCCAAAAAAGACCTTTGCCCAGCTGTTGGACACTAAAGTACAAGGCGCCCTAGTCCGGTCCCGAATTCAAAACATCACTGAGATGGATGCTCCCTCTAGCTTCTTCTTCAGTCTGGAGAAGTATGGACAAAAAAGATAATCCACTCCCTGGTCTCCAACACAGGGCAGGAACTGAAAAGATCAGAAAGCACGCCGTTAAGTTCTATTCCTCTCTGTACACCAGTGACTACAGGGAGGACAATGGCCTGGTGGAGGGGTTCTGCAGTGGACTACCTCAGGTCTCTGAGGAGACCAACTCACAGTTAGACCGGCCTCTTCAGTTACCTGAATTGTCTGCTGCCCTTCAGAGCATGAAGGGGAGGAAGACTCCGGGAATAGATGGCCTCTCTGTGGAGTTTTTTTTTAAAGCTTTTCTGGGACATTTTAGCACATGACATTCTAGAGTTTTTAATGAAAGTTTGTGTTCAGGCTCTCTGCCGACGTCCTGCCGTAGGCTGTGGTCACCCTCCTGCCAAAAAAGGAGATTTTACAGGACATAAAAAACTGGTGGCCTGTACTCTCCTCTGCACGGATTACAAGATTTTGTCAAGGCTTGGGCTAACAGGCTGAGAGAAGCTAAGGAGCAGGTCATCCATCGGGACCGAGACGTACTGTGTACCGACAGGTCCATGGTAGACAATGTCTACCTAGTTCGATGATGTTTTTGGACAGTCTCCAGCTAATTGGGGTATAAAAACTGGTCTGATTCTCTCAAGTAGGTTCATTTTGTCTTCTTTTAATTATTTACCTTTTGTTCTTATTAAAGACAAAAATAGAAAGGAGATGTCTTTACCTTCTTAACATATTTTAACTGTGCACTGCAGCCTTCGTCAGACTCTGATTTCTCTAGATCAGGAAAAGGCTTTTGACCATGTTGAGCATGACTTCCTCTGGAAGGTGATGGAGAGGTGTGGGTTCAGCGCTGGTTTCATAGCCAAGATCCAGGTGTTACATGCTGGTGTTGAGAGTATACTGAAAATCAATGGCAGTTTGTGTGCTCCTTTCAGAGTGCATAGAGGCATCCAGCAGGGCTGTGCTTTGTCTGGTATGCTCTATGCAGTCTCCCTAGAACCCCTCCTCCATAAAATACGCACAGGCATTGATGGCTTTGCCTTACCTGGTTTTAAAATAATGACTGTTTTTTCCGCCTGTGTGGATGATGTAATTCATCCATCCATCCATCCATCCATCCATCCATCCATCCATCCATCCATCTTCTTCTGCTTAATCCTTTTCGGGTCGCGGGGGGGGGGGCGGGAGCCTATCGCAGCATCTTTGGGTGAGAGGCAGGGTACACGCTGGACAGATCGCCAGTCCATCGCAGGGCCAACACAGAGAGACAGACAACCATTCACTCTCACAGTCATACCTAAGGACAATTTAGAATCCCCAGTTTGATGCCAATTAATCTAACTTGCATGTTTTTGGCATGTGGGAGGAAACCAGAGAAATCCCGAAGTAAACTCACGCAGACACGGGGAGGACATGCAAACTCCACACAGATCACTGTCGGTCGGGGGCTGTGGATCGAACCCAGGAGCCCCCGGCCAAGGGTGAGTAGCTGTGCTGCCAGCAGTGCTAATCACTCTGCCACTGCGCTGCCCGATGATAGTAATTGTTTTTATTAAAAAATCAGATTGACGTTAATGTTTTAATTGATTTAACTGGTGCCTACACCTTTTATCAGCAGCAAGGACGAACTGGAGAAAAAGTGAAGCCCTTGCTGTTGGCAATTGGCTTGGTGGCCTCCCGGTTCTGCCACAGGATAACGGCATGGAAAAAAGATGGCATAAAATACCTGGAGTTTTTCTTGGTAATGATGTCATGGTCCAAAGGAACTGGGAGAACGCTGGTAAAAAAAATTGAAGGCAAAATGAATAAGTGGAGATGGCTGCTCCCTCAGATGTCCTACAGAGGGGAGGGTGCTTGCGCTCAATAACCTTGATGCCTCCCTGCTTTGGCACAATTAACCTGCTTAGCTAGTGTGTTGTCTTTTCTCTTTGATAAGGCCTTTAGTTAGAAATGTTGCCCTGCCAGGCCTTTGCTTGCATGTGCAGCCTGGCCAGGCTTGGTACTGGACTATTTGGCTTTGAATGTTGTAATTTTTATGTTTGTTTTTTAAATGTAGCTACTCAACCCAGCCGGTCGAGGCAGATGGCCGTCCTCTATGAGCGACGGTTCCGCCCTGAGGTTTCTGCCCATTAAAGGGAAGTTTTTCCTCTGCCTGTGTTGCCGCAGTGCTTGCTCTTAGGGGTCTCTGCTGGGTTCTATAAACTAAGAGTGTGGCCTAACCCCACTCTTTTTCTGTAAAGTGCCTTGAGACGACCTGTGCTGTGGATTTGGCACCATAAAAATAAATTGAATTGAATTGAATAGATCCCCATCAGGTTTACTGTCCCAGATCCAGACAAAAATTGTGAACTTTTTCTGGGACAATTTGCACTGGGTGCCACAGGGGGTGCTGTTTTGATCCAGAGAGGAGGGGGACAGGGCCACATACACCTGGCCAGCAGAACTCCCACCTTTAGGTACAGTTTGTGCAGAGGTTTTCTGATGGGGCCAGCAGATCTAATGTGGAGAGAAGTGGCCAGCTGCATCTTCAGGCGTGTGAGTAATTGGGACTGGATTATTCTCTGTTTTTAATTAATTCAAAATGTTTAAATTAAATGGGTTGCATTTTATCAAAGTGTTTTTAAGTCCTGGAACCTTTTTAACACTAAATTAATGTAAAAACTCGGACTCTCTTTTTTGGCTCTTGATGGAGCCATTGCCTCATGGCGCAAGGTTGGACATCTGCACTGAGACCACTCCTGGGCTGATGGCAGCACTCCTGAGAACAAGACTGTGACTCTGCAACATCTGGTGAATGCAGCAGGACCAATGTTAATGGACTCCCTGGCTGTAGCTACCTTACTAGGTATCCGGTCTGCCAGAGTGGCTCAGAGGGTTCTGGAACTTTGGAGGCAGAGGCTCGATAGGAGGGAAAGACGGCTTCTGGTGGACCACAGCAGAGGAGCCACTGAACCCAACCATGGTGACCCTTTCCTAGAGATCTCCATGAGCCCTGATCTTGGTGATCTAACTGGACATTTGTTAAACACACAACCCCAGACAGCTGACCTTGCAGAATGCTGACAAAAAAGACTCTGTACATCATTGTGTTAAGTCATCAACAGAGCAGGACTTCACGGCAGACCCCCCACTGCGTGGACTGAGAAGCTGATTGGGGAAAGAGTGAGTCCACAGTGGAGAGTTTTGTACAAACCCCCAATTAAAAAAAGGACAGCAGATCTCCAGTGGAGAATTTTACATGGAGTAACTGCCTCAAATGCTTTTATTTCTGTTCTTAATCCTGCTGTTTCAAACAGTGCCCTTTCTGCAGTCTCCGAGAGACTGTGTTTCATGTTTTAGTGTGTGTAAGAGGCTTACAGTGCTCTTGGACTCTTTTAACAAAAGTTTTAATTTATTTGGTGAAACATTTTCTGTGGGTCATTTTTTTATGGTGCAGGATACAAAAAAAGAATAAGTAAAGAAAAGTGACAACTGCTGAATTTTATCACTGGTGAAGCCAAGCTGGCAATTCATGTAAGCAGAAGAAATAAAACAGAAGGTAAATCAGTTCAAGAACCGGCCTCAGTGTGGCGCTGCAACATCCGGGTCCAGACTGAGACTGGAGTTCAGCTTTTTGAAGATGACGGGAACTTGTATGGTTTTAGGCAAAACATGGTATTATAGAGATATCCTTTGTAGTGTATGTGAGGATGAACTGTGTGTTGCACATTTTTGAGTTGGCTGATTTATGGGTTCAGCATGTTTTAAAATTTTTTGTATGTTGGCCCTGCGATGGACTGGCGATCTGTCCAGGGTGTACCCTGCCTCTCGCCCAAAGATGCTGGGATAGGCTCCAGCCCCCCCGTGACCCGAAAAGGATTAAGTGGAAGAAGATGAATGAATGAATGTATGCGCTTTTACTTTACTATTGTCTTGATGTCCTTGTAAATATATAAATAAAGTGTTTTTGTAAAAATCTCTTCTTCTTCTTCACCCTTTAGGAGTCTACCTCCATCTCACCCAATCCCTTGCATCCTCTTCTGTAACACCAACCCTCTCCATGTCCCCCTTCACTGCATCCATAAATCATCTCTGTGGTCTTCCTCTTTTCCTTCTGCCTGGCAGCTCCATCTTCAATATCCCTTGTCCAATATATCCACTATCCCTCCTCTACACATGTCCAGACCATCTCAGCCTTGCCTCTCTTACTTTGTCTCCAAACTGCTCAGCCTGAGCTGTCCCTCTGATATACCCATTTCTAGTCCTATCCCAGTCACTCCCAATGAGAATCTTAGCATCTTCAACTCTGCCACCTGCAGCTCCACCTTCTGTCTTTTTGACAGCCACCATCTCCAAACCATACATTAAAGCAGATCTCACTACCGTCTTGTAGATCTTCCCTTTCACTCTAGCTACTATCTTTCTGTCAAAAATCACTCCTGACACTCATCTCCACCTGCTCCACCTTGCCTGCACAATCTTCTTCAACTCTATTGTGCACTGACCATTGCTTCAGATGGTTGACCCCACGTATTTAAACTCATCTACCTTCACTACCGCTTCTCCTTGCATTGTCATCATTACACCTGCCTCTCTCCCATTCACACACATGTATTCTATCTTGCTTCTACTGACTTTCATTCCTCTTCTCTCCAGTGTATACCTCTATCTCTCCAGCTTCTCTTCCACCTGCTCACTACAGATCATGTAGTATATGGGGGACCCATGCTGTGGTATTCATCTCAGACTGGAAGGAAGGGAGATGTAGTAATTTCCTCTGACGAAAGAGCATGGGGATTAAGGGGCTGGGGAACAAAAGGGATTGTGATGCGAGAATGAATTGTGATGCAGGACCTCACGCAGCAGGGGCGTGTGAGTGTGGTAATATAAAAGAGAGCCCCTGCTACAGAATGTAAGGTTTTCTGATTCTGAGAGATGTGAGAGAGGGAATAAAGTTCATCTGCTCTGAATGCTTGGCCTGGTCATTCCTCTCTCCACAAGTACAATGTAAAATTAATGTAGCATCTTAACACTCGGAAGAGGTGAGAATGCCCCAATTTGCGCATTTGAGCGATTTGGTAGTGCTAGCTAGTAATCATCTTGAGATTTTGGCCATTACTGGACTTAAAGTATCAAAACTGTAGAGTAAACTAGTTTGAAAATGAGACTGTCACTGACCTGCAGACAGATGGTGTCATGACTTGGGTTTTGATGGTCTCAAACCCAGTTCTGTGATGCAGTGGCTTTTTGACTCTTTTGTGTATTTGTATGCCCTATTTACCATCAGGCGCTCTCAGTGAGCCTCTGGGGTCCACTCGGCTCCCTGACAGCTCAGCCACGCCTCTCCCTCCTGTCAGTGTCATCAGCTGTCTTATTATTGGTTTTCCCTTACTCATGCGCACACACACACACACCCACACACTTACTCTCATTCTCACTGTCATGCAAACCTTGCGCACGCGCGCAACTACCACACACACACACACACACACACACACACAAACACACACACACAAAATCATCTCCATCTATCTCCATCTCCAAGGATCTCCTATCCTCCTGCATTCACTCACACCACTGACACTCCCCTTTCTGCCTCACTATGTTTTAGACGCACAGGTGTTTCCACTCAGTGCTGGCCACTCACATCCCACTCTCTCTCTCATTGCTCACACCGCAATCTCTTTCTTCATTAGGCCTGGCACTATTTTAGCCCTTCATCTGTTGGAAGAGATTGTCGGATCATTGTGCAGTCCTACTCTGTTGCTGCTCCCCTCAGTATATGTAGGATTATTCGCAACTGGTTGTTTTTCCCTTGGATTTTCCTGGACTTACTCGGACAGCTCCAGAATTGTGAGTACCTACTGTTCAGCTTTCCAGACAGTTCCTTTTCCGGGCTCCTTCTCCGTTCCCCCGCCGCAGTCCTGTCTGCCTGTGCCGTGGAACATTCTCCCTTGGGTTTACTCACCGGTTCCTGTAGAGCATCCTGGAGGACTTCCTTGTAAATCCTGTTCATTTATCTGCTCACTTGTTATTTTGTACTGTTTGCACTTTTTGTAATAAACAAGCACAACATACTCCAGTGAGTGGGTTTAATTCCTTCCTCTGTGCGCTGCGTAAAAGCACACGGGGAAATCATAACAGATGGACCAGAGCTCTGCAGTTGAATTGGAGTGTTGGAGTATTTCCACCCATGGACTTTTGCCACGGACAACTCACTCAGATGGTGAATTTATATCTATTCACGTCTGTACACTGAGCAATCGTGCTGCATGAAAAATTTACGTGTTCACATTTGGTCTGAATGCACTGTTAGTGTCCAGCCTCTCATACAACTCACTATATGCCTCTTATTTTTGCCTTTGCTACTTCTTTTTTTTGCCTCATGCCTAGATTCCAATATTCCTGTCTCCTTATTTCATCTCCCTGACTATCCCACACTTTCATTGCCAACATGTTCATTTGAATACTTTCCTGTACCTCCTCATTCCACCACCAAGTCTTGTCTTGCCATGTCTCTGTACAGAGGATACACCACATACCTTTCTATCTGTTTTCCCCTCAGCACTTTAGCTGTAGTTTCACAGTCCTCTGGTAATTCTACCTACCTACCACCCAGAGCCATGTATTAACTCCTTCCTGAACTCTGTGCAACCTTCTTCTTTCTGTAACTTCCCACATTTAATCTTTGGCTCTGCCTTCACTCTCTTCCTCTCTTGCTTTTCAAAGTCACCCCACAGACTACCATCTGATGTTGCCTCGCTACATTCTCTTCTCACCACCTTGCAGTCTTCTAGCTCTTTCAGATTCTCCTTCTACATAAGATGTAGTCCACCTGTGTCACCCAGTGTTTCTCTCCTTGAAACAGTGTAAGCCATGACACAGCAGTTCTTGAAGTCCTTCTGGTAGTGTACATTCCCTTGAATTTCATCTACTTTGATCCTCAGGGATTGTACGTTTCCCAAAATCATGGAAGGAAGAGGAATGCTGTTAAACTGACCGCCTTCTCAGATTTAATTTCACGCCTCCACGCTTTCCGCGTTTCCTTCTCTGGTCTCTCTTTTCATCGCTGTGTCCATGAAAGTCTCTAAAATAAAGTCCGGCAGTCGCGCACAGACTCAAACACAGATGCTGCATTATCCGTGTTTAAATGCAGTAACATGTCTCTGGAATATTGTATTCTCTCCGGCATGATCGTGATTGCTCTTACCTCAGAGACAAAGAGCCGGTGTGAAAGAAGTAGGCAGTGCAATAATAAGGAGGAAATCCATATTGATGGAACCGGGGAGCTCTTCGTTATACAGTCCACAAACATTTAAGGACAAAAACGACACAGAGAATTACGTTTAAACACATTAAAGTAGGCAAAAACAGAGACACAGACGATGGACTTTTTCACCACTACCGGTCGCTGCTTGCACATGCGCCCAAGTGCATACACAAGTGCCACGTCTGTATATCTTTTGAGTTTTTGGTATTTAAGGTCCATTTGCAATAAAGGGAGCGCTAAAAAAATAAATTGATAACTAAAAAGTTGCAATGCTTCTTTCAGCATTTTCAGGACTTGCTTATTTTATTTATAATTGCGATATTTTTGTTGCCACTTTGTTTTGTAGATATCTGATGTATGGTTTCCAACTAATTTTATCATCTAATATTATACCCCAAAATTTGATCTTCCTTAAAAGTTTCAATAATTATATTATCTATATGAATCTATAAGTCTTCTTTATTTTATAGTTACCAAATATCATTACCTTAGTTTTAGCTGTATTTAGTGATAATTTATTACTATCCATCCAAATTTTTTAGCTTTTTTAATTCATTATTTAGAGTATGGATTAGTTCCTTATAATTATTCCAGAATAAAATATATTAGAATAATCAGCAAATAATATTATTTTTTAATAATTTAGAAACTTGAATATATCACTTATATATATATATATACAGTGGCTTAAAAAAGTATTTAGTCAGCCACCAATTGTGCAAGTTCTCCCACTTAAACGATGAGAGAGGTCCTCCAATTTTCATCATAGGTATACCTCAACTATGAGAGACAAAATGAGAAAAAAAAAATCCAGAAAATCACATTGAAGGATTTTTGATGAATTAATTGGTAAATTCCTCAGTAAAATAAGTATTTGGGTCACCTACAAACAAGCAAGATTTCTGGCTCTCACAGACCTGTAACTTCTTCTTTAAGAGGCTCCTCTGTCCTCCACCCGTTACCTGTATTAATGGCACCTGTTTGAACTTGTTATCAGTATAAAAGACACCTGTCCTACAACCTCAAACAGTCAGACTCCAAACTCCACTATGGCCAAGACCAAAGAGCTGTCAAAGGACACCAGAAACAAAATTGTAGACCTGCACCAGGCTGGGAAGACTGAATCTGCAATAGGTAAGCAGCTTGGTGTGAAGAAATCAACTGTGGGAGCAATTATTAGAAAATGGAAGACATTCAGACCACTGATAACCTCCTCGATCTGGGGCTCCACGCAAGATCTCACCCCGTGGGGTCAAAATTATCACGAGAATGGTGAGCAAAAATCCCAGAACCACATGGGGGACCTAGTGAATGACCTGCCGAGAGCTGGGACCAAAGTAACAAAGGCTACATCAGAAACACACTACGCCGCCAGGGAATCAAATCCTGCAGTGCCAGACGTGTCCCTCTGCTTAAGCCAGTACATGTCCAGGCCCGTCTGAAGTTTGCTAGAGAGCATTTGATGATCCAGAAGAGGATTGGGAGAATGTCATATGGTCAGATGAAACCAAAATAGAACTTTATGGTAAAAACTCAACTTGTTGTGTTTGGAGGAGAAAGAACACCATACCTACTGTGAAGCATGGGGGTGGAAACATCGTGCTTTGGGGCTGTTTTCTGCAAAGGGACCAGGACGACTGATCTGTGTAAAGGAAAGAATGAATGGGGGCCATGTATCGTGAGATTTTGAGTGAAAACCTCCTTCCATCAGCAAGGGCATTGAAGATGAAACGTGGCTGGGTCTTTCAGCATGACAATGATCCCAAACACACCTCCCGGGCAACGAAGGAGTGGCTTCGTAAGAAGCATTTCAAGGTCCTGGAGTGGCCTAGCCAGTCTCCAGATCTCAACCCCATAGAAAATCTTTGGAGGGAGTTGAAAGTCTGTGTTGCCCAGCGACAGCCCCAAAACATCACTGCTCTAGAGGAGATCTGCATGGAGGAATGGGCCAAAATACCAGAAACAGTGTGTGAAAACCTTGTGAAAACTTACAGAAATCGTTTGACCTCTGTCATTGCCAACAAAGGGTATATAACAAAGTTATTGAGATGAACTTTTGTTATTGACCAAATACTTATTTTACCGAGGAATTTACCAATTAATTCATTAAAAATCCTTCAATGTGATTTTCTGGATTTTTTTTTTTCTCATTTTGTCTCTCACAGTTGAGGTATACCCATGATGAAAATTGGAGATCTCTCTCATCTTTTAAGTGGGAGAACTTGCACAATTGGTGGCAGACTAAATACTTTTTTACCCCACTGTATATAGGTATGTTAAATAATTTGGGGCTCAATACTGACCCCTGGAGGACCCCACAGGTAATTCC
This sequence comes from Pholidichthys leucotaenia, assembly GCA_020510985.1. NCBI lineage: Eukaryota > Metazoa > Chordata > Actinopteri > Cichliformes > Pholidichthyidae > Pholidichthys > Pholidichthys leucotaenia. The sequence goes on along the minus strand of CM035849.1, from coordinate 115,656,868 downwards.
CATACATCCAGACAGATATTCTCCCATCTTCACAAACTGTTGTCTCTCAAGATAATAACTCGTAATCCAATTCAGTGCCACTCCCCTTCGTCGGCCTCCGTCGGTCTATGATGACCATGAAAGAGAATCCTAAACATCTACTCTGCTGGAACAGCACCGCCTGTGGCTGAACAGGCCGATGCGCGAATGGCAGTCCCTGTCGCACAGGTTGCACTTGTGGGTGGTCTCCGTGCTGCTGGGTCTGTGGCGATTCTTTCTGCGGGTCCTTTTTTCATCTGCTGCAGCAGTCAGTCTCTCTTCACCCGCCTTGAGCTGTCTGGTCAGGGTGCCTCTCCATTTGGAGCGGTCCGTTGCAAGGTCCTCCCAGCGCTCTGTGTTGATCTCCAGGGCCTTCATGTCTCTATAGCAGACGTCTCTAAAGCGCAGCTGTGGGCGGCCAACGTCTCTCCTGCCAGTCGCCAGTTCTCCGTAGAGGACGTCTTTGGGGATTCTGCCATCCTCCATACGGTGAACGTGGCCTAGCCAGCGATCCTGCGCTGCCTGAGTAGAGTGAACATGGAGGGAAGGCCGGCGCGGGACAGAACTTCTGTGTTGGGCACTTTGCCCTGCCAGGATATGTCCAGGATGTGACGAATGCAACGCAAGTGGAAGGAGTTCAGTCTCTTTTTCTGCCGGGCGTATGTTGTCCACGTCTCACTCCCATAGAGCAGTGTGCTGATGATGCAGGCGTTGTACACTGCCATCTTCGTCTTGACAGAGAGTTTGGGATTCTCCCACACTCGTGTGGTGAGGTGAGCGAGTGTGAAGGCTGATTTTCCAATCCTCTTGTCGATCTCTGTATCAAGGGAGAGGTTGTTGCTGATCGTGCACCCCAGGTACGTGAACTGATTCACGACCTCCAGCTCGTAGTCGTCGATGGTGATGGTTGGTGGTGCTTCCGTGCCTTGCGCCAAGACGTTAGTCTTCTTCAGGCTGATGGTAAGCCCGAAGTCCTTGCATGCCTGGGAGAAGCGGTCCATCAGGGTCTGAAGCTCCTGCTTTGTGTGGGTTGCGACTGCAGCGTCGTCTGCAAACAGCATGTCTCTGATTAGAGCCTCGCGTACTTTGGTTCTGGCTTTCAGGCGGGTGAGGTTGAAAAGCCTGCCGTCAGATCTTGTGTGCAGGTAGATTCCCTCTGTTGCTGTGCTGAAGGCATGCCTCAGGAGCATAGCAAAGAAAATCCCAAAGAGGGTTGGCGCAAGTACACAGCCCTGTTTCACTCCGCTGCGTATGTTGAATGGCTCTGAGACGTTGCCGTCATGCTGTACTATCCCCTGCATGTTGGTGTGAAATGATTCGATGAGGCTTTGCAACTTTGGTGGGCATCCTATCTTTGGCAAGATCTTGAAAAGGCCCTCTCTGCTGACCAGATCGAACGCTTTGGTGAGGTCGATGAAGGCGATGTACAGGGGCATGTTCTGTTCTCTGCATTTCTCCTGGAGTTGGTGGATGGAGAATATCATGTCTACCGTCGATCGCTCAGCGCGGAAGCCACACTGAGACTCGGGGTAGACACGTTCGGCAAACTTCTGTAGACGAACGAGAAAAACTCGTGCGTAGACTTTGCCAACAACGCTGAGGAGGGAGATGCCCCTGTAGTTGTTGCAGTCGCTTCTCTTCCCTTTGTTTTTGTAGAGGGTGATGATCTTGGCGTCCCTCATGTCCTGTGGTACGGCACCTTCCTTCCAGCACTGGCAGAGGACGTCATGCAATGGCAGCAGTAGGGCGGTCTTGCAGTGCTTGATCAGGTCGGGGGGGTATGCCGTCGTTGCCGGGTGCCTTGCCAGCGGCCAAGCTATCAATGGCCTTGCTGAGTTTGTCGATGGTTGGCTCGGCGTCAAGTTCGTCCGTGGATGGCAGGCAGTCGATGGCATCAAGGGCTGACGGTGTCACGGTGTTCTGTCTGGAGTAGAGATCGGAGTAGTGTTCCACCCATCTCTCCATCTGCTTGTTCTTTTCTGTGATCATCTCCCCAGTGGAGGATTTGAGGGGGGCCGTCTTGCTCTAAGCTGGACCAAGTGCTTTCTTGATGCCATCGTACATACCACGGATGTTCCCTGTTATGGCAGCGGTTTGAATGTCTTGGCTGAGCTGAGTCCAGTACTCATTGGCACAGCGTCGAGCAGTCTGCTGAACTTTGCTTCTCGCAGCCCTGAGAATCTGGAGATTCTTCTCGTTTGGGTACTTCTTGTACTCAGCAAGTGCTGAGCGCTTGGCTTCAATGACGGGGGTCATCTCGGTCAACTTGGCATCAAACCAGTCCTGTGACTTCGAGGTGTTCCTCCCAAAGGTAGCCAAGGCTGTGTGGTGGATGGTGTTTCGCAGCTCTTCCCACTTCTGCTTTGCAGATTCTCCTTCTTGTGGTACACCAAGTTCCTTCTCAAAGGTGGAGGCAAACTGCTCAACAAGTTCTGGTTGGGCCATCTTGCTGGTGTCAATCCGTGCCTTTCCAGGCTGTCTAGCACAATGGAATTTCTTCAGCTGCAGCTTGACCTTGCAACACACCAATGAATGGTCTGTGTCGCAATCTGCACTCTGGAACGAACGGGTGATTAGCACGTTCTTCAGTGAGGTGCGCCTGGTCAGGATCAAGTCCAGCTGGTGCCAGTGCTTTGAGTGCGGATGTCGCCAGGAAACCTTGTGTTGGGGCTTGGTCTTGAAGAACGAGTTTGTGATGCACAGATCGTGATATGTGCAGAACTCGAGCAGGCCGCTGTCCGTTGTTGTTCATTCTGCCCACGCCAAATGGTCCAAGACAGGAGGGCCAGGAGTCGTGGTCAGCACCCACTCTGGCATTGAAGTCTCCAAGGAGAATGAGTTGTTCAGAGTTGGGGATGATCCTGACAGTTGTTGCGAGATTCTCGTAGAACTCGTCTTTTGCCTCTGGTGTGGCTGTCAGTGTTGGGGCATACACACTGACGAGGGTGACTGGGCCTTGAGTGGTGTTGAGGCGGAGGGTGAGGAGTCGTGTAGAGCCATTACTGCCCGGTTCCACCATCTTCAGCAAGGTGTTCTTCACTGCGAAGCCCACCCCGTGTTCCCTGTGTTCGTCACTGCCCTTTCCCTGCCAGTAGAACGTGTAGTCCTTCTCTCTCAGTGTGCCTGCGTCAGCCAACCGTGTTTCCTGGAGAGTGGCGATATCCACTCCCAGTCTCTTCAGCTCATTATTGATGACGGCAGTCTTCCTGGTGTCGCTGATGTCCTTGAGGTTAGCAGCGAGTCCTGTCATCATAGTGCGGACGTTCCAAGTTCCCAGTTTTAGAGTTGGTGTCTTTTGTTTTTTTTGTCTTGCCTGGTGCGAAGGTTCTCAGCCTGCCGTTCGGACTTCTCCTCATCCTCATGCATCCAATGAGGAAAGCAGGCTGTGGCGGGACAACACTTTATTGGCTGGGGGCTGCCCAGCTTGAGGCAGGCGGTAGCTAAGATAAGATAAGCCTTTATTAGTCCCACAATGGGGAAATTCCAGGATTGCAACAGCACAGGGATAGCAACACTCAGAGCAACAATCAGAAGGCAAGAAAAAACAAGAGCAGCTAGTATACATATGTACATATTAATATAAATATATATACACTACCGTTCAAAAGTTTGGGGTCACCCAGACAATTATTTTGTGTTTTCCATGAAAAGTCACACTTATTTACCACCATGAGTTGTAAAATGAATAGAAAATATAGTCAAGACATTGACAAGGTTAGAAATAATGATTTGTATTTGAAATAATAATTTTTTCTAGATACTCAACCTGCTCAAAGGAAGGTCAGTTTTATAGCTTCTCTAACCAGCTAAACTGTTTTCAGCTGTGCTAACATGATTGCACAAGGGTTTTCTACAGCATCCATTAGCCTTCTGACGCAATGAGCAAACACATTGCACCATTAGAACACTGGAGTGATAGTTGCTGGAAATGGGCCTCTATACACCTAAATCAAATCAAATCAAATCAAATCAAACTTTATTGTCATATTGCTGTACATACAACTGTAGTGCAGGCAAGATGAAATTGCGTTTCTCTCGGCATCCATATAAGAAGCAGCATGATTAAGACACACTCCCACATAGCTCCACCCCCCACCCCACCCCCCCACCCCCCAATCCATTCACACATCCCTGAGACATACTTGGGGAAAAAGAATAACTAACTATAATATACAAAATGTCCATAGGTGCAGTAGTGTGTATGTGAGATTCCGGGTCAGCTGTTCAGCATCCTGACAGCTTGTGGGAGGAAGCTGTTGATCAGTCTGGTGGTTCTGCCTCTGATGCTCCGGAATCGTTTACCAGATGGAAGAAGTTCAAAGTGTTTATGCAGAGGGTGAGAACGGTCCTTGACAATGTTCAGTGCCCTGCTCCTACAACGGTTCTGAAAAAGTTCTTGGACAGAGGGGAGGGAGACTCCAATTACCCTCTCCGCCCCCTTGACTATCCTCTGCAGGGCTTTTTTGTCTGACATACTGCAGCTGGAGTACCATGTAGCAATGCAGTACGTCAGAACACTCTCCACCACACCTCTGTAGAAGGTCCTGAGGATGCAGATGGGGAGAGAGGCCTGTTTGAGTTTCCTCAAGAAGTGTAGTCTCTGCTGAGCCCGCTTCCTGATCTCCAAGGAATTCTTGCTCCAGGTCAGGTCCTGCGAGATCTGCACTCCGAGGAACTTGATGTTCTCTACTCTCTCCACTAAACGGCCGCCAATGCTGAGGGGGACGTGCTCAGGCTGTGACCGCCGGAAGTCGATAATCATCTCCTTCGTTTTGTCCACGTTGAGCACCAGATTGTTCTCCCTGCACCAGCCCTCCAGGTCTCTCACTTCTTCCCTGTACATTGATTCAATTCAATTCAATTCAATTCAACTTTATTTATATAGCGCCATTTCACAACAACAGTCATCTCATAGCACTATCAACTGTAGGGAGGACCCCCACAGTTGCAGAAAGACCCCAGCAATCAGGCGATCCCCTGTGAGCAAGCACTTGGCGACGGTGGAGAGGAAAAACTCCCTTTTAACAGGAAGAAACCTCCAGCAGAACCAGGCTCAGGGAGGGGCAGTCATCTGCTGCGACTGGCTGGGGGGTGAGGGGATAGAGAAGAAGAAAAGAACAGACATGTAGAGAGCAAACAGCACGATGGGGACTCAATCTATGGGAGAGAACAAACAAATGTTAATGACCAGCAAAAAAAAAAAAAATTTCATAGAGAGTGAGGAAAGGAGTGAGGCCCAGTGCATTACTGGAGGTCCCCCGGCTGACTAAACCTATTAGCAGCATAACTAAGGGAGGGTTCAGAAAACACATGATCCCTCCCTAATTGTAGGCTATATCAAAAAGGTAGGTTTTAGCCCTATTCTTAAAAACAGAGATTGAGTCTGACTCCCGAATCCAGATTGGCAGCTGATTCCACAGGAGAGGAGCTTGATAACTGAAGGCTCTGCCTCCCATTGTACTTTTGGAGATTCTAGGTATTACAAGTAAACCTGCATTTTGGGAGCGTAGTGCTCTGTTAGGATGATACGGTAGTATCAGATCTTTTAAATAAAAAGGAGCCTGATTGTTTAGAGCTTTGTAAGTAAGAAGAAGGATTTTAAACTTAATTCTAAACTCTATGGGAAGCCAATGAAGGGAGGCCAGAACCGGAGAGATATGATCTCTCTTTCTAGTACCTGTTAAAACTCTTGCTGCAGCATTTTGGATCAGCTGAAGACTTTTTAAAGATGTTTTAGGACAACCTGATAATAAAGAATTACAATAATCTAATCTCGAGCTAACAAAAGCGTGGATCAGCTTCTCAGCATCACTCTGAGACAAGATGCTCCTAATCTTGGCAATATTACGCAAATGATAGAAGGCAGTCTTAGAAACAAATTTAATATGTGAATTGAAGGACAAATCCTGATCAAAAATAACTCCAAGGTTCCTCACAGAGCTATTAAGAGAAAGAGTAACTGCATCCAAACTGAAAGTTTGATTTGGAAAGGAATTTCTAAGGTTTTTTGGACCAACAAGAATGACTTCAGTCTTATCTGAATTTAATAGCAGGAAATTACAAGTCATCCAAACTTTGATTTCCTTAAGACAGGCTTCTAACTTGGCTAATTGATTAGTATCATCTGGCATCATTGACAGGTATAATTGTGTGTCATCTGCATAACAGTGAAAATGTATACAGTGCTTTCTAATAATGTTGCCTAACGGAAGCATATATAAACTAAAAAGAGTAGGGCCAAGCACAGATCCCTGTGGAACTCCATGACTAAGCTTTGAGCTGAGAGAAAACTCATCATTTACATGAACAAACTGGAACCTATCAGATAAATAAGATCTAAACCACTGCAACGAAGTTCCATTAAGTCCAACATAGTGTTCTAATCTATCAAGTAGAATATTATGATCAATAGTATCAAAAGCTGCACTAAGATCTAAAAGGACAAGTACAGAAACTAGTCCATTATCAGATGCAATGAGGAGGTCGTTAGTGACCTTCGCTAAGGCTGTTTCAGTGCTATGATGGATTCTAAACCCAGATTGAAACTCCTCAAATAAACCATTTCCCTGCAGGTGGTCAAATAATTGCATAGCAACAACTCTTTCTAAGATTTTTGAAATGAAAGGGAGATTAGAGATTGGTCTATAGTTAGCTAAAGCTCCTGGATCTAGCGTTGGCTTTTTGAGTAAGGGTTTAATTACAGCCGTTTTAAAAGCCTGCGGTACATGGCCTAAAGTTAATGAAGAATTGATTATATGAAGAATAAAGCTACCAATAAGTGGGAAGACTTCTTTAAATAACCTGGTAGGAATAGGGTCTAAAAGACAAGTTGAAGGTTTGGATGAGGAAACTATTTTGTCTAACTCACAAAGGTCGATTGGAGTAAACTCATCAAGACAGACATCAATAGAAGGAGTTGTAGTAGTTACAGTATTTAAGTTAACTGTGGGAAGAATCTGATTGATTTTATCTCTGATGGATGAAATTTTATTATTGAAAAAGTTCATAAAGTCCTGACTAGTAAGCTCTAAGGGGATGCTAGGATTGACAGAGTCCTGACTCTTTGTCAACCTGGCTACAGTACTGAAAAGAAACCTGGGATTATTCTTGTTCTCTTCTATTAATGCAGAGTAATAACTCGTTCTAGCTTTTCTAAGAGATTTTTTTATAAATTAAAAGATGATTTCTCCAAGCTAAATAGATTTCATCTAAATTAGTAGAGCGCCATTTTCTTTCTAATTGACGAGTCTTCTGTTTTAAGCTACGAGTTTCTGTGTTGAACCAAGGAGTTAAAAATCTCTGATTAGACTTTTTCTTTTTTAAGGGGGCCACCAAGTCTAGAGCCTGATGTAGAGAAGCTGAAACACTATCCACCATGTTATCAATTACAGAAGGAGCAAGCTGTCTATAGCTTATTTCCGTTGTGTTGACACATGGCATAGAGGAAACAATCTGCATAAATTTGGAAACAGCATCATCTGAGAGGCATCTACTGTGATAATATTTTTCTTTAGGAGCCAAATAGTCAGAAATAGTAAAATCAAAGGTTAACAGACAATGGTCTGACAGTACAGGGTTATGAGGAGACACTACCAGATTTTCTATTTCTATGCCATATGTCAGAACAAGGTCCAATGTATGGTGGAGGTAATGAGTAGAATTTCCTACTTTCTGAGAAAACCCAATCGAGTCTAATATTGAATTAAAAGCCACATTAAGGCAGTCACTATCTACATCCACATGTATATTAAAGTCCCCTACTATAATTATTCTATCAGATTTCAGCACTAAATCAGCTAAGAAATCAGGAAATTCGGATAAAAATTCTGAATAGGTTGATGGGGGACGATAAACTATGGCAAATAAAATTGGGTTTAACCTGGAATTGCTAAAGTGCCCAATACTGAGGACCAGGCCCTCAAAGGAATTATAACATGTTTTTTGCTTTACATTAACTAGTAATTTGGAATGGTAAATTGTTGCTACTCCTCCTCCACGACCAGAACTTCTGGGATTTTGACAGTTTAAATAACCAGAGGGAGTTGATTCATTTAAACCAACATAATCCTCTTGTCCTAACCAAGTCTCTGTAAGGGAAATTAAATCAATCTGATGATCAATTAACAGATCATGGACTAACAGAGACTTGGGAGTTAGAGACCTAATATTTAATAAACCACATTTAATTTTTAAATTATGAGGAGGAACAGAGGCCAAATCATTCAATTTAGAGGCTTTATGTTTAATTTGAGTTTTACCAATATTTTGCTTTATCACTTTGGGATGCTTATACATTATATTTTTATTTACTTTGGAGGGAGCAGACAACGATTCTCTGATGGGGAAGACAGGGGCTAAGCTGAGGGGTGGCGGATGAAGAGGAGCTACAGAGAGGCGTGTAAGACTGCGACTCTGCTTCCTGGTCCCAACTCTGAGTAGTCAGGGTTTTGGAAATTTGGATAAAAAAGATGCCAGATTGTTAGATAAATGAGAAGCATCATCCAAAGTGGGATGAATGCTGTCTCGTCTCATAAGACCAGGTTTTCCCCAAAAAGAGCTCCAATTGTCAATGTAGCCCACGTCATTTTTAGGACACCACACAGACAGCCAGCGGTTCAAGGATGACGAGCGACTAAACATGTCATCACTGGTCAGATTGGGGAGGGGCCCAGAGAATACTACAGTGGCAGACATCGTTTTTGCAAAGTCACACACCGATTCTACATTAAGTTTCGTGACTTCCGACTGCCGGAGACGGATGTCATTAATGCCGGCGTGAATAACAATTGTGGAATATTTACAGTTACTTTTAGCCAGCATTTTCAAATTTGACTCGATGTCGCCTGCTCTGGCCCCAGGAATGCATGTGACTATGGCCGCTGGAGTCTCTAGGTTCACGTTTCTGACTACAGAGTCGCCAATGATCAGAGTTTTTTCCTCAGCGGGTGTGTCGCTGAGCGGGGAAAAACGATTAGAAACGTGAACAGGTTGGTGGTGAACCGGGGCTTTGCGACTAGGCTTCCTTCTCACCGTCACCCACCCAGTCTCCTCGCTGCAGAGGAGAGCCGGGGAACCGGTGACAGGGGGACCTAAGCTAGCTAGCTCCGCTGCAGCTAAGGGGCGTCCGTCGAGAGTAACTGGCGCAGACGGTGTTTCAATGCAGCGGAGCCGGGATTCCAAATCAGACAACCTCGCCTCGAGCGCCTCAAAAAGACAACATTTATTACATTTACCGTTATCACTAAAAGAGGCAGAGGTGTAGCTAAACATCTGACAGAGAGAGCACACCAGAGGAGGAGAGGAAAGAGAGCTAGTAGCCATAGCTAGTGGCTCGAGAGCTGGAGAGCAAACCACACAGGCAGACAGCAAAACAGGAAGTGACGATACGTTACCACAAGGAAGTGACGATCTCAGCCCCCACGGGACTGAGATCGTCATCCCTCATCCCTCTGAATAACCTATGTAGATATTGCACCAAAAACCAGACATTTGAAGCTAGAATAGTCATTTACCACATTAGCAATGTATATTAGATATTAGAGTGTATTTCTGATTAGTTTAAAGTTATCTTCATTGAAAAAAACAGTGCTTTTCTTTCAAAAATAAGGAAATGTCTAAGTGACCCCAAACTTTTGAACGGTAGTGTACATATATATATATATATATATATATATATATATATATATATATACATAGACACACAGTGCGGAGCATTGTGGTTGGTGGATGTGCAGCAGAAAGTCTAAGCTGTCCAGTGAGATCCGCTGATCCCTCCCACCGTCGGGAACAACCCCTGGCGCCACGCTCTACGCCAATTGAGCGGTGGCTTATAACCGGTAACTGTCATTCCCCGTGTTTTGTCTACGCCAAAGGCGAAGCTGGAGTATCCTCTCCAGTGATCCGGTGTTCTACCTTCCAGCGTTGGGCGTTGGTAGGATTCAAGCCTGGGCAGGAAGATATGGAGGACAAGATGTTGCCCATGCAGCATGTCCCCCCTCTCCACGTCACTGATGAATCCAAAGGAACAGTAGGGCTGCTACAGTTTGGCACCAGCGCCGTCGCAGGAGCTGCCAGAATGATGTTGAGCACAACAGAGAACTGCCTTAGGGACTCCAACTCCGGATTTTTCCTCAGGGTTGACTCCCGAAGCCTTTCCCATGACCGGGTGTGCCGCAAGGCAGCGGAGGTTTGAAATCAGGGTTTACCTTCCCCTAGATGGGCTACCTTCCCAGGTTGACGAGCCACCATCTACCCGAAGCATCTGGTTTTAAGGCACCAGAGATCCGCCCTCGTCCCTTCTCCTATTAGTAAAAGCAGTTCCGCCGGGCTTAGAGACTAAACCACACGGGCAGGCTAGGAGTTGGACTTAGTTGTCAGAGGCTTTTCGAGACGCACACCATAAGGAGCATTTTATGAGCACTGGGAGCTTAACCCCAGTGCCGCTCCTGGCTATGACAACCTTGGAACCTTCTATTTACTTCCATGTTCTTATCATAATTATCACCACAATTATCAATAAAATACTCTGGATATATTGTTTTCTTAGTTCCATTTTTCCTTTATTAATATGTCCCAGTCTCCTTTTATATGATTCTTATTTTCATTTAACATTTTCCTATAGTATAATTTTTTACCTTCACTTTTTACCTACATAAATATATATCCCACTGGTAAGGCAGTGAGTTTTACTAATATTACGACCAAGTTGATCTCTGTTTGACTCTTGCTTTATACCATCTTTAAATGGAAAAAACATAGCATTATGCCAACTGAGATGTTGTAAATGTGACAGCTTATTATATCAAAGAACTGTACAAGATAAAAGAATACACTATAATTGAAATAAGAAAAAAATTATGGAAGTGTTTGTTTTTTTTTAAATTTATTACGGGCAGCACGGTGGCGGAGTGGTTAGCACTGCGGCAGCACAGCAACTCACTCTTGGCCGGGGGATCCTTGGCTCGATCCCAGCCCCTGATCAACAGTGACCTGTGTAGAGTTTGCATGTTCTTCCTGTATCTGTGTGGGTTTACGCCGGGATTTCTCTGGTTTCCTCCCACATCCCAAAAACATACAAGTTAGGTTAATTGGCATCAACTGGGGATTCTAAATTGTCCTTAGGTATGAATGTGAGAGTGAATGGTTGTCTGCCTCTCTGTGTTGGCCCTGTGATGTACTGGCAATCTGTCCAGGGTGTACCCTGCCTCTTGCCCAAAGATGCTGGGATAGGCTCCAGCACCCCCACGACCCAGAAAGAATTAAGTGGAAGAAGATGGATGGATGGATAATTTTTTACCAGTTCGTATTATTTCAGTTATATTATTTTTATATGTTTTACATCTTTTTTCAGATTCTTTAGTTCTTAATTTAATAATTTTTTATAGAGATATTTTTTATTTTTAAAAGCATTTTGTAGTCCCCTGGTTAACCACGGGCAATTTTTGTATTTATATTTTTGTATTAATTTAATTGGACAGCTTTTATCATATAATGATTTAAATATATCAGTAAATTTATCATATGCCAAGTCCACTTCTTTCTCTCTATAGACAACATCCCAATTCTGTAACATTAAATCATCTTTTAAAGCACTGATTTAATTAACTAAAGAAACAAATACAGGCAAGTGGTCACTAATATCATTTATTAGTATACCACTTGCCATATTATATTCAGTAACATTGGTAAAAATGTTGTCTATCAAGGTAGCACAGTGTGTTGTTATTCTCATCCATCCATCCATCCATCCATCTTCTACCACTTTTCTGGAGGTCCGGGTCGCGAAGGCAGCAGTTCAAGCAGAGAAGTCCAGACTTCCCTCTCCCCAGCCACCTGCTCCAGCTCTTCAGAGAGGATACCAAGGCGTTCCCAGACCAGCTGGGAGACATAGTCTCTCCACCGAGTCCTGGGTCGGCGCCGGGGTCTCCTCCCAGTGGGACGTGCCCGAAACACCTCAAGTGGGAGGCGTCCAGGAGGCATCCTAATCAGATGCCCATACCACCTAAACTGACTCCTTTCAATGTGGAGGAGCAGTGGTTCTACTCTGAGCCTCTCCCGGATAACTGAGCTCGTCACCCTATCGCTGAGGGTGAGTCCAGCAATCCTACGGAGAAAGCTCATTTCAGCCGCTTGTATCCGCGATCTTGTTCTTTCGGTCATTACCCAAAGCTCGTGACCATAGGTGAGAGTAGGAACGTAGATTGACTGGTAAATCGACAACTTTGCCTTAGAACTAAGCTCCCTCTTCACCACAACAGACCGGTACAACGTCTGCATCACTGCAGATGCTGCTCCGATCCGTCTGTTAATCTCTCGCTCCATTTTCCCCTCACTCGTGAATAAAACCCCAAGATACTTAAACTCCTCCACTTGGGGCAGGAGCCTGTCCCCAACCCAGAGAGGACAATACACCTTTTTCCGGCTTAGGACCATGGACTTGGACTTGGAGGTGCTGATTCTCATCCCAGCTGCTTCACACTCAGCGGCAAACCATCCCAGCAAGAGCTGTAGGTCATTGCTGGATGAAGCCAACAGGACAACATCATCTGCAAACAACAGAGATGAGATCCTGTGGTTACCAAGCATGACACCCTCCATTCCCTGGCTGCGCCTAGAAATCCTGTCCATAAAAATTATGAACAGGATTGGTGACAAAGGGCAGCCCTAGCGGAGTCCAACTCTCACTGGGAATGAGTCCGACCGAGTGTTGGCAATACGAACCAAACTCTCACAACGGTCGTACAGAGACTGAATAGCTCGTAACAACAAGCCCGATACCCCATACTCCCGAAGCACCCCCCACAAAAAACCACGAGGGATGCAGACAAATGCCTTCTCCAAGTCCACAAAACACATGTAAACTGATTGGGCAAACTCTCACGAACCCTCGAGAATTCTTGAGAGGGTAAAGAGCTGGTCCGATGTGCCACGGCCAGGACGAAAACCACATTGCTTCTCCTGAATCCGAGGTTCGACCAACGGCCGGACTCTCCTCTCCAGTACCTTGGCATAGACCTTCCCAGGGAGGCTGAGGAGTTTTTATTAGTTCGTATTATTTCAGTTAATTTATTTTTATATGTTTTACATCTTTTTTCAGATTCTTTAGTTCTTAATTTAATAATTTTTATAGAGATAATTTTTATATTTAAAAGCATTTTGTAGCCCCCTGGTTAATCACAGGCAAATTTTGTATTTATATTTTTTTATTAACTTACTAGTTCGTATTATTTCAGTTAATTTATTTTTATATGTTTTACATCTTTTTTCAGATTCTTTAGTTCTTAATTTAATAATTTTTTTATAGAGATAATTTTTATTTTTAAAAGCATTTTGTTATTCTTGTAGATTTTTTAATTTTTGGAAATAAGGTTATGCTATCCACCTTATTCCTGGGGGTGCTGCTGTAGGAACGATTGTGGACGGAACTTCCGGTTTCAGCTGACCAAGTGTTAAATCAGTCAGTTTGAGTGGAGTAGCAGGGGCATTTAAAAAAAGCGTTTTTAGAAGTTTTTCAAATTCATTTTAATGTATAGTCCACATACGTGTTTTGCACTCAAGTGGCAGCTAATTTCAGCTCTTCTAGTTTTTGTATTTTTTGAATGTTTTGGCATCGTTCTGGCACTTGCTGGTGTCCGTGGTTGTGCCATAGACTGTGTAAATGGAGGCTTCTTTGTGGCTCTGATTAGATTCTACATCTGCTCTGAGGTAAATCTGATTATGTCCAACATATTTTAAAAAATGCAGCCAACTTTATTGCGGTGGAGACATTGATATTGTAACTCGTGCTGGCAAAATGAGTCAGAATGCACACCACGTCATTATGAGTACAGGCAGCGAGAAGTCATAAATCATGGCTCTTTCTTTGTTTGGTAGAGGCAAAGCCCCAGTAACACCCCACCCCCCCCGCCCCCCATGAGTGTCTGGTGTCATTCTAAAGCTTAGAAATTGTGCGGTACTTTCTAAAAATATCTATGTTTTTGCAGAAGACATAACTCCTGACCGATCGAACATGAGTTTTCAACCTAGCTAAACAGATCATTTTTTCTGGGTCAGTTTTTGTACACTACCTACAATTTAAATATAATTTTGAAGCTCTTTCAATACAGAATATGGAAATAATGTTACATCAGTTTTGAAAATGTCCTCAAAGTGACTCATTTTGCCAGTAAGGGTCATTTGTTTACATCGTTAGCATCTTAGCAGTGGCGCTAACTAATGGAGCTACTGTGTACGAGGCCACTTTTAAAGGTCATCTTCCCATCCCTTGATAGTCATGGGAAGTGATATGATTATGTTACTGTTTTTAGGTGCAAGAGGCCGTGTTCCCACATTTCTGATGCTGAAGTCATTGTTTTTTTTTAACAAGTGTCCCGTTTCAGTGACAACCATATATTCTAAACTAGTACTGGAAGTTGCAACCATAATTCACGCAAGGCATCATGGGGCCTAGGAATAAGGTGGATACATTGTGTCTACGAAATCTTCAGTTGGTTTATGTTGTTTTGTTTTCATTAAATCTATATTAAAGTCACCACAAATAAAGATATCTTTTTGTCTTATTTTTATATACATCTTTTCCATACCATTTCTAAATTTTTCCATATCAGATCCTGGTGCTCTATATATACACAACTTACTATTATGTTTTTTCTATTTTCTGTGATGTTTGGTACCCTTTGGTAGCATCTAACATCAAAAAGTTCACTTGAGAAACTGATCGCAGTGTGTCACTCATCTATATTTTGTCAGCCATCTTGTATCATATATTTTCACACACCAAATCTCGTGAGACTTGACTCATGGCATGTATAGCAGCAACATAGGTGGTCAAACAGTGCCATCTAGTGGGCTGGATGATACATCCCCCTTTTTTTTCCCTGATAAACTGACCATTCTATATCAACCAAAACAAACTTCAGCAAAATGCAAACACTGAAATAATATCACTTTATGAAACTCTGTGGAACATCACCAATCACATAGGTTAAGACTAAACATCATTTAAAATTATCAAATGTAGCAATGTGAATATTAGTTTTAACCTGAGAGGAGTAAAATGCGTAAGAGTAGCCCCCCCCCCCCCCCAAAAAAAAAAGAAATAAGGTATTTCTCTTTACAAAAAAACCTCTTAAACTCTGTTTCTCTTTAAAAAAAACAAACAGGTTCTTATAGGAAATAGGTGTTAACAATGTAGACCATTCAAATCACATGTCAAAGAATAAATTCATTGTACTCACATAAGTGATTTTTTTTTTTTAGCAATTACAAATCAAGGATTTGTCTCGGTTTGACAGCACGTCCTGACTTTGTGATATAACCAGCAGGGTGGTCATTTGACTGCGTTAATAGTTCAGGTTCAGCATCCTGTACATTGCTGTTGCTGGACTCGACTGGTTGGATGTCTGTTGTGGTCATATCCTCTCTGTTGTCTTTGAAATGTCTTTCTCTGAGGTGGCGTCAGTTTCTGCGATATGTCTGACCTTCGCTGGTCGTGATGTGGCAACTCCTGTCTGTCTCTGCAAGTCGGGTAACTGTTGTGGGTTTCCAGGAACCATCTTCACGTTGACAACGGATGGCTGCACCAACAGGCAGCAGTGGCAGAAGTCTGGCAGTTTCATTATAGTAGGTTTGTTGGCGATTCTGGCAGGCTTCCCTCCGTTCACAGACTTTCTGTTGACAGGCAACTTGGGGCTGGAGCTGTTTAGCTGTTGTGGGAAGGTTTGAGCGCAATCTGTGGCTCATGAGAAGTTGCGCTGGTGATTTCAAGTTGTCCACAGGAGCATTTCTGTACTCTAATAGGCTGAGGTACGGGTCTTTGCCTTCAGCTTTGGCCTTATCTAACATGCGTTTGGCTGTTTGGACTGTTTTTTCTGCAAGACTGTTGCTCTGTGGGTGGTAGGGGCTAGAAGTGATTTGTGTGAAGTGCCATGTTTCTGTGAAACGTTGAAACTCGTGTACTGTAACATGGACCATTATCACTGATGAGGATCTCAGGAATGCCATGCCTCGCCATTGCTAACTTAAATTTGTGGATGACAGTAGAAGCAGTACAGCTGTACAGTCTCTCTAGTTCAAAGAATCTACTGTGGTAGTCTACTATGACAATGTAGTCGCCGGAGTTCCATGTGAAGAGGTCTGTGCCTATTACTTCTTGCCATGGCAACTGTGGTATAGCATGTGACTGTAGGGGTTCTTTGGGGTTAGTGCTGCAATGTTCTTGGCATATACTACAGGTGCCTACTGCTGCTTCAATTTGTTTTCCCATGCCGGGCCAGAAAAAAATGTCTCTTGCTCTGCTTTTTTCAATTCCCATGCGGCTGGAATGTATGCGCTCTATCATGTTTTGTCTGATACTGTGGGGAATTATGATCTTTTCGCCTTTGAACATAATACCATCAATCTCAGAAATTTCATCTGTGATTCCAGTATTCTTGTATACTGAGTGGGCATTGTGATCTTGTCTCAGGCCAGCCATTCAGGTTGGTGGATGATGCTGATGTTGTATCTTTGGAGCTGCAGTATCATTCTTTGTAGCCGTGGTGGTGGTGCTGCTAATGGTTTTCTTAGTATTGATTCTAAGGGCTTGTAGTCTGATTCCACGATGACCTTGCAACCATACATGTAGTCATGAAAATGTTTGCAGCCAAACAGCACAGCATACAGCTCCTTTTCGATTTGTGCATAATTTTCTTCTGTGTCATTAAGTGACTTTGATGCATAGGCAACAGATTTGCCATCTTGAAGCATGACTGCTCCAAGGCTGCTTTTGGAGGCATCAACTTGGAGTAGTAGCTCTTTCTGGGGGTTGAAATATGCAAGTACTGGACCTGGCTGTTGCGTTATCAGGCCTTTCATGTGCTGAAATGCTCTGTCATGGATAGAATCCCATACAAAATCATTCTGTCCTTCTAACAGCTGGCACAGTGGTGCATTAATTTCAGAAAGGTGCGGTGCAAACTGGGAGAAAAAGGTGAAAATCCCAAGAACTGTTTCTGGCTGCATCTCATTGACTGCTTTCACTTTCTGTGGATCTGGTTTCAAACCTTCATGTGTCAGTGTGTGTCCGACGTAACTGACCTTAGGTAAGCAGATGCGGCATTTGTCAGGGTTTAGTTTCACACCTCTCTCTCGTGTGCGCTGTAGCATGGCTTTGAAGTTACGGTTGTGGTCTTGTTTGGTCTTTCCAAATACCTGCACATCATCGACAATGGTTGCCAAGCCGTCAAGGCCTTCATACGTCTCGTCTATGCACCACTGGAACTCGCCGGGCTGAGATGATGCCGAAAGGTAGTTTGAGGAAACAATACCTTCCAAAAACAGTATTAAATGTTGTTAGGAGTGATGACTCATGACTCAGTCTAATGTTCCAATAGCCTGACTTGGCATCTAAGATGCTGAAGTATTTTTCTAGTGATGAGAATAAAAGCGCTATATAAGTGAATGCCATTTACCATTTTTGCTCCTGCGAGCCTTGCAGTGACATCTTCTAATGTAGGCAAGGGATAGTGAGGTCTCTGTATTGCCTTATTGAGGGGTCTTGGGTCCAAGCACACTCTGAGTTTGTTTGACTTAGGCTTCTCTACAACCACAAGTGCATTTACCAGTTCTGTGGGTTCTGTGAGTCTGCAGATCATGCCATTTTTCTCCATGTTGTTGAGTTCCTCTCTCAGTCGATTTCTCAGTGCAAAGGGAATCAACACAGAAGTTGCATTCACCTGAGAGCTCTCTTATACCTTTGAATACATCTGTGTATTCCTTCAGTATACTCTGTGAGTCACTGTTTGTGGTTTCTTTAGTTTCATATACAGCCATCATGATTCTGCGTGCTTTCATGGCCAAGATTGGTGGGGAGCTTGTGTCAACAACGTGGAAATTTAGTAACAGTGAGCAGTCCTTGTACCTGCATGCTAACTTGCATTGGCCTTGTACTCTCAGTGGGTGGCTTCCATAATCTGAGTCTCTGAGTAGCTGGTCTCAGTGGGACATCCTGGAACAGCATTTGGATTATGTTGACAGGAATGGTGTTGACCTGTGCACCAGTATCAACTTTGAATCTTTCTGTGGAGGTGAACCTAGCTTCAAATCTGTGTAGGCCTGTTCATTGCTTTTGCCCTCATCCTCTACCATGATGGTGTCAATATAAAGTCCTGTCTGTTCATAATCACTGTATTCTTCATTGGTGTCTGTATTCTCTCTGACAGTGTGCACTGTCTTCCGGTAGGGTTTTGACTGGGCTGGAAGCTTTGATCTGCATGCTTCTGCAAAGTGGTTAAACTTTTTACATTTTATGTACTGCTTTCCTTTAGCTGGGCATACGTCTTTGGCACCATGTTGTCCTGCACAGTAGTTACATGTCCTGTAGGTGACTATCATTCTGTGGTTGTATGGCTTTTTGTACAGTGCCTTGTCTGTTTGACTTTCTGTTTACAGTATGTACTGTGCTGGGATGGCTGTAGTCTTTTGTGTTACCCATGGTCTTCAGTTGTTGCTTGGCTAGCTCATGTGAGCGTGCTATATCTATGGCCTTATTGAGAGTGAGCTCCGCTTCCTGGCTGAGTAACTTTTCTCGGACGTGAGGTAAGTTTGTTGCAAACACAATGCGGCCTCTGACCATTTCATCACTATTTGGGTAAGCACAGTCTTTAACCAGTAGTTTTAGCTCAGTAACGAACTGCTCAAGTGATTCGTGCTCTCCTTGCATTCTTTGATGGAACTTGTGTCTGGCATACAGTATATGGGGTTGGCCTTTGGTGTGACATAGTATATTTAAATTAAATCACCCTTTATGCCGTTTTTCCACTAGCCCAGTTCGACTCGCCTTGTTTCGTTTCGTTACTACTCGGTTCGGCCGCGGTTGTGTCTCCATAGCAGCCGGGTAAAGCGGGGTTAAGCTGTGGTGTGCGGGATTTTTTTTACAGCAAGGCAGCGCCACACTCCCGTGACGTAAAACACGCGACCCAAGCCAAACACAACATGGCGGCTTTACAAGGCGACTCCTTGGTCTGTGGCTTTTTTACACCGTAAATGCCAAAAAGGACCGCCAGACAAGGGTACAGGCAGTGAGACGAAACACTCTGGAATAGTTCTGCAGCTTCTGGGAGAGCCGAAGACGTGAGGATACAAACTAGGTCATATATGACGGTAAGCTAATGTTGCTAATGCTAGTTTGCTATAAGTACGTCGTACTACACTGTAATCTCTGCAAGTTATCGCTGTTAGGTACTAAAATATGTACGCTGTGTGTGTTTCAGATGGTTCTGTTGTGGGAAAATTACCGCTTCAAACGGTCAGTCTGGCGTTCAGCACAGCCTGTCACTGATGTCAATACAGCCTGTCACTGATGTCAACACAGCTTCACAAACGATCAGTGGTTGTAGAGCTTAAGAATGTCTGGTTTATTACCTGTGCAAAAAATTGCTCTGATCTAAGTAAAGGAACCCTATTTCACTGTTTATGGGAATGTAGAAAAATGTAGAATGTAGAAAAACCAAAATGTTTTGGGAAGAGGTGAGGGTAACAATTGAAAAAATAATTTCAAAACAAATCACATTGAACCCTAAACTGTTTTTGTTGGGTCTGTATCCAGAAAAACATAACTTTAATAAGAGTGAAAGAACATTCATAGACCTCAGTTTGCTTAATGCCAAAAAATGTATTGCATTACTGTGGAAAAACTCCTAGACCAGATGTGACTCAGTGGTTAAGACAGATGTTACCAACCTTCCACTAGAAAGAATAACATACATACTGAAATCAAAGGAAAATGCGTTTGAGAATATATGGAGACCTTTCATTGATTATGCAAAGAAATTAAACATAACTTCTGAAGAAGAAGGTTAATGATATGTGTGGACTTTGCAAATTCCAAGCTGGTGAATGTATATTATGTATTGTTTGTTATGACCCGAGCGTCGGTTCTGATCGCGCTCGGGTTAAAGTTATGTCTCGCTGCCGGCCTTGACAGCTGCGGGCGGTATTCTGGCCTCTCCGGGCTCTTATTGTGAAAGTGCTCGGTGGGGCTTCCGCCTGTCAATGGTCGGCCAGCTGTGTGTCATCATTGTCATTAGTACCTTGTCTATTTAAGCTGAGCACTGGCGTCGTTAGGACGCAGCAGTGTCTGATCGCTAATCTGATCGCCAACCTGGTCGTTTAATTGTTCACCCACCGTCACGTTGCGGATGCCTGGACTGCATTCACACCTCGGCTGCCTTGGGCTTGACCGTCTTTCACCGGTACCAGTAAGTGTGCTACATTAGCCTTATTCCTCCCGGCGTATTATGATCTGTAAGTCCCTGCCTTAGCAGCCAGTGTGTTATTATTACCAAGCCTGACTGTGTGTGACTGTCTCCTGCTCTGGACCTATATGTGCTGTATAGCCCAATGCTTCCTGTTCTGTGAAGACTCCTGTCATTATCTCAGCAGCTTGTGTTACACCTTTTCACCGTAAATAAACTCACTGAAAAACTCACTGGAGACTCTGTGTGCGTCTTATGCTGGCTCGTGAGGGCCAGCGCATGACAGTACACTGCTGCCCAAACAGCGTTTACGGTGACGCCAACCTGAGACGCTATTTACCAGTGAGTTTGAGTTTTGGACGTTGCTTTTCCCTGTCTGGGTCCTGTGTTTGTGAGGAATGCTGTCACCGAAGAGCCACGTGCTGACGAGTGTTTTGGAAGCCGTGGATGAGCTGCTTATCTCCGCTTCCATGTTGGACTATGACCACGGCATACATTGGTACCTGGACGCCGCCGAAGATGTTCTCTATAATCTCTCTCCCCGCTACGCCAACCACCCGGAAGTCGACGCGAGGAGGGAGGACATCGCCGCACAACGCAAATTATTCCTGATGATGGAGGAGGAACGCGGCATGAAGCAGGTGAAGGGGCACTCCTGCTCTTCGCCTATGGATCCTGATCCTGCCTTCGATCCATTTCAGGAGTTCGTACCATCTAGGGGCCGGCGAAGGCGTCGGCGTCACGGCCGGGCGCATCTTCGGCAAGCTCCTGCTCCGGATCCAGTTCCGGGCCGCCGGGATGACCCCCTCAACCAGCCAGCTGCTGAGAGTGAGCTGAGTCCTGTGCCGGTGGGCTCCGTTCTTGAATCCTTTACCATCCAGCGAGCGAGGGAAGGAGCAACGTCCGCTACAGCCGATAACATCCTCCCCCCGGGAGACAGGCAAGTCCAAGTTCACTTTCCTAGTAATAATAGTGATCTGTCTTGTCTGACTCCTGGGGGTGAGGCTCAGGGTTCGCAGCTCCCTGAGTTTCTTTCCCCAGCTGTAGCCCTTTGTATTAAACCTGCTGCCTCTGTGTCTCCTCCTGCGGAGCGGTCCTCGGCGTCAGTCCCACGCCGTCGAACGAGGGGGAGGCCTGCAACTCTGGGAGATATCCCGGTCCTGCAGCCTTGCTTTGGACAGAGCAGAACGGACTGCAGTGAGGAGCCAGAGCCGACGAGAGAGCGTCCCCAGGGTTCCTCAGGGATGCAGCCCGAGTCAGCAGGTCCAGGGTCCTCTGCCCCCACGCCATACGGGTTATTGGCGTGGACGCCAGCGCGTGAGGATCCAGCTGCCGAGACCATCAGGCCGGCTGTGGAACCCGACACAGCCGAGTGGGAGCCCGACGACGAGTTTCTTCTTGAACCTGGATCGGCGAAGTCCTGGACGGCTCCAGAGCCCGAGTGCAGG
This sequence comes from Pholidichthys leucotaenia, assembly GCA_020510985.1. Lineage (NCBI taxonomy): Eukaryota > Metazoa > Chordata > Actinopteri > Cichliformes > Pholidichthyidae > Pholidichthys > Pholidichthys leucotaenia. The sequence continues at coordinate 115,635,168 of CM035849.1, read as the reverse complement.
CAAGTGCTCTTTCTTGTTTTCCTGTATGGTGTGTTAGAGCATTTTTGCCTGCCTCATGGGGAGGCGAGTGAGGGGCAGCCGGCCGCTGCACCCAAGCTCGTCTCGCTGGGCTCTGGCGCTGCCGGTGGAACTGATCCCGGTTCTCTCTTGTGTTCTGAGCACCTCCACAGCGTTACCGGTCCGGAGCCAGTCAAGGTCACGGGACTGGGGGTTCCAGGTTCGGAGATGGAGGTCGTCGCCGGAGCAGTCCTGACCCGGTCGGGGTCCGATGTGTGGGCCGAGGAGACCCGGTCGGGGTCCGACGTGTGGGCCGAGGTGACCTGGTCGGGGTCCGACGTTTGGGCCGAGGTGACCCGGTCGGGGTCCGACGTTTGGGCCCAGGTGACCCGGTCGGGGTCCGACGCGTGGACTGAAGAGACCCAGTCGGGGTCCAACGTGGGTGCAGCGGTGACCCAATCGGGACCCGTCCTGACCCAGTCGGGATCCGATACATGGGCCGAGGTGACCCAGTCGGGGTCCAACGTGGGTGCAGCGGTGACCCAATCGGGGCCCGTCCTGACCCAGTCGAGGTCCGACGCATGGGCTGAGGGGACCCAATCGGGGTCCAACGTGGGTGCAGCGGTGACCCAATCTGGGCCCGTCCTGACCCAGTCGGGGTCCAACGTGGGTGCAGCGATTACCCAATCGGGGTCTGACGAGGTTCAGTTGGGTTCCGACTCAGGTGTGGCGGTAACCCAATCGGGGTCCGACGAGGTCCAGTGGGGGTCCAGCGCAGGTGCGGCTGCGACCCAATCAGGATTCGAGGGGGTCCAGGTTTTTGGTTGTCCCCCTCTCAGGAGCCACCAGCTGGGGGCCATTAGTGGGTTTTGTTTGGCAGATCGGCGCTCTCCTGTTTTGTCGTTTTCAGGTGAGCGGCTGCATGCAATCCCTCCACGATCCTGTTGGTTGTGGGATGCGGGTCGGCCACCCGAGGAACTGCTTGGAGCGTTCGGCGTCTTGGGTTGGCCACCCAATAAACTGTGTGTGTTACGGGGTGACCTGGTTCGGCCACCAGAGGACTTATTTCTGGGGGCATGGGACTGGGGCAGGCCACCTGACTGATCATGTACTGTGGGATTTTCTGTGGGCCCATATGGTGCCAAATCATGTTTTGTACGTCTAGCAATTTTTTGTTGTTTATCATAGTCTTAGTCAAGTCCGAGCAATTTTTGATTGCCTCTTGTTTCCTTGTAAGTCTTAGTCAAGTCCGAGCAATTTTTGATTGCCTCTTGTTTCCTTGTAAGTCATAGTCTTAGTCTAGTCTGAGCAATTTTTGATTGCCTCTTGTTTCCTTGTAAGTCATAGTCTTAGTCAAGTTCGAGCAATTTTTAGATTGCCTCTTGTTTTTTTTTTCCCTTGTAAGCCAAAGTCTTAGTCATAGTCAAGTTTGAGCAATTTTAGATTGTCTCTTGTTTCTTTTTTCTTGTGAGCCACAGTCATTGTCTTAGTCAAGTCAGAACAATTTTGGATTGCCTCATGTTTTTTTTTTTTTCTGGGAGAGCCACAGTCTTGTCATAGCCAAGTTGGGTCATTTTGTCCTTGTTGTTTTGTTCTCCACTCCTTCTTGAGGGGTTATAGTATGGAGGTTTTTGTTCATAGTTTCCAGGGGTTTACTTGTATTTTTGGTCTCGTGTGTTTGTTTTTTTTTCATGGTCGCCGTGTTTGGCGCGTATTTCTTTTGTTCCACGGTTAGTCATGTATTTCTTTCCTTTTTTTTTTTTCCCAGAGTCATGTGTTTGTATTTATTTTCTTGTATGGTTTTCTTGTCTGGTCTTTGTCTTGTTTTTGGGTTGGTTTCTCTCCCTCCGCACCTGTCCCCCAACCTCCCACCCTGGGGGGGCGGGGGGGGCAGGGTGGTTCCTTGGGGCGTTCGGAGTCCGCCCGTGGAGGGAGGGTACTGTTATGACCCGAGCGTCGGTTCTGATCGCGCTCGGGTTAAAGTTATGTCTCGCTGCCGGCCTTGACAGCTGCGGGCGGTATTCTGGCCTCTCCGGGCTCTTATTGTGAAAGTGCTCGGTGGGGCTTCTGCCTGTCAACGGTTGGCCAGCTGTGTGTCATCATTGTCATTAGTGGGGGGCAATGGATCAGCGTTCTCGTCGCGCCCTCCGCCAGTACCCGGGCTCGTCTGGGGAAGCTAATGATCCTACCAGCAGACTAAATTCGAAGAGACGACGCCGCTGTGCCAAGTCAAAGAAGAATCCTAGTCACAGTCCTAAAGCCGAAAGCAAACAGCCCCAAAAGCACTTTGTGGTAGGATCTGCCCTTCGCATATTACAACTAAATGTTGAAGGCCTATCTGCAGCCAAGCGAAGCCTTATTGAAGTCCTCGCCTTCCAACATTCGACTGATGTAATCTGCCTCCAAGAGACTCATATTGGCACAGAGGAAGCTGGCCGCTTCACCATCAAAGGCTTTGACCTCCTGTGCTATGTTCTACATGCTAAACATGGACGTGCCACCTATGTGCGTTCTGACATAGTTGAAGCAAATCACCTGATAACAACACATTTCTCAGACACCATAATCATTGGTGGCTTCCATATTGTCAATGTGTACAAGCCCCCTAATGCCAACTGGGATCTGCAGGTCTTACCCACCCTACCCCACCCTGCCATCTATGTGGGGGACTTTAACAGCCATCACCCTGACTGGGGGTACCCAGCAGTGGACAGTGATGGGGAGGCACTTTCAGACTGGGCATCCAGAAATGACCTCGCTTTGATATACGACCCCAAACAAAGAGGAACCTTCCACTCTGCTAGGTGGAAGAAGGACTATTCTCCTGACCTGTGTTGGGTCAGCTCTTTGAATGGGGAGCCATATCCTACACAGATCCTCATTCTTGATGATTTTCCACACAGCCAACACCGGCCCCTGCTTGTACACATTGGCCTACAACTTCCAGTCATAAACAGCCCAAGGAAGATGCGCTGGAACTTCCGCAAAGCCAACTGGAAGAAATTCAGTGAAACTCTGGACCGGAGCGTTGTTACCATCCCACTCCACACCATCACTGTAGATGAAGCATACAACCGCTTCTGCAGCGCAATCTTCAAGGCTGCCCATACTGCAATCCCACGAGGCTACCGACCCCTCTATGTCCCATGTTTGGACGGAGAAAGTGCTGCCCTCCTACAATCCTATCAAACATCAGGGGACCCAGAGATAGCAGACCATCTCATTGAATCGCTAAATACAGCCCGGCGAAAGAAATGGGAGGAGACAGTTGCTGACCGGAGCTTTACCCACTCTAGCAGGAAATGTTGGAGCCTCATCCGTCGCCTAGGAGCTGCACAGAAGCCCCCTAGCCAAAGCCGAGCATCCGTCACACCCAACCAAGTTGCATCCCACCTACTGACTATCGCCAAAGCACCCCAAGACAAAGACACCAGAAGAGCAGTTACAACTGAGCTAAAAAAAACACCAAAAAATGCCTGTAGAGGAAACGAACCCTGAACCCTTCGAGGCTGCTGAACTGGAGAAAGTCCTACAGGGCCTGAAATATGGAAAGGCAGCAGGATACGATAACATCTTCCCAGAATTCATGAAAAATCTTGGCCCCCGAGCCCTAACCTGGTTGACACAATTCTACACAAGGATCACACAAACAAACTCGATCCCAAAGAAATGGCGGACAGCAAAGGTCATTGCCATCCCCAAACCTGGCAAAGACCACAAACTACCAGCAAGCTACCGCCCAATCTCCCTACTCATCGTTCCTTACAAAATCATGGAGCGCCTAATACTGCAACGCATTTCCCCAGAAATAGAGGGTATTCTAAGTGTGGATCAAGCAGGTTTCCGCAAGGACCGCAGTACAGGAGAACAAGTACTGGCCCTAACCACCTTCATCGAAAATGGCTTCGAGAGCAGACTGAAGACAGGGGCTGTGTTTCTCGATCTTACAGCCGCCTATGATACGGTCTGGCACAAAGGCCTCTTCCTGAAACTTATAAAGGCGATCCCTGCTTGGGCAACAGCAATTATAAAAACCCTGCTGACCAACCGAAGGTTCAGAGTCCACCTCAGTCAGAACACAAGTGCATGGAGAATGCAGAAAAACGGACTCCCACAAGGCTCAGTTCTAGCTCCAACTCTGTTCAACCTCTACATAAACGACCTGCCTACTACAAAATCCCGCAAATTCATCTATGCAGACGACATCTGTTTGGCATTCCAAGCACCAGACTTTGAACCACTGGAACGGGTGCTCACGGAAGATCTTGCCAAACTGGACCAGTTCTGCAAAATCTGGCGCCTAAAACCAAGCCCAGCAAAAACCGTCTCCAGTGTATTCCATCTCCACAATGCAGAAGCTGCCAGAGAACTAAACATCCACCTGAGCGGACTCAAGCTTAAGCATGCCCCAAATCCAACTTATCTTGGAGTGACCCTTGATAGGACCTTATCCTTCAAGGAACATCTAAAGGGGATGGCTGCTAAGGTGAAGGTACGAAACAACCTGCTCTGCAAGCTCGCTGGTGCAAAATGGGGGGCGGCAGTCTCCACCCTGCGCACCTCAGCACTGGCCCTTTCATACTCTGTAGCAGAATATTGTGCCCCTGTCTGGTCCAGGTCATCTTACACACACCATGTAGACACCCAGCTCAACTCAACCATGAGAACTATAACTGGAACAATCCGCTCAACACCACTCCCCTGGCTCTCTGTACTGTCAAACATAGCCCCTCCACACATCCGGCGAGCAGCATTAACTCAAAGGATGCTCCAAAAAGTTAAAGATTTTCCTCACTTACCAATCCATGCAGATATCTACACCCCACCCACTGCCCGACTTTCATCCAGACGGCCGATTTGGAAAAACCCTCCCCCAGCTGACTTTACAATCCAGACAGCTTGGCAAGAGGAATGGGAGACCAAGGAGGTCCCAAACAAACAGCTGGTGATAAACCCCAACCAACAGGTCCCGGGCACCAACCTCCCAAGGAGACAGTGGTCTACACTCAACCGCTTCAGGACTGGACATGGCCCCTGCTTGGCCAGCCTTCACAGATGGGGCAGTAGCCCTAGCCCACTGTGCACATGTGGAGAGGAGCAAACAATGGAACACATCATAGAGGTTTGCCCGCTCCAAAGACTGGAAGGAGGATTACACACCCTCCATACAGCAAACCAGGAGGCAACTGCTTGGCTTAAGGACTTTGCATTCGCTAAATAAATAAAATTGTCATTAGTACCTTGTCTATTTAAGCTGAGCACTGGCGTCGTTAGGACGCAGCAGTGTCTGATCGCTAATCTGATCGCCAACCTGGTCGTTTAATTGTTCACCCACCGTCACGTTGCGGATGCCTGGACTGTATTCACACCTCGGCTGCCTTGGGTTTGACCGTCTTTCACCGGTACCAGTAAGTGTGCTACATTAGCCTTATTCCTCCCGGCGTATTATGATCTGTAAGTCCCTGCCTTAGCAGCCAGTGTGTTATTATTACCAAGCCTGACTGTGTGTGACTGTCTCCTGCTCTGGACCTATAGTGTGCTGTATAGCCCTATGCTTCCTGTTCTGTGAAGACTCCTGTCATTATCTCAGCAGCTTGTGTTACACCTTTTCACCGTAAATAAACTCACTGAAAAACTCACTGGAGACTCTGTGTGCGTCTTATGCTGGCTCGTGAGGGCCAGCGCATGACATTGTTATGTAATAGATTACCTAGACTAAACAGAGGAGCATTGTTGTTGACTTGTTTTTGTTAATGGTTGTTGTTTTTATTACCTTTTTTTGTTATTTTGTTATTGTTTTTTAGTTTTTAAATTACTTTTGTGTTAGTGTCTGACTGTGTGTGCTGTTTGTAAAAAAAAAAAAGGTTCAATAAAAATATTGTGGGAAAAAAAATTGCTCTGATCTGCGTGAAAATCATGGAGAGACTGTTGAGACATCATGGACGTACCTGCTTCAGCTGCACTGAGTCTGAGATGGTGTCATAGCAAAAAATGATCAGCTTACACAACTTGACCGCCAGGTTAATAACTATATTAGCCACAAAATATATATTCAAAAAGTAAACAGTACTGAGTTAGGTATAATAAGATATATTTGACAGTTATGATACATTTTAGGCCAAAACAAACTTGATCTAGGATTAAAAGCAATTAAAATAATGCAGTCACAAGGTTACATGGAAAATGCTTGATTTGCTAGATACATATACTGTAGAAATATATATTCTCTGCATCAATAATGTACTATACATGCATTCATGTAGTATTGCACTGACAATAAACCTCTGAAGTTTTTGCAGATGTCTCTTTTTTATATGTGAAGGTTACCACCATGTGACATAAATTTCTTAAAAATGAGTCATTATTTTCAAGGTCACCCATTAATGGTTTGTACTATTGACTCTTTTCCCACCAGTGTATTAACAAAAATAGAAATCATGATGCAAACACATAAGTCACTAAATTGTTTATTACAATCAGCAGCAAATTCCAGATTATTCAGAATGTGCAAAACTCAAACTGTAAGACTGGGTCACTCAGCAGCTGGGATGTGCAGCTCACACTGGTCTCAGATCAGCAGATCTTAGGCCTGCATCTCTGTAAATAGTGACGCAAGGTCCAGTTTGGGGTGGATCGATCGTTTACCTCTTGCCTAGACAAAAGACAGAAATGGGTGGTGGTTAAATAAAGGAAGTTTAAAACATATTTGGGAAATACACTTGTTGCTAAAAGCCAGTGGTGGGATGTGAATGAATGAATCTTAATTTCGGATAGATTAAAAGAAAATAGAATAATATAACAAAGGCGAAAAAAAATCTAATAAGGTCGAATTAAACAATAACTCCTCTGATTATACAGTTCAACATAGGTTATCTGAAATGGGTGATGGCTGAAGCTGCAGCTTATATTGCCCACCCATATTCCATCCAAGAATTCAAAAGAAAAACAAAACAGGAGTGATTCCAATTCCAATGTGACAATAAAGTACTTCGTTGTTGTATTTAACCACAATTTTCATGTAGCTGCACTGATGTAAAGTTGATTTTACAAGGGCTGGTTTACATTTAAAATCATCTGCTTTTACTGTGGCCTCAGCAATCAGAATGAATTAATACATTCACTTGAATGGAATCTAGTACTTTAACTGAGGGTGTGCATCACTGAGTATGGAGTCACTCAGTCAAAATATGGAGTTTTTAGCAATAAAAGTTTGTCTTGAATGTAAAAGTGTCTCTTCTTGCCCTGGCTTCAAGTGTGGGCAGTGTTTTGTACTTTTATTGCTAAAATATAAAAGGATGCACTACAATGGGTCTCAAATATTTGTAATGTGTCCTGTTACTGCATGAGTTTATTGATGATAGACTATAAACTACACATATAAACTAAATTATATTGATGACTGAACAACTGCCATTCCTCAAAAGATACAGTTATGAACATAACTCACAAAGGATCACACAAGTGATCTGACAAAAAAAAAATACATTAACAAGTGGTTTATTTTACAGTTGATGTGCCAGTCTTTTTCAATTATTCTGTAATTAATACTCACACAATCAAATAAATCTCAGTTCAGTCCCTTTTATATTAAGTGGAAATTGTGCTACTTTGGTTTTGACACTTTACCTATAAAAGCAAAGGATTTCAGTACTTTCCACAGTGGCGACGTCCGTTGTTAAGCGGCTGATTCCCTCCTGCCTAGACGAACGACAGAAATGGATGGTGGTTAGTTTCAAGCAAGTTCAACACTTATACAGGCACATCTCAAAAATTAGAATATCATGAAAAAGTTAAATATTTTTGTCACTCATTTCAGAAAGTGAAACCCATATATAGATTCATTACAGGGACAGTGATATATTGAAAGTGTTTATTTTAATATTGATGATTATGGCTACAGCCCATATTAACCAACACCTCAGCTGCCAACATTTCTATTTAAAAACTATTTTTTAAAGTTTATGTAATATTCTAATTTTTTGCCAAATTGAATTTGGGTTTTTCAGGGGCTGTAAGACATAATCATCCAAATTAAAATAAATAAATGCTTGAAATATATCACTGTCTGTGTAATGAATCGATATATGGATTTCTCTTTCTGAAATGAGTGTCAAAAAATATTGAATTTTTTCATGACATTCTAATTTTTGGAGATGTACCTGTGTTAGGGAAATACACCTGTGAAAGTCAGTGGTGGGATGTGACAAAAATGCTTTGTTTCCCTGACAAGCACCTCAGGAGCCACTCTGTACATGAACAAGAATATTTTCAATACAGGGATTTATGGTGGAACAGCACAATACTGTTCCAGCACCTTTTATGGAAAATCCACAGAATAGGTGTGTGGGTATATTCTGACGCTTTAGAAAATTATATGAATGACTTTATAAATCACTGGTTTGAAAAAGCACTTTTATATTGTTGAGATTTCGGCTCCTGTGGTCTCACCAGTATCCACTATAAACAGGGAGGCTAACCCCTGGCATATGGAAACACATTCTAGCATTAAATGCGCAGCACCAAAGTGCAGCACGTACAAAAACCAGGACTTCAACCAGGATTAACATATTTCATCGTTTTGCTCTCACAAGCGAATACTTAGGAGAAAACAAGCGCGAATCAGCAGTTGGTACTAGCTAGCTACTAGCTAACACTCGTTAGCCAGCACAAAACGGTGCTGTATTGCTCAAAAAAAGTGAGCTTACCACCAACAGGATAAATAAGCGAACAGATGCACATTATTACAAATCACTCACCATTGATGGTTCTCTCACGTTCGTCTTCAGCTTGTCAGTAGTACGGTTCTATGCAGGGCTGCCATCTGTATTGGTCCGGATCACTCCTCTCACTGTGTATCTGCCACCAAGCAGAGAAAACCCCGCACCTCTTTGTTGGACCATGGTGTAGATTTCCGCAAAACCTATAACGCTGTCAGTATTAATATCGTATTTACTCCGTGACCGAGTTAATCCGTGAAAGATTGCAAATGGCGGTCGTAAAGATTCCACTGAAGACGGGTGCTTTTGTGACGTTACGCCCTGACCAATCAGCGGCTCGCAGTCTGTTGACGTCACATCTCGGCTCGCTTCAGCTTGGTTGTACCCTGCCTTCACACGGGCATGAAAATAGTGTCGGTTAAACCGTGCTGGGTACAGTGGAAAGGGCGAGAAAGTGAGTAGAGTAGAAGTAAGTAAGGCCAAGGCGATACTAGTGGAAAAGGACCTTTATTGTCATTCAACTGTACAACCAATCATGTACAGTAGAATGAGATTGTGTTTTACCTATCTACAGTGTTAATCACACACACCCAAAGTGTAGAATCAGAGGGCCGCTGCCATGCAAGGCGCCGCCACAAATTTCCCTCCTCCATTCCATTATTGCTGAGCACCAAGCTGGATGGCAGGAAGTTCCACTTTTATATGGTCTTCAGCATGACCCGCCCGGGATTTGAACCCCTGCCTCCCGGGTGTGGGGCGGATGCTCTATCAACTGAGCCACCACTCTGGTGGTTGAATCCCAATCCATCCTTGGAGTTGGAACGCCGTAAGATTCCATTTTCGCCACTTTGTCATTGAATCCTACTAACTGGATCCCAGCTTGCTGTCGTCTGTCTGCGTCTTTACTGCTGATTATCGAAAGAAATTATGGAACTAATAAGCTGGGCTTTGAACGCAATTGACACTATCTTTTCAATGAGGAAAAGTGCCCCGGGGGAGGTTGTTTGCCCCGCAGGAACGGCTCCTGCGGGCTATTTACGGGAGACAAGTAATTGGAAACTCTTGTGCCTGACTGATCTTTTTATCGAAGATGTAGAAGATTTGTACGTCTTCGTAGTAATGGTGATTGGGATCGTTCTGAATGGATCTGGGATTGTCCTGGTGTACCGCAAATTGTTGAAGATGGATACAACCTATCAAAATGCTGGCCAGGCGAGGTGCATCCATCAAATTGAAAAAATGGAGAGGACCCTGATAGCGACAAATGGAGAACTGTCTCGGAAGGTGGATTACATCATGATTACGCTTAGGTCTATCCACGATGGACTCAACGCCCAGCAATGAAGGATTAAGTACTGAATCTGTAAGAGAATATAAAGTTCCCACTCTGTGATCAGTACTATTCGACTTAATCTCTCCCTCACAAAAATCCTCCTGATCATCTGCAGTCTTTGTTTTTTCAAAACACTGAGCTCATGGCCTTCGGACAGGCAGCTGCATGGACAATTGCCAAGGACAATTGCCAGTAGCCAGACAAAACATCTCCTGCCAAAGAGTCCTTGTTGTTCTTAACTGATACAACACTTACTTCAACATTGCACTCATACTGATCCACAAACTGATGATAAAGATGACTCACTCACTGCTCTCTTTGTGTCCTGTGAACTTTTTTGGTCTGCTGATTGTGCATTGAGGGCTTTTTTTTTCTTTGTAATCATAATATTGATCATATATGACCACTATTCTGAAATCAATGATTTTTTTTGCTCCTTCCTATTGTATTATTTCCTACGCTACCTGTACCCTTCTGTTGGCAGGCGCGTTTCAGATGCAGCCGTGTCACCGGAAATGCAGGTTCATTTTCTGTGTCAAGTCAAATCCCTCGTATGTTATCAGTGATCTGTTATCAGTGATCTGTATCAGTATCTGTTAATGTACTTGGCAATAAATCTTTTCTGAGTTCTGAGTTCTGAGTTCTGAATCCTTATTTAAATCTTATTTAAATCCTCCACCTGAACAACGAGAGCAAGTTTTTAGCCAAAGTCAAATTCCTTATATGTGTTGTGCATACTTGGCCAATAAAGCTGATTCTGATTCTGATGTTGACTATGGGTTCACTGCTCTGACACCATGTGATATTTGGTACGCTTTGGTAGCATCTAACATCAAAAAATACACTTGAGAAACTGATCGTAGTATGTCACTCATCTATATTTTGTCAGCCATCTTTTTCTTCGTATCACATATTTTCACACACCAAATCTCGTGAGACTTGACTCATGGCATGTATAACAGCAACATAGGTGGTCAAACAGTGCCATCTAGTGGGCTGGATGTTACATTTTCCATCATAATTTCAGTTGTTAAATACTAGTACATACCCGTGCATACCCGTCCATGCCCGTAGAAACCAAGTATAAGCAAGTATTTCTGCATGCCCGATGCTGAAGGGCCTCCTCCTCTGTCAGACGGTTGTGTTGTTCATAGTCATGCCTGCGGCGTACTGCTGGAACTTGAGGTGTTTCATGTTTACGGCATCTTTTCTGAAGTGCAGCAGTTCTCCTCATTCTATTGCTCTCCATCTGGTGGGTCTTCTTCTTCGTTCAGACCACTGGTTGAGGGATAGGTGCGTCGTAATTTCAGTTCATGGGCAGGATCATGAAAATAGATGTGAGCAAAAAGTGGCTTTCAACCCTGTTCAGGAAGGCTTGTGCATGCCCGTAGAAACCAAGAAACCAGAGCACCCAGAGAAAATCAGCGCTTTGCTTGGCATTTTACACATTTGTAGTGTAGACTGGCATTCTTCAAGGTTACACATTTTTACTGTGTCAGCACCTCTTTAAAAACGACATTGCTGAGAAAGTGACGCTTTTGCTTAGTTTCTTCACCTTGAGCAACAATACAAAGACTGCTTGATCTGGCAACTCTGCTCGTGGCAATGTAGAATTGGCCATGGCTGCAGAAATCTGTTGTGCAGAAAACATGAATGTGCTGTAAAGACTGGCCCTGTGACTTATTCACTTTGCCAATTTTGAGCCATATGACATCATAAAGACAGATTAGTCTAGGCATCGTGAGTGATGGTCTATATGACATCATAAAGACACATTTGTCTATGAGCCATATGACATCATAAAGACACATTAGTCTAGGCATCGTGAATGATGGTCTATATGACATCATAAAGACACATTTGTCTATGTGCCGTCATACAGACATCATATCTTTATGACGACATTGCGAGTCCTATAATGCCTGAGTTCATAGGCTGTCTTCTGATGTCCTATAAAGGTGACAGATTTCTTGCTTTAATAGTCTGCTAGAGTGATTCCATAATGTCATTCACTGTTGCTGTCATGCTGTCCACTTTTTAACTTTTTAAATTTCTATGAACATACAGTGCTACCCCCCACCATTTTTACATTTCCTATTTTGTGTATACATCTCATATCCACGTAATTCAAAATTTACAGCTTTTTCTTCATTAATCCATGTTTCAGTTATTGCTATAATCCTAAAAGGGGTCTTAACTTGATTTAAAGACTCCTTAATACTATCAGAGTTGGCATTTGGCCCTTTTCCACTAGCCCAGCACACCTCGCCACGTCTCGATTCACTTTGACACGGTTCAGCTCGGTTGTGTCTCCATTACAACCGTGTTAAGCTGGGGTGGGCGGGATTTTTTTTACAGCAAGGCGGCGCCACACTCCCGTGACGTAAAACACGCGACCCAAGCAAAACATAACACATGCATCATGGCGGCTGTACAAGGCGACTCCTCGGTCTGTGGCTTTTTTCACCGTAAATGCCAAAAAGGACCGCCAGACGGGTACAGGCAGCGAGATGAAACACTCTGGAATAGTTCTGCAGCTTCTGGGAGAGCCAAAGACGTGAGGATACAAACTAGGTCATATATGACGGTAAGCTAATGTTGCTAATGCTAGTTTCTATAAGTACGTCGTACTACACTTTAATGTCTGCAAGATACCACTGTTAGGTACTAAAATATGTACGCTGTGTGTGTGTGTTTCAGATGGCTCTGTTGTGGGGAAATTACCGCTTCAAACGGTCGGTCTGGCGTTCAGCACAGCCTGTCACTGATGTCAACAGCCTGTCACTGATGTCAACACAGCTTCACAAACGATCAGTGGTTATAGAGCTTAAGAATGTCTGTAGAAACGTTTATATCCTGTGCAACAAATTGCTCTGATCTGCGTGAAAATCATGGAGAGACTGTTGAGACATCATGGATGTACCTGCTTCTGCAGCACAGAGTCTGAGGTGGTGTCATGGCAAAAAATGATCAGCTGACACAACTTGATCGCCAGGTTAATAACTATATTAGCCACAAAATATATATTCAAAAAGTAAACAGTACTGAGTTAGGTATAATAAGATATATTTGACAGTTATCATGCATTTTAGGCCAAAACAAACTTGATCTAGGATTAAAAGCAATTAAAATAATGCAGTCACAAGGTTACATGGAAAATACTTGATTTACTAGATACATGTACTGTAGAAATATACTGTATATTCTCTGCATCAACAATGTACTATACATGCATTCTGCACTGGGAATTGCACTGACAATAAACCTCTGAAGTTTTTGCAGATGTCTCTTTTTTATATGTGAAGGTTACCACCACGTGGCACAAATTAAATACTGAAAGACTGGAAAAGCTAAGAACAATCCAGCAGTTTGAGAAATCACTTTTGGTTTGGTGTAAGTCTGTCAACAGAATTATGAACCATAAAGCAGTTTGTGTTAAAATGTTAAATCCCATTAAACCTAATCCGGGGGCTTCCAATCATGTGTCATGGGGGGCCAAGACCCTGCAGGTTCTCTCTTCTACCCAGTCTCTTCAGCAGGTGCTCTCACTGATCAGCAGTCAGTAGAAGAAGTTCAGTGGAATCTGCTGTTGAAGACACTGGTTGGAGGTAAAGCCTGCAGGGTCTTGGCCCTCCATGGCACATGATTAGACATCCCCGCCCAAACCCATTATGATGAAGAGCAGATGCTAATATGGCCCAGAATTCCTCCATATACTGGTACTGTCACTAAAGTATGCAGGGTCTTCTGTGATGGCACATCCAACAATACAGTCTTCAGTTAATAAAATAATTGTTTTGGTTACTTTTTTCTTTAAAATGAGCCATTATTTTCAAGGTCACTGATAAATCCTTTGTACAGTTGACTCTTTTCCCACCGGTATCTTAACACACAAAATAGAAAATCATGATGCAAACACATAAGTCACTAAATTGTTTATTACAATCAGCAGCAAATTCCAGATTATTCAGAATGTGCAAAATTCAAACTGTAAAAAAAAAGAAAAAAAAACTGGAATGGGTCACACACGCCAGCCACGCTGCCTCACTGAGAAGCAACTGGATCGGCCCCTTGTACTGGTCCTGGTTCAGCAGATCTTCAGCCTGCATCTCTGTAAATAGTGAGGCAAGGCCCAGTTGGGGTGGACAGTTTCCCTCTTGCCTAGACAAAAGACAAATGGGTGGTGGTTAATTAAAGCAAGTGTAAAACATATTTGGGAAATACACTTGCTGCTAAAAGCCAGTGGTGGAATGTGAATTAATGAATGAATCTTTATTTCAGATTGATTAAAAGTAAAGATTAAAAGAAAATAGAATAATATAACAAAGGGGAAAAAATCTAACAAGGTCAAATTAAACAATATCTCCTCTGATTATACAGTTCAACATAGGTTATCTGAAATGGGTGATGGCTGAAGCTGCAGCTTATATTGCCCACCCATATTCCATCCAAGAATTCAAAAGAAAAACAAAACAGGAGCGATTACAATTTGAATGTGACAATAAAGTACTTCGTTGTTGTATTTAACCACTATTTTCATGTAGCTGCACTTCTGTAAAGTCGATTTTACAAGGGCTGCGTTACATTTAAAATCATCTGTTTTTACTGTGGCCTCAGCAATCAGAATGAATTAATACATTCACTTGAATGGAATATAGTACTTTAACTGAAGGTGTGCATCACCGAGTATGGAGTCGCTCAGTCAAAATATGGAGTTTTTATCAATAAAAGTTTGTCTTGTCTGTAAAAGTGTCTCTTGTTGCCCTGGCTTCAAGTGTGGGCGGTGTTTTGTACTAGCATTGCTAAAATATAAAAGGAAGCACTACAATGGGTCTCAAATATTTGTAATGTGTCCTGTTACTGCATGAGTTTATTGATGATAGACTATAAACTACACATATAAAGTAAATTATATTGACGACTGAATAACTCACATTCGCCAAAACATACAGTTATGAACATAACTCACAAAGGATCACACAAGTGATCTGACAAAAAAATAAATACATTAACAAGTGGTTTATTTTACAGTTGATGTGCCATATTCACACAATCAAATAAATCTCAGTTCAGTCCCTTTTATATTAAGTGGAAATTGTGCTACTTTGGTTTTGACACTTTACCTATAAAAGCAAAGGATTTCAGTACCTTCCACAGTGGCGAGGTCCGTTGTGGGGCGGCT
Source organism: Pholidichthys leucotaenia (assembly GCA_020510985.1). Lineage (NCBI taxonomy): Eukaryota > Metazoa > Chordata > Actinopteri > Cichliformes > Pholidichthyidae > Pholidichthys > Pholidichthys leucotaenia. Next base: position 115,619,939 of record CM035849.1, on the reverse strand, counting down.
GCTTTCCACTTGCCAAGATGAACGACAGAAATGGATGGTGGTTAGGTTCAAGCAAGTTCAACACATATACAGGTACATCTCAAAAATTAGAATACCATGAAAAAATTCAATATTTTTGTCACTCATTTCAGAAAGTGAAACCCATATATAGATTCATTACAGGGACAGTGATATATTGAAAGTGTTTATTTTAATATTGATGATTACGGCTACAGCTCATATTAACCAACACCTCAGCGGCCAACATTTATATTTAAAAACTATTTTTTAAAGTTAATTTTATGTAATATTCTAATTTTTTGCCAAATTGAATTTGGGGTTTTCAGGGGCTGTAAGCCGTAATCATCAAAATTAAAATAAATAAACGCTTGAAATATATCACTGTGTAATGAATCTATATAATATACGGATTTCTCTTTCTGAAATGAGTGACAAAAAATATTGAAGTTTTTCATGACATTCTAATTTTTGGAGATGTACCTGTATTAGGGAAATACACCTGTGAAAGTCAGTGGTGGGATGTGACAAAAATGCTTCGTTTCCCTGACAAGCATTGCAGGATCCACAGAATAGGTGTGTGGGTCTATTCTGACGCTTTAGAAAATTATATGAATGACTTTATAAATCACTGGTTTGAAAAAGCACTTTTAATATGACGAGATTTCGACTCCTGTGGTCCATTTCACCAGTATCCACAATATAAACACTGAGGGAAGCTAACCCCTGGCATGTGGAAACACATTCTAGCATTAAATTGCACACAATTTAATGCGCAGCACCAAAGTGCAATACGTACACAAACCAGGACTTTAACCAGGATTAACATATTTCATCGTTTTGCTCTCACAAGCAAATACTTAGGAGAAAACAAGCGCAAATCAGTAGAGTTGGCTACTAGCTAGCTAGCTAGCTACTAGCTAAAACTCGTTAGCCAGCACAAAACGGCGCTGTATGGCTCAAAAAAAGTGAGTTTACCACCAACAGGATAAATAAGCAAATAGATGCACATTATTACAAATCACTCACCATCGATGGTTCTCTCACGTTTGTCTTCAGCTTGTCTGTAGTCCAGTTCTATGCTGGGCTGCATCTGTATTGGTCCGGGTCGCTCCTCTCACTCTGCCACCAAGCAGAGAAAACTCCGCACCTCTTCGTTGGACCACGGTGTAGAGTTCCGCAAAACCTACAACGCTGTCTGTATTAATATCGTATTTACTCCGTGACCGAGTTAGTCCGTGAAATATTGCAAATGGCGGTCGTGTAGATTCATCAGAAGACGGTCGCTTTCGTGACGTTACGACCTGACCAATCAGCAGCGACCAGGCTGTTGACGTTACATCTCGGCACGACTCAGCACGGTTGTACCCTGCCCTCGAGCAGGCACGAAAATAGCGCCTGTTAAACCGTGTTGGGGCTAATGGAAAGAGCAACAAAGCGTGCTGAGCTGTCCCATGTTGGGCTAAGCGGGGCTAGTGGAAAAGGGCCTATAGAGACTCCTACTATTAATATGAATTACTGTCAATGTCTGATCCGAGTTCATAATTCCATTTAATTGTTGTTCATCATAATAAGTACACTTTCTTGTTAATATGATTAAAGTAGTTATTATCTGGATCAATATCACCTAAAATATCTTGCGGTTGCTGTTCAGTGGTTACAAAGGTTTCAGCTTCAATTTGACCTAATACACTTCCGTCATTAAATAAGGAAGGATGATTGGTTGAAGTGCTGATCATAAGTTGTGTCAACAATGTACACCAAAAAGAAAAAAGAGAGAAAAAACAAAACAAAAAAAAGACAAAAATTTCCACTCACAATCTAACTGCACTGTTATTCGTGCATAAGAGCTAAGATTTAAATTAGTCTAATTCCTCTATATCTCTAATCATTATTACTTTAGCTTCTTCTGGAGTGCCAAGCAGTTTTATCCACACCTTACAATTCTTTGTCCATGTCAATTGCATTTTCCATTTTCTGAGAGCCCTGGCTTGTCTAGCTATTTCAGAGTTCTTTTTTGTTAAATGTTTGTTTACACAGACAGCTGTTCCTCTCAATTTTCTTGCTTGTTGCAGAAGATCAGTTTTTGCTTTTCTGTTGACAAATCGGATGATAATTGCTGGTTTTCCGTTACTGTCTTTTCTAGGAAATGTGTGGCAAGCTGAAATAATCTTATTGTCCACAACAGTGTTTTTAGAGTTGAAAAATTTCAATACCTCTGCTGCTCAAGATTGTGTGATTCTCTCAATGTCTCATCCTCCCCATCCTGGTTATCAACTCCAGCTGTCACACGTGCCTGGTGTTAAGACCGCTCACAATGACATAATCCATTCTTGTATATTGTTCTAATTCATCCACACGTCTAAGAAATTAATTTTCTTGTCTTTTTCCATAATTTCAGTCTTTAGTTCATGCACTTGTTCCATAAGGCCAATAAGCAGTTTGTTGTTTTGCTATCTTAGATATTTCTTAAGACATAAAATTTAGTGAGAGTTTGATCTCCTGCAACTCCTCTCCATTTGTCTGATTCTTTTTCGGAGGCATAATGACTAGTCTGACTGGGATCAAAGGAGAGGCTTACCTATTGGGGGCATCAGCTGGCTTTGTCATCTAATAGCTATTATCTGGCAGTGAGGCCAAAGCTCTCCTGATGGTTAGTGAGGGTCGCTAGTAGGAGTCGTAGCCTGATAGCTAGTGAAGGTCGCTAACTGGTGTTGTCATCTGGTAGCTGGATCTGCCAAGGCTCCCTCGGTAGCTAGTGGAGGCCTCTAGCTGGCGTCGCAGCCTGATAGTGGGCATCCAGCGGTGAAGCCGAAGCTCCCTCTGTCCAAGTAGGTGCCTCCAGCTAGTGTCGTCGTCTGGTAGGTGGTGTGTTCACCAGTTCTCCCACTTCTATCGTCTCCTTCCTCGGCGTTGCTGTTTCCGTTTCTCCCTCTCAGCCAACTGACTCCCAGCAGCGTTCTAAAACCAGTTTGACTTCAACTTTCTTGTAAATTTGCAACTTTTTCCTCTTTAACTCGCAACCTTTTCTCAAAAAGCGCCTGGAAGCTTAATGAAAGTTTACCGTGCTGTCAGCGCCAGTCATGGTTCACCTTAACTCAGGCATGCCATTCAAGGTAGTTGATCGAGAATATGGATACAAGCAGCTGAATTGAACTTTCTTTACATAGTGGCTTGCTCATAATTACACCTATGAGACTGGCAGTTTAGGAGAGGTGTTGCAGGTTTGGTCATCTGTCTGAGATGCCTCCTAGATGCCTCAGACTGAAAATATTTCAGGCATGTTCCACCTGGTGCTCAGAGGCAGACCCAGGACACAACTGGCTTAAGCACAATTCATAGTGCCAAAAATGCACTGGTATGCATGCGAACACAGTGGACGCATTTGTGTGCAAACCCTATGCAGAGGGTAAGCGCTGACCGAGTGCATGCAACCCTAAAAAAGTGAGTGCATGTACAAGAATGCAGTGGTCGTGTGATAGACTGATTTTATTAATCACTTGTTAACATGTAATTACAGTCAGTTTAAACAGTGTGTTAATACAAGGGCTTAAACAAAGCTTTCTTTTTTAATGTGTACTGTATATATACAGTATATAGTAACACTGCTACTGTACATATTTTATTGTATCGCCCCTTTTATGGAGAAAATGGTAAATACATAAAGGGTTAGCCTAGGTATCATAAATGATAAGATGCAGTATTTAAAATGCTCCATTCCATTGTTTGTGCCTCTTCAATAGTTAAGTTCCACTACCAAGTTGCATGTATGCATGACGAAAAAAAAAATCAACCTGTCACAGCGTCAGCTGGTCATGGGAGGGGTAATCAGCTGATTTCCAGCAGCTGGCAGCAGTTTAAGAGGAAGGCGGAAGTCGCTGCGAAACACACAGAGGAGAGGAGAGACGGGAGAGACTCAAGGAGGAAAGATCTTTCCTAGATGACTGGAGCAACCAAAGGAGCGTCGGACCACAGGAAGGCTACAAGAGACCTGCAAGTGTCGACACATCGACTCCGAGAAACGGGAAGTTGGTATTGCCCAGAAAGTAGGACGCCTGGTCATGGGGAATCCACAGCGCACCTGGAGTGAGGGGTGCGCTCTCACTGGCCTAAGGTCCTGTCGCCCCTCAATCCGGGTGCGCTCCGGGAGCAGTCTGACTTGATGGAACATGCCACGGATGTTGCTGCTGATAGCAACCGCATGCTCCCGAAATTTCAGCAGCACAGCCAACAGAGAGGGATCCAAAGTTGGTCCAGCAAGGAGCAGTCTGTTTAGGTTCTGACCTCTGAATTTGAATGAACAATTGAAGACCACCCGATTTTTCCCATTATGTGTCACCATATGATGGGGGATATACCAGCTGGTGGGTGTGTCTTCTCTGCCTGGCTCCAACTTCTTGATATAGCCGGCTGTTACCAGCTTCTGGATTTCAGCATTATAAGCTTCAGCTTCAGCTTATAATGCTGTGGGACTCCCGAAACAGCTGAGGTGTACCGGCAGGCCAAGCGGAGTGCAGCTCGGGTGGTTGCTGAAGCAAAAACCCGGGTATGGGAGGAGTTCAGTGAGGCCATGGAACAAGACTTTCGGTCAGCCTCGAAGAGATTGTGGTAAACTGTCCGGCGGCTCAGGAGGGGAAAGCAGGTCCCTGTCCACACTGTGTATGGTGCGGATGGGGCACTGTTGACTTCGACTGGGGATATTGTTGGGCGGTGGAAGGAATACTTTGAGGATCTCCTCAATCCCACTGATACGCCCTCCACAGAGGAAGCAGGGTTTGGGGACGAGGGGGATGACTCGCCTATCACAGGGGCTGAGGTCACCAAGGTGGTTAAAAATCTCCTTGGTGGCCGGGCCCCGGGGGTGTATGAGATTCGCCCTGAGTACCTCAAGGCCCTGGATGTTGTAGGGCTGTCATGGTTGACACGCCTCTGCAACATTGCGTGGAGGTCGGGGGCAGTGCCGTTAGCATGGCAAACCGGGGTGGTGGTTCCTCTCTTCAAAGAAGGGGAACGGAGGGTGTGCTCCAACTTTAGAGGGATCACTCTCCTCAGCCTCCCTGGGAAGGTCTGTGCCAAGGTACTGGAGAGGAGAGTCCGGCCATTGGTCGAACCTCGGATTCAGGAGGAGCAATGTGGTTTTTGTCCTGGCCGTGGCACATCGGACCAGCTTTTTACCCTCTCGAGAATTCTTGAGGGTCCGTGGGAGTTTGCCCAACCAGTTTACATGTATTTTGTGGACTTGGAGAAGGCATTTGACTGCATTCCTCGTGGTTTTTTGTGGGGGGTGCTTCGGGAGTATGGGGTATCGGGCTTGTTGTTGCGAGCTATTCGGTCTCTGTACGACTGTTGTGAGAGTTTGGTTCGTATTGCCAACACTCGGTCGGAGTCATTCCCAGTGAGAGTTGGACTCTGCCAGGGCTGCCTTTTGTCACCGATCCTGTTCATAATTTTTATGGACAGGATTTCTAGGCACAGCCAGGGAATGGAGGGTGTCATGCTTGGTGACCACAGGATCTCATCTCTGTTGTTTGCAGATGATGTCCTGTTGGCTTCATCCAGCAGTGACCTACAGCTCATGCTGGGACGGTTTGCTGCTGAGTGTGAAGCGGCTGGGATGAGAATCAGCACCTCCAAGTCCAAGTCCATGGTCCTCAGCCGGAAAAAGGTGGATTGTCCTCTCTGGGTTGGGGACAGGCTCCTGCCCCAAGTGGAGGAGTTTAAGTATCTTGGGGTCTTATTTACGAGTGAGGGGAAAATGGAGTGAGAGATTGACAGACGGATCGGAGCAGCATCTGCAGTGATGCGGACATTGTACTGGTCTGTTGTGGTGAAGAGGGAGCTTAGTTCTAAGGCAAAGCTGTCGATTTATCAGTCAATCTACGTTCCTACTCTCACCTATGGTCACGAGCTTTGGGTAATGACTGAAAGAACAAGATCGCGGATACAAGCGGCTGAAATGAGCTTTCTCCGTAGGATTGCTGGACTCACCCTCAGAGATAGGGTGAGGAGCTCAGTTATCCGGGAGAGGCTCAGAGTAGAACCACTGCTCCTCCACATTGAAAGGAGTCAGTTGAGGTGGTATGGGCATCTGATTAGGATGCCTCCTGGACGCCTCCCACTTGAGGTGTTTCGGGCACGTCCCACTGGGAGGAAACCCCGGGGCAGACCCAGGACTCGGTGGAGAGACTATGTCTCCCAGCTGGTCTGGGAGCGCCTTGGTATCCTCTCTGAAGCGCTGGAGCAGGTGGCTGGGGAGAGGGAAGTCTGGGCTTCTCTGCTTGAACTGCTGCCTCCGTGACCCGGACCTCCGGAAAAGCGGTAGAAGATGGATGGATGGATGGAAGCTGCAGCTTTCTCCAGGTCTCTCACCAGCCTCTTTTCAGTGGCCCACAGCTGAGGTAGGACCACTTCTTCTGGTGCCTGGAGTAAGGGCGTGTGTGGCATGCACAGAAGGGGGGTGGCATACCTGTAGATACCATCTATCTCTGTTCTTACCGTTCTGCTCACCAGCAAGGCAAGAGCTTTGTTATCCTGCTGTGAACTTGTGCAAGCCTTTTCACTCCACCATGGCAGAAGGTCCATTTGCCACAACTTCTCGACCTGGCTGTAGATACCTGCTTGTGGTGACAGAGATGAAGTGAACAAACACTACTGTTCAGCTAGATAATGCTTCATACCTTGTGCTGGTCCCTGAAGTGTCCATCCTAGACGTGTCCTCACAGCTGCAGGTGCTCCAGCTAGCCCCAAATGTATTGGTTGGACAGGGATGATCAGATGTGGATGATCTGAACCAATAAGCAGGACTGGGCGCACTCAGTGAAGTGTCTGCAGTGGTAAATCTCTCAGGTGCTTATATCGTCTCTTAAGAGCCTCGACAGGTTGTGTGTGCTCAGCCAGCCCCAGACATTTTGCAGTGAATGCTCTGTTCACAGGGAAAATCCGATGTGGTTCAGCAGCTCAGGCAACGTGAATGAAACCCTGGCACCATGTAAAATCTGCAGCTCCTGTCTGACGGTTCTTAAGGGAAGGTCCTCTGGCTCTCCTTTCAGGCCAAGCTGTTGAGCTGCGGGGTTGAGGAGAATGATGCACTCCGAGCCATCATCCAGGATTGCATGTCCCTCCATAGTTCTGTCTCCATTCCTCATCACTACTTTGCTGACCTTTAGCAGCACCTTTCGTCCCTCTAATGGTCTGTCGATATATAGGACCTCCTCTGTGTTGTTACTGAGTGGGGCTCTGATGTGCTCTGACTTTTCTTCTGGCCTTTCTCTGCCCTCAGTAGCTCTCTCATTAATATCATGCAGTGCAAGCAGGTGTCTTTTAGTACAAGTCTTGCAATGCATTTTAAGCTTGCAGTCAGCAGCTCAGTGACCCCGTCCACAGCGCTAGCAACAATGGTTCTCTTTTACCCAGATCTGTTTCTGAGTGGCGCTAAGCATCTTGAAATTAGTGCATTTATTAAGAGAGTGCTTATCATTGTCACAATAGGGGCAGTATTTCTTATTGATCTCTGTTGCATTTGGCACTGAAGCTACCTCTCTCTGAGAAGTGGTGGCTGCTGTGTTCAGTAGAACTGCTGAGTGCTCCATTGTGAACTTGGCTGGTTTTCTTTGACCTTTGAGCTTCACGTGCTTCTCTCTCTTAGAGCTGCTGTTGAATCTGATGTTATCTTTCTGCACTTGGAGCTCGTACTCAAGCCAGTCAGCCAGATCAAGAAGCGTTGGTATGGGTACCCTCAGAGGATGGATATAGTGGCAGAAGCTGGAGCGTAGATCATGAGGTGTCATGAATCCCCGTGTGCTTTTACACAGCGCAAGGAGGAGGAGAGATGGATTCAGGCACAGGTTACACCACAGACAAATTTATTAACATAGAGTCCCAAAGTGCAGACATACAAAAATGCAAAATGAGAAACACTTACAGTTCACAACGTAACGTGTAGCAGGCAGGCCATAGCGTAACATGGCAGAGCAAAACCCCAAAGGCAGGAACAACACAATCATCCAGCAATGAAACAAAGAACATGAGCTGGTTAAATACACAAACTGGATGAACAAATGATTGGGAACACCTGAGCGCGGCAGCAGGGCAGTAATCACAAGACAGAACAGTTAAGTGTCGAGAGAGAGAGAGAGAGCGTGGTCTGGCTGGCAGACTGACAGGCAATGCCAACACCAAGTGCAGACTACCACATGCTACCTGACAGCCTGCCAGTCAGAATCGAAAAACCACACAACAACTCAGAAGGGATGCAAAATAACACAAGACCTGACAAAGGAAAACTAGACAATACACAGATGATAAAATAGGACACACAAAGGAGAATCATGGAACCGAGCCAGGAGGACAAACTGGCCAGGTTCATGACAAAGCCCCCCTCTCAAGGGATGGATTCTAGATACCCAGCGCACCAACAAAAATAAAAAAAAAGACAAAACCTGCTCCCCCCCCCCAAACAGGTCAGGAGGGAACAAAAACAACCCCGCTCAGGGCCCACAACAGAGAAATGCAAACAATAACCCCCCCCCCCCCAAGTCCAGAGGCGTGGAGGCTCGGGAGGCCACCCAGAGTCCCAGGCCCAGAGTCCGGTGGCCTACCGGAAAACATGGGCCACCCGACCCAGAGACTCAGTCCTTCAGGTGGCCGCCCAGCACTGTTGAGCCACCAGGACCGGAGGGGCAAAGCAGGAGGAGGCTTATCCACCGGGAGGCTCACTGGTGGGCGGCTGGACTGTAGGAGGGAAACCTCAATGGCTACTGGTGGCGGAGGAAGGGGGGCCACGATGGTGTCTGGCAGGGAAGAGGAGGGGACCTCGACGACGTCTGGCTGAGGAGGGGAGTAGGGAACCATGACGGCATCAGGAAGAGGTGGAGAGGGGACCATGACGGTGTCAGGATGAGGAGGACAGGGGACCACGATGGCATCAGGATGAGGAGAGGAGGGGACAGTGCCTTTACTGGCCCCTGAAAGGATAACTGTATCAACCGCGGGGTCCCAGTCTGGGACATGGTTGCACCCATGGTGGACCCCATCTGGGCCATGGCTGCACCTGCGATGGACCCCGACTGAGCCAATGTTGCACCTGCGATGGACCCCAATTGGGCTAAAGTTGCACCCACGGTGGTTCCAGCTTGGGACTTGGCTGCACCTGCGGTGGCTCCGGGCTGGAGCTCTGCTGCACCCACAGTGGTCCCGGTCTGGGACATCACAGCACCCATAATGATGTCCACAGTGAGGGAAGCCAGGGTCGCAGCGACCTCAGGCAGCGATCCTGGATCTTTGGCGGCCTATGGTGGTGTTAACCGCTCTCTGGCGACCCTGGAAGGGAACTCAGACACAGTGGAGAGAGAGACAGGGTCACCCGACGAGGTGAGCCCGGGTGCAGTGGCGGGCTGCTCCTGGCTCTCCTCACTAAGAGTCAGGCAAGATGGCTCCAAAACAGGTGGGAGAGAAACTAAGGAGCATACTTGCCTGAACTCGGGCTCCACTACCGTCCAGGACTCCGACAATCCAGGAAGCGAAGGCTTATCAGGCTGTGGTGGCGCTGCACCCACGGAGGTCCTGGGTTGAGACGAAACCCCCGCGTCGACCTCGACCAGAGAAGCTGGGCTTTCATCGTCTTCGGTGGATTGGACCGGAGCTACAGAGACCCCTGGCGGTGATGGATCCTCTCCGGTGACCCTAGGAGAAGGCTCAGGAGCAAGAGGAGAGGAAAAGTGGTTAGGGTTGTTGGCAGCGTCAGGACCCAGCGAGGTGAGTTCAGTTGCAGTTGGCGGCTGCACCCGACTCTCCTCACCAAGAGCCAGGCAAGAGTGCTCCAACTCTAAACGGAGAGAAACAAATGAGAGTACTTGCCTGGACTCAAGCTCCACCGCCGTCCAGGACTCCATTGATCCCGACGACGACGTCCTGGGCCCGGCCCCCAGGAGGTCCAGCTTGCTGGGTGACTCTGCTGCCGCGGCCTCCGCAGCAAGCATGATGGTGGTCGCAGTCACGAGGCCCCCAGTTGACATCTCCCATGCTGGTAGTTCATCCGGCGTGGCAGCAGGGGGCTGCCTCACCACTGACCCCGGGACAGGATCTTCCAGGGCCTCAGGCTCCTCCTCCCTCTGGCGTCTTGGTTCACGGGCCAGCGGACTCTCAGGAACACACAGAGAAGACACGGAGGGGACTGGTGAGGGGTTAAGACATGCCGCTGTTGTAGAGAACTTAGGGGACTGCTGGGCCTGAGTCTCATGACCAGGGAACAGGCAAAATTGTTCATCAGTAATAGGAGTTAAATGAGAAAGAACTTGCCTGTTCTCCTGGTTCTTGATGTTTCCAGCAGCATCTGGAGTGCTTGCATTCCCCTCCGTGTCCATGGCAGGCCACGGCTCCTCTGTATGTAGCGGAGTTGCCTCCCAAAGGGGCAGTGAGGGAGATGAATCCAGGGAGAAAACTGCCCTCCCCACCTTGGCGGATGTAAAAGCTGAGGAGGAGGTGGCTGCTGGAGGGGAAAATGGCTGCGTGGCAGAATTCCCCTTCTCCTATAAAAAAAGATTTGCTGGCATAGAAGCAGCAGGATGTTTCCAGCAGGCCCTCTGTGATCAGCGGTGATGAGAGGAAGGGGAAGGTGGGGTTGAGGAGGCTCTGAGGTTGGAGCATGCTCGGCTTCAGGCACAGGCTCCGACTCCCTCGAAGTAAGCTCCTTCAACTCCTGGCCCAATTCCGGGAGGAGCCACGGCTTCACCTCCAGTAGGAGGTCTGTCTCCACCAGCAGCACCAGTCAGCGTTCCTCCAGCTCTTCTGCAGATGAAGTGGACCAGGGCTCGGGAAGAGGAAGTGGGGCTGTCGTGGGAGAGGCTGGAGGCTTCTTACGGCGGGGGCGCTTCCTCCTTGCTGTGGATGGCTCGGACATCAAAACCCCCACTATCAGCTCATCGCAGGGCAGCGAGTAGAAGGAGCGGAGAAGTTCCATAGTGTCCGGGGAAGGAGGCAGAGTGGCTGCGGGGAAGACTGGAGACTTCTTCCTCGCTGGAGATGGCTCTGGCGTCGAAGCCCCCTCCATCAATATCTCACATGGCAGCAAATAGAGGGAGCAGAGAAGCTCCATAGCGTCCAGGTGGTCCCAAAGACGAGGAAAAGCCCGCATGAGCCGTGTCGCCTGACCCTCCATGATTGTCTCGGGGGAACGGGAGTCCACCATCTGCATCCAGATGTCCTCCAAATGGTAAAGCGCTTGCTGCAGCACCTTGTCCATGGCGAGCTCGCAGTCAGAGGAGGTAAAAAACCAGTTCAAACCAAAAAGAAAAAATAACGTCTGGGTGTAACCCGCTGAATCCTTTTATGGCTGGATGATTCTGTCAAGAATCCCTGTGCGCATGAGGGAGCTTTCCTAGTAGGCGGGAAACATGGGAACCGCACTGTAGCTCAATTTTACCCTTCCTACCCAGTTGCTCCAACATGCTCACAAAGAAGCGCACTCAAAGTGCAAACATTCAGAAGCCTTGGGAGTCACTACAGTGGTGTGAAAAAGTGTTTGCCCCTTCCTGATTTCTCTTTTTTTTTTGCATGTTTGTCACACTTAAATGTTTCAGATCACCAAACAGATTTAAATAATAGACAAAGATAACACAAGTAAAACGTCCGGCGCCACACGAGTCGGCTGCCTTTTGCAACAGCGGCTCAATTCTGAGTTTTTTTTTTCTTTCTTTCTTTACACACTTTATACATCACGGACACACAGATCGCCCCAAAATGCCTCCCGAGCCGGCGGACGGAGCCACTGTTTACAGCAGGAGACGGTACAGCAGGGAACAGCTGCTTGGACTTAATCGCCACTCGGTGCTGACAAAAAAACTCGACGTACCGAGAGAAATAAGGCGAAAACGACGTGGTTGTCGGGCTGGTGTTAGACAGCGGACAAGGAGTATAAGGTACAGACCCACCTTCCCATCCGTTATTATGGGGAATGTACGCTCTATACTGGGAAAGGTAGATGAGCTAGCGGCTATCTGCCGTTACGATAGCACATACCGGGAGTGCTCTCTCCTTTTGTTTACTGAGACGTGGCTAACTGAACTAGCAGCAGATGCTAACATTGAGCTGGAGGGTTTCCACATGATAAGGGCAGACTGAACACCAGACAGTGGCAAAGCAAGGGGCGGTGGAGTGATAATGTATGTTAACAACAACTGGTGCAGACCGGGACATATCACTGTTAAACAACGTCACTGCAGCAAAGACATTGAGTTGCTAGCTGTTAGCATGTGGCCTACATATCTCCCGAGAGAACACTCACACGTGATCTGCATTGTTGTTTATGCAAATCCGACGGCGAACGCTGGGACAGCGCGTGACATCATCCATTCAGTAACCAGCAGGCTGCAGACAGAACACCCAGATGCTCTTCTCCTCATCTCAGGCGATTTCAACCATGTTTCACTGTCTCCCATTCTACCCACGTTTACCCAGTATGTCACATGCCACACTAGAGACAATAAAACACTGGACTTATTCTACGCAAACACTAAGGAGGCGTACACCTCATCACAACTCCCCCAACTCGGGAGATCGGATCACAACTTGGTTCATCTCCGGCCGGTGTACAAACCCCTAGTGCACAGACAACCCCCGGCCATGCGCACAGTGATGTTATGGTCTGAGGAGGCAATGGACACTCTAAAGGGCTGTTTTGAAGCCACCGCCTGGAAGCAGCTCTGCGATCCACATGGTGAGGACATCGATGGCCTCATTCACACCTTCACGGGCTACCTCAGCTTCTGTGCGGACAAATCCATTACCACCAAGACCATACGGTGTTGCTCAAACAACAAACCCTGGATCAACCCTGAGATTAAAACACTTCTGAGAGAGAAGAAGAAGATCTTCAGGTCGGGGAACAGGGAGATGCTGAAGTCCGTACAGAGGGAGCTGAGGAGAAAGATCAGAGAAGGCAAGGACAGCTTCAGGAGGAAGATGGAGGACAAGCTGCAACAGAGCGACATCAATGGGGTCTGGAGAAACCTCAAAACCATCTCTGGGCTCCAGAATACCTTCCCCCAGGCCACGGGGGGCAGGGAGTGGGCGAACAATCTGAATTTGTTTTTCAATAGGTTTGACCAACCGCCCTCCCCCCTGACTGCACAACAACCACTGCTGCCTGTAAAGACATCAAGTCCTGCTGCCCACTCCCCACTCCACCAACAACACCCCCCACTCCCAACACACAGCCCCCCATCCTGACCCTGACCAGGACACAGGTGAGGACGGAGCTGAGGAAGATCAAGGCGAGGAAGGCGTCGGGACCGGACGGCATTAGCGCAAAGCTCCTCAAGTTCTGTGCAGACCAGCTGTGTGGGATTGTGACGTACATCTTCAACCTGAGCCTGAAGCTGGGGAGGGTACCACAGCTGTGGAAAACATCTTGTGTGGTACCTGTACCAAAAACTTCCCACCCCAAAGACCTGAACAGCTACAGACTGGTGGCCTTGACGTCCCACTTGATGAAGACCCTGGAGAGACTGCTCCTTGCTCACCTCCGCCCCCTGGTGGAACCAGCGATGGATCCACTCCAGTTCGCCTACCAGCATGGCATTGGGGTGGAGGATGCGGTGATCTTCCTCCTTCACCATTCTCTGTCCCACCTGGAGAAGCCCGGGAATGTGGTGAGGATCATGTTCTTTGACTTCTCCAGTGCTTTCAACACCATCCAACCGATGATCCTGAAGGACAAACTGCTGCGCGCAGGGGTGGACCAGCACCTGTCATCATGGATCCTGGACTACCTCACAAACCGGCCTCAGTTTGTGAGAACCCGGGACTGTGTGTCCGACACGATCATCAGTAGCACGGGGGCCCCCCAGGGAACAGTGTTGGCTCCCTTCCTGTTCACTCTTTATACTGCGGACTTCTCACACAACACAACACACTGCCATCTACAGAAGTTCTCTGATGACTCTGCGATCGTTGGCCTCATCTCCAATGGAGATGAAGCTGAGTACAGAGGGCTTATCCAGGACTTCGTGGACTGGTGCCATCGGAACTGCCTCCAGATCAACGCGAGGAAAACTAAGGAGCTGGTGGTGGACTGCTGCAGGCAAGGACAACCCCTCACAGCACCAGTAAATATACATGGAACAGACATTGAGATGGTGACATCCTACAAGTACCTGGGTGTTCATCTGAACAATAAACTAGACTGGTCACACAATACTGATGCACTCTACAAGAAGGGACAGCGCAGGCTGTTCCTACTGAGGAGACTCAGGTCTTCTGGTGTACAAGGGGCGCTGCTGAAGACATTCTATGACACAGTGGTGGCATCAGCCATCACTTTTGGAGTGGTCTGCTGGGGCAGTGGCATTACTGCAGCCGATAGGAAGAGACTGAACAAACTGATCAAGAAAGCTAGTTCTGTCCTGGGGCAGCGCCTTGATCCGGTGGAGGAGACAGGAGAGAGAAGGACGGTGGCTAAACTGTCATCTCTGCTGGAGTCCGAGTTCCACCCTATGCAGGACATACTGAATGCACTGAGGAGCTCATTTAGCAGCAGACTACATCATCCCAGGTGCACAACCGAGAGGTTTTGCAGGTCCTTCCTACCAACGGCTGTCAGACTGTACAACCTAAGCAGGGCTGCTCGCAGAGATAGCAAAAAGACGTAACAACCTAATAGTTTTTTCAATGCAAAAGATGCAATAGACTTACACAATGGTCCCCTCCGGCATACAACTAGGAAAATACCGGTAGCTACGGAGGGTGAGAATATGTATGGGCACATAATCATACCATGTAGGATAACTAAGTAGACGGTTGTGCTGTTTCATCCCATCTAGCAACAATGCTCTGCACTGTGTGTGTTTATACATTTACATATTTATTCCATCTAGCTACAATGCTCCGCACTGGGTGTGTTTATGTTTATGTTTATATTTATATATCTATATATTCATTCCATCTAGCTACAATGCTCTGCACTGTGTGTTTATATATCTACATATTATTCCATCTAGCTACATTGCTCTGCACTGTTTATATATTTACATATTTTTTCCACCTAGCTGCAATGCTCCGTACTGTGTGTTTATATATATCTACATATTATTCCATCTAGCTACATTGCTCCGCACTGTGTTTATATATTTACATATTTATTCCATTTAGCTGCAATGCTCCGTACTGTGTGTTTATATACTCATATATTTATCCCATCCAGCTACAATGCTCTATACTGTGTGTCTGTATATATATATATATATATATATATATATATATATATATATATATATATATATATATATATATATATATATATATATATATATATATATATATATATATATTTATAGTAACATGTACATATGTATATTAGCTGCTCTTGCTTGCTTTTTTTTTTTTTTCTTGCCTTCTGATTGTTGCTCTGAGTGTTGCTATCCCTGTGCTGTTGCAATCCTGGAATTTCCCCGTTGTGGGACTAATAAAGGCTTATCTTATCTTATCTTAAGTAAACACAATATACAGTTTTTAAATGAAAGTGTTTATTATTAAGGGAAAAAAATCCAAACCTACATGGCCCTGTATGGAAAAAGTGATTGCCCCCTAAACCTAATAAATGGTTGGGCCACCCTTAGCAGCAACAACTGCAATCAAGCATTTGCGATAACTGGCAATGAGTCTTTTACAGTGCTGTGGAGGAATTTTGACCCACTCATCTTTGCAGAATTGTTGTAATTCAGCCACATTTGACAGTATTCTAGCATGAACCACCTTTTTCAGGTCATGCCACAGCATCTCCATCAGATTCAAATCAGGACTTTGACTAGGCCACTCCACAGTCTTCATTTTGTTTTTTCTTAAGCCATTCAGAGGTGGACTTACTGGTGTGTTTTAGATCATTATCCTGCTGCAGAACCCAAGTGCGCTTCAGCTTGAGGTCACGAACAGATGGCCGGACATTCTCCTTCAGGATTTTTTGGTAGACAACAGAATTCATGGTTCCATTTACCACAGCAAGTCTTCCAGGTCCTGAAGCAGCAAAACAGCCCCAGACCATCACACTACCACCACCATATTTTAATGTTGGTATGATGTTCCTTTTCTGAGATGCCGTGTTACTTTTACGCCGGATGTAATGGGACACACACCTTCCAAGAAGTTCAACTTTTGTCTCGTCAGTCCACAGAATATTTTCCCAAAAGTCTTGGGGATCACCAAGATGTTTTCTGGCAAAAGTGAGATGAGCCTTTATGTTCTTTTTGTTCAGCAGTGGTTTTCGTCATGGAACTCTGCCATGCAGGCCATTTTTGCCCAGTCTCTTTCTTATGCTGGAGTCATGAACATTGACCTTAACTGAGGCAAGTGAGGCCTGCAGTTCTTTGGATGATGTTGCGGGGCCTTGTGTGACCTCTTGGATGAGTCGTTGCTGCGCTCTTGGGGTAATTTTGGACGGCCGGCCACTCCTGGGAAGGTTCATCGTTGTTCCATGTTTATGCCATTTGTGGATAATGGCTCTCACTGTGTTTCACTGGAGTCCCAAAGCTTTAGAAATGGCTAGAAAACTGAACCCAGCTTTCAAAAATGTGATAAACCAGTTAATTTATGTTTTAACAGGGGGGCAATCACTTTTTCACACAGGGCCATGCAGGTTTGGATTCTTTTACCCTTAATAATAAATACCTTCAATTAAAAACTGCATTTTGTGATTACTTGTGTTATCTTTGTCTAATATTTAAATTTGTCTGATGATCTGAACCATTTAAGTGTGACAAACATCCAAAAATGGAGAAATCAGGAAGGGGCAAATGCTTTTTCACACCACTGTACTTGCAAAGCTGGGGCTATCCATGAGTTCTGCTGTGTGCTGCAAAGCCAGCTGGTGGGGTTGCCCATATTGTAAGTTGAGGGCTGCCATAGTGTCAGTAAAAGGATGGGTTGAGTTGCTGTATGAATCAGCAAGCAGTAATGCCTCTTGTGTCTTAAGGTGGTTGACAAGTATCTGATATTTAAATCTTTCTGAGGCATCTTGGGGAAGGAGATTATCTAGGGCAATCCTGAGACAGTTAAACTCCCTTGGGTTAGGGTGGTTCATGTCAGGAATTGTGGGCACAGACCCCTGGTATAACAGCTCCTGTCCACCTACTGGGCTTGGCGTTTGGTGATGGGAGTGACAGTGCTTGTAAGGCTTGCTATGTCTCCGAAACCCATCATCTGACTCATGTGACCATGAGGCTTGACTTCAGTGTGGTTCAGCTCTATGACAGTGCTCTTCTCCAGAATCACTCTCTGATGATCTAGAGACAGGATAGGATGGGTCATTGTAATCCTCCTAGCTCCTGGGCTTGGTGAGAGATATACAGTGATCCCGTGGCTGAGGAGAGAGGCTTGGTTTAGCTGGAGCATGCTGTTTCCTCTGACTTGAAGACTGTGGATAAGTTTGGCAGAGGGGTGTTGAGATAGGCTGTGCAGGTGAGCTGTTTGCCTGAAGCTGCTGGATTAGAACATTTAGTTGCTCTACCTGTTGGTGAAGCTGCTGTGTGTTAACTTGACTCGGGCTGCTGGAGTATTCAACTTGGAAGTTACTCCTTCTGCTCTGAAAACATAGTTGTTGATTTTACATCTTCAACTCCTTTAGCTCCTTCAGCAAAGCCAATTCCTCTGCATCGACTTCTGAATGCCCACCATGTCCCTCTCTGTGTGGAGGCCATTGATCCTTCGTGATCCACTATGATGAGGGAAAATCCTCCTGACTGATCAGGGATATTGGATGGTCATTGCCCACTTCTCCTTTCTCTTCCTCATTGGCTTCATAGCCCTGTGCAGGTCTCACAGAATAGCGTTGCTGATGAAAGCCAGAAAAGTCGTAGATGGCTACCTCCTGACTTGGACCCGATGCTGTTTGTCTAGTACCTTGGACATCCTTATCAGTGATGAGGTGCTTGTCCGGCTTGAAGGACCATGAAAGAAAGAGAATGACTGACACCGGCCTCTCTTAAATACTTGGGATCGGAAAATCACAGCACACCACACAGGTGTTTCCACTCACGCTCTTCCACACTCTCTCTCCACTCTTCACACCGGCATACACTCTGCTCGTTAGTGTGCTGTATTTAAGATTTCAGTTCACCATTGTGTATTGTCAGGTGATTGAGGTGAATTTCGGAGTAGCCTTCATCTGTCCATTTCCCCTTTGTTCTCTCCAGCCTGTGGATTTCACGGATTAACTCGGACAGCTCCAGCTTCGTGAGTACAAACTGTTTCGCCCCTGCTGTCTATGTTTCCAGATGGCTCTTTTCCGGGCTCCTCCTCCATTCCTCCATTGCAGTTCCGTCTGCCTTGGAACATTTTTTTCCCCGTGTTTGACTCACCTGTCAGATTGAGCGTCCTAGAGACTTCCCTGTACTCCTTTGGCTCACTATGTTTGAACAGTTATATTTTGTTCTGCACAATAAAGTACACACAACGTATTTCTGTGAGTGGGTTTCATTCCTTCTGCCTTTAACAGGCAGAATACATATGACAGGCATACACTCACTTTAACAAGTATTATTGTGTGGTATATAAACACTACTTCCATACACGGATTAAGTACCTACAGCATATGTACGAAGCAGGCATAACATACTGAAAATTTCAGAAATGTAGCAGTAATGTAATGCATACTCCATGAGCTCTTATAAACAGAAATGTGCAAATACAAATAGTATCTCACATCTTCCTTGCTAATGAATGAACAACTCAGGCTAAATACAGCACAAGCATCAAGTGCCATGTTACCAAACTCAAATTAGAACAGAAAAAGTGATTCTTCCTTAACTGGCTTTAATTAGGCATGTCTGCAGGTACAAATCTGAAACTGATCCTTACAATGTTAAGAAATACTCAAAAATTTGATTAAATGCTTTGAACAGTACTCACAATTCAACGGACACACACCACAACACTGGAAAAAAGGCAGAAACACCCAACTTTGGTCTCAGTGAAACTAACAGGAGCAAGAAAGAAATTTCCCTCACAGCAGTCAGGCTGAACACTGAGGAGGTGGAATGTATCACTCCAAAAGGGGTGGGGTGGAATAGTCCATGTGACACTGGCCTTTTTAACAGTGACAAACATACAAAAAAAAAAAAAAAAGGAATCAGGAAGTGGGCAAACAGTTTTCACACCACTATAAATATATATACTGTATATATATATATATACATATATACATACATATATATATATATATATATATATATATATATATATATATATATATATATATATATATATATATATATATATATATATATATATATATATATGTATGTATATATATATATATATATATATATATATATATATATATACATACATATATATATATATATATATACATATATATATATATATATATATATATATATATGTGTGTGTGTGTGTGTGTGTGTGTGTGTGTGTGTGTGTGTGTGTACATATATATATATATATATATATATATATATATATATATATATATATATATACTGTATATATACTGTATATATACATATATACTGTATATACACAGTCATATGAAAAAATTAGGACACCCTATACAAGCCTCTGTGTGTTTTTTTTAAACATATTTGGACATATGGATATTTAATATCAATGTTAAAAATACGATGAGCGGGGGGGGGGGGGGCGCTCGTGCGCAGTAATGGAGTAGACGTGTTTTCACGAGGCTCCGTCGCAGACTTCTAAATTTTGTTTATCTTTGCTACACCTACTTACCAACTTTTTGCCTACTTACTGTCAGAGCTGTTTCCAACTAACCTCCAATCATGCCACCCAAGAGAGACGAGGTAAAATCATCAAATTCAGCCTCGGCTAGCGCTAGCAACGAAGCTATATTAGCTGCAGTTAATAAATATGGCGCTGAGCTAGCTAAAGTTTCAGCGCAGATGGAAGAGTTGAAAAAGTCCATGGAGGGTTGCTTAAGCAC
Organism: Pholidichthys leucotaenia; assembly: GCA_020510985.1. NCBI lineage: Eukaryota > Metazoa > Chordata > Actinopteri > Cichliformes > Pholidichthyidae > Pholidichthys > Pholidichthys leucotaenia. The sequence goes on along the minus strand of CM035849.1, from coordinate 115,599,997 downwards.
AGTGGAGACGCATTTGGGCATATTACAGAATGAACATAATCAGACTGAACAACGCTTGGATAGCATGGATGTGGCACTCTCTGACGCAGATGTTCGCATCACGGCACTGGAAGCTAGCTACCGTGAGTTGCAGGTGGAAAATGGTCGGCTCAAGGCTAAGCTAAATGACTTGGAGGGGCGCTCGCGGAGGTTAAACATCAGGATCGTGGGGATCAAAGAAGGAGAAGAGAAGGGTAATCCCACAGAGTTTGTGACACGACTGCTACCGGAGTTGCTTGGCCCGAATAATCTGACCAAGCCCGTTAAAATTGACCGTGCCCACCGCAGCCTCAAACCTAAGCCTCCGGACAACGAGCGCCCACGGATGATCATCGCCAAAGTCCACAATGACCGCGACTTGGCCAATATTTTTAAACTCAGCAGACAACAGGGTCCACTCCGTTATCAAGGCAATAAAGTGTACATCTTCCCGGACTACACGGCGGAGGTTGCATCACAGCGTCAAGCCTTTAACAACGTCAAGAAGAAGCTGACTGATGCCGGCGCCAAGTGCTCTCTACGGTTTCCTGCCAAACTTCAGGTCGTTCGCAACAGTGAAGTTAAAGTGTTTAACACTCCGGCGGATGCAGAGAGGTTTGCCAACTCCCTGACTGACAGTGTATAACTGGCGAAGTGCACATTGTTTAAATTATACAGCTGTTGACGCCATTCTAATACTGCACTTTATTCTGCATCGTCCTTTTTTGATGGCATATTCTAAGTTAATTATATTGTCTTTGTGTGTAGCTTTTTTTTCAGTTAATTGATTTACATTAGAAGACTGCGCGGCTCCATTGGTGGTTTGCTGAAACGCAAAACTGTGTCCGTTACCCAGCAGTCTCCCAAGTATTAGTGGGTTTTGCCGCATTGTTCCTGTTTTTTGCGGCGTTAAGGGAATGGGTTTTTATAATATGTTTTTCTTTTTTAATTTGTTCTTTGTTTGGTTTGTTTTGCCTGCCAGTGTAGCCATTTACTGCCTAAGCCCATATATTTTTTTAAAATTTAATTTTTTATTTATTTTTTTTTGAATGCAAGCTGGTTCCTCTGGATCAGGTGTGAGTCATCTCACGTTCACATCATGGAATTGTAGGGGTTTGGGGAAAGCTCTTAAAAGAGTAAAAGTATTTTCACATCTGAAATCATTGTCCTCTGATATAATCTTCTTACAGGAAACCCATATTCCCCCCACAGAACAGAGACGGTTGAGAGCCTTATGGATATCCCAGGTCTATCAATCTACCTTTTCCTCAAAGGCCAGAGGAGTGGCCATCTTAGTGCGCAGAACTATACCTTTTGTATTCAAGTCTATGGTGACCGATCCAGGTGGGAGATTTGTGCTTGTAATAGGTACCATAAACTCTATGCCATTGGCCCTTTTAAATGTATATGCTCCAAATTTTGATAGTCCGGATTTCTTCTGTAAAATTTTTCGTCTTGTTGCAGAACAGAATAACTGTAACATTATTATAGGAGGTGATTTTAATTGTTTCCTAGACCCTCATCTTGATAGATCTTCCATTACAACTGCTCCCATGTTAAAATCTGTGCCAGTCCTAAATAATCTTATTAAATCGCTAAATTTAGTGGATATTTGGAGGCATCAACATCCCTTGGACAGACAGTACTCCTTTTTCTCCCAGGTACATGGCAGTTTTACTAGGATTGATTATTTTCTCGTTGATTCCAATTTAATTACCAACGTTGTTAGTTCAGATTATAACAATATTTTAATTTCTGATCATGCCCCTGTGTCTGTTAAAATAAACTTCAACATGCTTGTGCACTCATATAATTGGAAATACAATCCGGCATTAAATTCAGATAAAGCTTTTTGTGAAAGCATCTCAAACAAAATTACAGATTTCTTACACTTTAATGATAATGGTGAGGTATCTGATTCCACCCTGTGGGAAACATTTAAATCTGTTATTAGGGGTGATATTATCTCGTACCAGTCTTATAATAAAAAGGTTAAACAGAAGCGTATGTCTGAAATACAGGCCCAACTCCCTTTGTTGGAGGAATCATTTCGTATCTCAAAATCAGATGAAATACTAAAGAATATTGTATCTGCAAGACTTGAATACAGCCGCATTCTTGGTGAGCATGTTTGTAATTATATACGAAAGCTTAAACAAAAGCAATTTGAGCTTGGTGATAAAGCACACAGCGTACTCGCTAGGCAGCTGAGAGGTGTTCAAGCTGAACGGGCAATTTATAAAATTGTATCTAATGGAGAACTAATAACTGACCCTTTACAGATAAATAACACTTTTTATGAATATTATAAAAACTTATATACCTCTAAATCATCGTCATCAAAGGAAGATATATGGGGGTTCTTAAATAGATTGGATATGCCCACATTGAGTGAAAATGCCAAACAACAGTTGGATGCTGACTTCACATTAGAGGAGATCAAAGCTGCCATCCGTTCATTTCCAAATGGTAAGGCCTGTGGCCCTGACGGATTTGGCATTGAATTTTATAAAATTCACATTGATAAACTTGCTCCATTGTTGCTTCGTATGATAAACTCTTCCGTGAAGGAAGGATCATTCCCAGAGACATTATACGATGCGAACATTTGTCTACTGTTGAAGAAGGGTAAAGATGAAACAAATCTAGCTTCTTATCGCCCTCTCAGCCTTTTAAATAGTGACCAGAAAATTGTTGCAAAAGTTTTGGCAAACCGCTTGAACGAACACATTGGTTCCTTAATTCATAGTGACCAAACCGGGTTTATCCCCGAAAGGTTTGCATTTTCGAATACTCGTAGACTTCTGAACGTCATGTATTCTAACAACCCACCATATTCTGCTGTTGTCTCCTTGGATGCACAGCAGGCCTTCGATCAAATTGAGTGGGAGTATATGTTTATTACTCTTAAAAGATTTGGCTTTGGTGACAGATTTATAGCTATCGCAAAAATGCTTTATGCACATCCTAGATCATATGTACTTACTAACAACAATAAATCTGCCCCATTTTTATTACATCGTGGGACCAGGCAGGGCTGTTGTCTATCGCCAATGTTTTTTGCTCTGGCGCTTGAACCACTTGCTGTTGCCATCAGGATGGAGCCTGAAATAGTTGGGTTTAGATATAGCACATCTGAATGCACTATTGGCTTGTACACTGATGATGTCATTTTGACACTGTCTGACATTAAACAGTCTCTTCCACCTCTTCTCGAGATCATTAGGGAATTTGGTCAGTTCTCTGGTTTTACCATTAACTGGGAGAAAAGTGTTCTCATGCCTCTTTCAGATGGTCTAGATAAAACATTTCTCAACACATTACCTTTTAAAATATCAAATGAGCACTTTGAATATTTAGGAATCACCATCCCTAGGAATCCCAAACTTATTTTCAAATTGAATTTTACAGAACTATTAAATA